>CM052883.1:109693624-109816361 GCA_028534135.1 Potos flavus | reverse complement strand
GGACCCTGGGACCATGACCTGAGCCAAAGGGAGACACCTAATTGACTGAACCACCCAGGCTCCCCATTTCAATCCTATTCTAACATGGTTGTCTACCTTAGCTCCAATGGAGTCAACCTGTACTGTGTTACTTTGTATTTTGGACATGAACTTCCTTATCTCCCCAACCATATTATCTGATTATGATTGCTTTTCTCAGCCTGGTTGTAAACTTAAGGGCAGGAACTATATTTGATTATTTACCTGTATTCTTCTACCCTGATATCTGGTAAAGTGCTCAGTAGATATAGTTTTATAGGTTCAATAACTGCTTAATTAGCTTATAATATAATGTGCTTGAGAGGCAATGCTGTAGACTCCAGTGGTCTTCATGATTGTAACGAACATGCTTCTAGCCATGGTAATGTAGAAGGTCTTTGTGCTAAAGCAAACTCAAATTCATTTTGATCAGCCCTTTTCTTAGACATACAACAAGAGGATCAGAATAAACCCTTTTAGCCTGCATTCCTGTTTGGCCATCCTAATAGTGTTGGGGAACGTGTTCTTCATATGGACTTCGCTGGAGTGGGCTTATGTTACCTGGTGTACTCCTGTCTTCTTAGATCTCCCCAAGGGAAGGGGTGGGGCTACTTCTTCCTTCCCCCTTGTTACACCAATGAGTTGTTATTGGCAAACCCTAGACAGAACAGGGGATAAGTAAATATTGTCTTCTGACCCTCTGAGGCAGGTGGGGGACAATAGCCTCCATGATTGTTACAGAAACCCGGAGAGTACCAGCTCACTCAAAGCCATCAGACTCCAAAAAATCAGATTTTCAGGGATCCAGAGCTGAGAATAGCTATTCACCTCAATAACACCAGGGTTTGTGTCTCTGAATACAGTCGATGTGGTAGATATTATTTATACATGAAACTGTTATTTTAAAATAATGAGAAGAACATTCGTACAAAGGAATTTTCAGGCATGTCGTACCAGGCCATGCTTGGAATTCCTGTAAGCCTCATTACTTTTGAGCCTCAAATTAAATCCTTTGTTCCTACCTGAATGCAATTGCCTTTGGACTTTAATTTTTTTTTAATATTTTTATTATTATTATTTTTTTTGTGGTGGCTATTTTTAAAATGGGCTTTAAAATGTCTGGAGTCTTAGGAGTATTGCACAGAAATATAGGCAAACAGAAAGGCAGAGTAACATAAGCTAGTATTTTAGGCAAATACATAGTAACATATGGAAAGCTTAAAAATGAACATTGGTACTACCTGGCAGTGCATAGCCTGTGTTTCATTAAACCCCAAACGTCTGAAAAACAATTTTTGGCATTCATCATCTTTAACTCCCAGAAGAATCTGCCTTCTTAGAGAAAGGCACTTAGAAGTACAACTTAGAAGTGACAGTCAACACCATCCTTGTGCCTTTGGGATCTGCTATGAGCTTTCAGCACCTGGAAAGGGAGGGATGGAAAAGAGCAAGTAATGAAGAAACTCAAGCCATTTTGAAAAATGAGCAGAGACCAGGTGAGTTGCTTTTCTGCCAAGAATGGAAGAATCTTTTGGAAACTGTGGTTCTGCATCAGTAATAATCCCAAGGGAAACCACCATGTTTTTAAACAAAAGAACACAAGTAAAATCTGACACAGATAACACATGACCAAACAAGCTTCCCCAGATATTCACTGGGGAGGAATATCCCCATGAAGGGGGATGAAAGGAGCCTAAAATACCCACTTAAAAATTGCCTTTATATATCCATTTTACTATCGTTATGGGCTAGCCATTAGCAGCAAAAAAAAAATTGTAAACCATGGCTAGGAAAGGTGGCCAAATTTAGTGTGGCCAATTTAGTGTGATTAATGTTTTGATGGGGAGATGAACAAAGCCCTATGACCTTGACTCTAGGTTTTTATGATGATTGGACAGGTTAAGGTGACCCTTAAATTATCACTAGTGGGAGTCACGAAATGGGGTCATGAATATTTCAGGGCAGAAATGACATTTTTAAAAACATGGCTCATTGGAAAAGTATGAAGCAATATTCCTCAATACAGCAAAATCAACTCCATTCTCTAAAGAGTGTTTACTCCAATCTCAAGCTAGGAAGCGATTTCTTGTGGATTTTTGTTATACTGTCAGATCTGGGTAGGAGTCTACGCAGTTTTCAGTGTCATGAGCATGGGTATAATTACCCCACAGCATCCTATTACCTAATATGCAGCCAAAGATCAGACACTAGGATAGCGGAATTAGCCAGATCTTCCAGATCGTTCCTGTTGCCTCAGTTACTCATGTATGTGGGACAGAAACTCCACATAACATCGGTATTTCTAAGAATAAGTTTCAATCCTGCTATTTTAGGGAGACGATGAAGATGAATATATAATCATTCCTATTTCTTTACCATGCTAAAATTCTTACTTAATCATATGTGTTCTGTAAAACGATTGCTGACTATGACTGGGGAGGTGGTCAGTTTTGGTTGACTCTAAATTTCTCTTATGAATGCATTTGAAAAGCTTTGAGGCCTATAAAATTTTAAAAATACAATCTATGTGAATACATTGATTTCATTTTAATCCTCAAGTGATTCTGGGAATAAGACTTGGCAGTTATTTTTATCCCCCGTTTTATAGATGAGGAAAATGAATCCCATAGGGCATAGGTGACATGACCAAGGTTGCACAAGAGAATGGTGCAACGGGAACTTGAATTTTATTCTTTTGACTCCAAGACCCTCCTGTTCTTCTCCTTATATTCATTGAATAAAGATGGCACTCCCCATCCACTAGAAAAGGGGCATGAATGCTGACCTGTTTCTCCAGAGGTGATGTGTTTATGAGGACCCACCTCTCCTGGGGCTCCTGGTGACCAGTGGCCCACAACGATGAGGAAATGTGAGTCTATTAGACTGCAGGCTGGAGTAAAGAAACAGAAGAAGTTTGGTGCAAAAATCATGCCGGAGAAAGTTTATCAATTCAACACTTCGTGAGCATGTGTTGTGTGCCAGGACCACTGCCAGGAGATATTTCTGGCACAATTTCTGCTCTTGAGAATCTCACAGTTTGGAGGGGGAGATAATTAGAAGACAGTGTGACAAATGCAGTGTGCAAAGGGTGTTGTGGGAACCTATGGTTAAGTCTATACTCCAGCTGGTGCTAAGGAAGGGGAGGGCCATGCTCTCTCCAGAGAGGGTAAATCTAAGCAGAACCTTGAAGAAGTAGGAGTTAGACAAGCAAAGTAGGAAAGAGAAAGAAAGGACATTTTAGGTGCAAAGGTGTGGAGGTGGATCAGAACAAAAAATGTTCCTGCATCTGCCAATACATCTCTGATGAGTTTGGAATGTGGAAGGAGATAAGTTTGGAAAAGAGACTAGGCCTGGTAATGGAAACTGTGGAATGCCAGATGAAGGGAGGAGTTTTACTTTATTGTGCAAACAAGGGAAAGGAACTTCAGGTTTGGGTTTTTTTTAATTGAGGTAAAATTCATAAGGCATAGATTAACAATTTTGAAGTGAACACTTCAGTGATGTTTTCAATATTGCACAACTATCACGTCTATCTGGTTCCAAAGCATTTCATCACCTAAAAAGGACCCCTGTGCTTATTAGGCAGCCACTTTCCACTCTGCTTCTCCGCTAGTCCTTGGCAGCCACTAATCTACTGTTTGTCTCTAAGGATTCACCTACTCTGGTTAGCTCATTTACAAGGAATCATACAGTGTGTGACCTTATGTGTCTGGCTTTTTTCAGTCGGTATAATGATTCGGATGCTCATCTATGTTGTAGTGTGTATCAGCACTTCCTTCCTTCTTGTGGCAGAATATCCACTGTATGGATATACCAGCATGTTTATCCGTTCACAACTTCATGGACATTTGGGTTATTTCTACCTTTTGACCAATATGAATAGTGCTGTGATGAACATTTATGTAGAAGATTTTGTTCGAGTACCTGTTTTCAATTCTTTGAATATAGAATTAAGATTGGAATTGCTGGGCCATATGGTAATACTATACTTAATTTTTTGAGAAACTGTCAAACTGTTTTCCACAATGACTGTGCTATTTTACATTCCCGCTAGCAAAGTATGTGAATTCCAATTTTTCTACAGTCACAGCAATACTTACTATTTCCATTTAAAAAAAAATTATAGCCATCCTAGTGAGTGCAAAGTGGAATCTCATTGTGGTTTTGATTTGTATTTCCCTAATGATTAATGATGTTGAGCATATTTTCATGTGCTTGTTGGCCTTCCATATATCTTCTTTGGAAGCATGTCTATTTAAGTCCTTTACCCATTTTATTTTATTGACTTCCTGTTGTGGAGGTATAGGAATTCTTTCTATATTTTGGATGCTAGACTCTTATCAGAGATATAAGTTGCAAATATTTTCTCCCATACTGTGATTATCTCTTCACTCTTTTGACAGTGTCCTTTGATGCACAAACATTTTTAATTTTGATTAAGTCCAATTTATCCTTTTTATTGTTGTGGTTCTTTGCATTTTTGGTGTCATATCTAATATCCATTGCTAAATCCAGAGATTTTTCCTTTATGTTTTCTTCTAAGAATTTTATAGGTTTAGCTCTTACATTTTGGTCTTAGGTCCATTTTGAGTTAATTTTTGTGGTGGGAAGTAAGGGTCCAACTTCATTGTTCTGCAAGGGGACATCCAGTTTTCTGCCAGCATCATATGTTGAAGAGACTACTCTTTCTCCACTGAATGATCTTTGTGTCCTTGTTGGAGATCAATTAACCATACATGTATGAGTTTATTCTTCCCTCTGCATTCTAGTCCATTGATTGTATGTCTATCCTATGCCAATACTATACTGTTTTGATCGCTGTAGATTTGTTGTAGTTTTGAAAGTGGGAAGTGTGAGTCCTCCAACTTTGTTTTCCTTTTTCAAGATGATTTGGCTATTGCAAGTTTATATGGATTTTAGGATCAACATTTCCACATCTGTAAAAAAATACTGTTGGGATTTTGATAAGGATTGCATGAATGTGTAGGTCATTTTTATGAGATACTGCTCTCTTGGTTTCCTTTGGTTCTGTCTATGGTGTCCTTAATCTCCTTTGGCATCTTTAAGATGGTTGATACAAAGTCTTTGTCTAGTAAATCTAATGCCTGTGTTTCCTCAGGGATAGTTTCAATTAATCTCTTTTTTTTCTTCTGTTAATGAGCCATACTTTCTTGTTTCTTAGTATGACTCACAATATTTTTGTTGAAAGCTGAACATTTTTAATATTATAATGTGATAACTTGGAAAGGCAGATTCTCTCCAGTCCCTGGGTTTTGTTAATGAGTCTTGTTTGGGTTGTTGCTGTTTGCTTGCTTAGTGGCCTTTCTAAACTATTTTAATAAAATCTGTATTCTTTGTTGTGTGTGGCTGCAGAAATCTGTGTTCTATTAGCTTAGTGGTCATCTAGTATTTTTACAGAATTTCCTTAAATGCCTAACGGCAAAAAGAAAAACAAAAAACACTCTTCCAAGTCTGAAAATTGGCTCTGTGTGGGGCTATTTCTTGAATAGTTAGCCAGGCTATTTACAACTCTGCCTTTTCCTGCTTGCCCAGAGCCTGAAGGTCAGTCAAAGGTAAAAGCTTCAGGTCTTTTCAGGAGTTTTCTGAGCATATATCCAGCTCTGGGAATGTGTGTGGTCTTGTCAATTCCCTAGTGTTCCACGTATCACCTTTCCCTACTGGTTTTTCCCCAGGTTTTCTACTTTGTTTGTTGCTTGTCCTGACTGCTATCCCTCGCCCCAGGCTCCCATGGCCAATACTTCTGTTTTTAAATGTTTTTGGCAAATGCTGCCTAGGAAGTCACCCCAGCCCCAAGAATACTCTAAGTCAAGCAAAACAAAGACAGGCCCTTGTGATGGTCCTTTATGAAGCTACCAAAGAAGTTGAAACACACAACCACAGTTTTTTGATACTAATATCCATGTTTCTCCCTTGGGCACTGGCAACCCACACCAGAAATACATACCACTGTCTTCATGGGCGCTGCTCCGGGGATGGGGAATGGTGGATGGGGAATGGTGGATGGGCAATCTGAAATGCCACAGTGCTCGTACTACAGTGTGGCAGCTTCTGTTATCATTAAGTTTTCCCTGATTGTTGTTAATTTTTGACTTGTTTCCAGAGTTTTGCAAAAGTAGGTTGATAATTTTGCTAGTTTATTAAGTTGCTTTTTTTCTCATATATTGTTTTTTTTATTTTTATTTTTTTATTTGACAGAGAGAGATCACAAGTAGGCAGAGAGGCAGGCAGAGAGAGAGGAGGAAGCAGGCTCCCTGCTAAGCAGAGAGCCCGATGCGGGGCTTGATCCCAGGACCCTGAGATCATGACCTGAGCCGAAGGCAGAGGCTTTAACCCACTGAGCCACCCAGGCGCCCCTTTCTCATGTATTCTTAATATTTTTGATTATAGTAAATGTATATATACATAAATAAAATTTGCCATTTTAACCATTTTTAAGTGTATGGTGATATTAATTACATTCTCAGTGTTGTGCAGTCATCACCACCATCTTTTGTGAAATCATCACTATTATTAATTGATTTTTTAAAAAGATTTTATTTATTTATGTGACAGAGAGAGAGATCACAAGTAGGCTGAGAGGCAGGCAGAGAGAACGGGGAAGCAGGCTCCCTGCTAAGCAGAGAGCCCGATGCGGGGCTCGATCCCAGGACCCTGAGATCATGACCTGAGCCGGAAGCAGAGGCTTAACCCACTGAGCCACCCAGGTGCCCCATTAATTGATTTTTTAAAAAAGATTTTGTTTATTTTTTTGAGAGAGACAGAGAGAGCTCAAGCTGGGGGGAGGCAGAGAGAGGGGGAGACTCTGTGCTGAGCCCGATGCAGGGCTCCATCTCACCACCCGGAGATCATGATCTTAGCCAAAATCAAGAATCAGACACTTAACTGACTGAGCCACCCAGGCACCCCTATTAATGAAGGGATGAAGCCATAGAATTTCCTTCTCTGCCATGTGCAGTTATGTCATGTCTTACTTCAGATTTTTGCCCAGGGAAATAATGTGGCATGAAGTGTGTCAGAAAAGTAAGAGAGTTAGTAGCTTAAATTTTAGTGATGATGGGGCGCCCGGGTGGCTCAGTGGGTTAAAGCCTCTGCCTTCGGCTCGGGTCATGATCTCAGGGTCCTGGGATGGAGCCCCGCGTTGGGCTCTCTGCTCGGCAGGGAGCCTGCTTCCTCCTCTCTCTCTGCCTGCCTCTCTGCCTGCCTGTGATCTCTCTGTCAAATAAATAAATAAAATCTTAAAAAAAAAAAAATTTAGTGGTGATAAAGTGTTTGTTAAATTATAGGGTACACTGGACCTCTCAGTACTGTCTTTGCTACTTCTTGTGAACCTACAATTATTTCAAGGTAAAAAGTTAAAAAAAATATAGTGGATAACAGGATCTTATATATATATTAATTCTGATATTCAAAAGAGAAAAGCCTAGGGGCGCCTGGGTGGCTCAGTGGGTTAAAGCCTCTGCCTTCGGCTCAGGTCATGATCTCAGGGTCCTGGGATCGAGCCCCCCATCGGGCTCAGGGAGCCTGCTTCCCTCTCTCTCTCTGCCTGCCTTTCTGCCTACTTGTGATCTCTCTCTCTCTGTCAAATAAATAAATAAAATCTTAAAAAAAAAAGAGAGAGAGAGAGAGAAAAGCCTAAACTCAAAATAGCAGATCAAACCAGTGGCAAAGAAATACAGAAAGAAATATTATAAATAGTTTCCAAAGAAACTACTGAGTTCATGCTTGCCATGGCACAAAAGAGCACTCAGGAGATAATCACACCGAGTGCTGAATAAGTTTGGAAGAGCATTTGGCTTGGTCAAAGGAAAAAAAAAGGATTGAGCTGGAATGGATATTGAAAAAACTCTCAAAGGACCAATTTGATTATATTTTTCACTTGTCAACCTTACAGCCCCCTTTGCATCATGTAAACAAATTATATTTGGAAAAAAAAATTAGCAAGAACCCAAGAAGAAGAAACTAGAACTTGAAAATAAATTAGGCTAGAAGAGATCAAAAACTACTCTAGGTATTACAGGGTAAAAAAAAACCCAAACAAACCCTTTTTCCTTTACCTCTTAAATTCATGGACTTAGGTCCTGCAAATTAAACTGACAAAAGACAGGAGAAAAGACATACAAATTTTATTTGATGTTAATGTTTTAATTTTTATTTGTACATGGAGGTCTCACAGAAAAGGAGTGAAAACCCAAAGAAGCGGTGAGGCCTAAGAGTTTACATATCATTTTAACAAAAGGTGATAAATCTGTGGAAAAGTGACAACATGAAGAAAGTGGCCTTCTACGGGTGGTAAATCGTGGGAAAGTGATTATATGAGGGGAAACTAATGGAAGTTAAGGTTACTTCAGTAAGGCTTATTTATGTAGGTTCAAGTCAGTGCTATTTCTGGGGATAAGAGTTGTCTTTTCCTGGTATTGGAGAGGAGAGAGGAGACACCTTCACCAAGAGAAATTTATACCCTGCCTTTAGGCATAAAGGGGCAGAGTAGAGAGTTTTTCGTTGTCTGCTATTTCTCAATTGCCTTTAGTTCAAAATAATTCTCATGCTAACATAGAATATTTTGGGATGGAATATCCTGATCCCCTTCAGCAGTTTAAGGGAAAAGAAATTTAACACACGGAGCTAGATACTCACAAAATCAATAGAAGAACGGAGGATCAGGCTGTAACAGGAGATGAGCAATGACTTCTAGAACACTGGAGACAAGACCCTCTCAAGGTGCTGTAATCTCATCACAAAATATAAGATGCATAAATATATGCACAGGAAGTCAGGCACAGGAAGCCACGAACGCTGCTTTCACAAATGTTTCTGGACAACCCCCAGTGGAATGCAGTGATCAGGTCTAGAACATGGAGTGTGACATCTGCCAACCTTACAGCCCCCTCCCCCCCAGCCCATGAAGCTGGAGACTGGACACTAGCATCTCCATGACATTGCTTCCCAAAAGCAACAAAAAGCACCAAAGGAGTTCCTATTTCATTTTCACTTTCAAAATCTCATGCAAATGCATTTCGTTATCCTCATTCGTATCCAGGACCTTAGCTGGGAGACTGGGTAATGTAATTTTTAGCTTTGCAGCCTCTGCAGTACAGAAAAGCACACTGGAAGGAAGTGGGAATGAATGTTAAGTGCCACTTGAGTATATGCAGCCTGGGGGAGTTTAGATATTCCTTTGATTTTTATCTGTTCCATTGACTGGCAGTTCTGTCACCCCAAGATCGGAATAAGAAAAAAACCCTTAGAGATCATTTCATGCTAACCCTATACTTTTGCAGATGAGGAAACGGAGACTCAGAAATTTTAAGTGACCTATGGATCCCATAGCTAATAAAGGCAAATCTTAGTTCCTGGGTCTAGGATCCTTTCCAGACTTTTATTTATATATATCCCACTTTGTTCCAAAGAAAATTTAAAGTGGCTTACTGATATAAAAAACAGAATAAAATTCTTAAAAAATAATGATGTAATAGGAGACACACAGGAAGGGAGGGGGATCACTCCCAGTAGCCAGGACTCTAGCATGTAGGAGTAGATAATTTAGGGTTCTAAAGAGTAAGCGAAGATGCAGTCTGTGATTGAATCTAATTTTTAGGTGCTTGATTAATGAATTTGACCTCAAGCTTGGTTTGCTTAAAAGAGTTCCAATTTTACCAGACAAAAAGGAAGATTCTTAGTCAAAAATGCCTTAAAAAGAATAGTGATTTCTTAAAAGCTATTTCTTCAAAACACAGAAAACCGGAAAGTCTGGAGTGACCCCGTAGAAAGTTTAGGTAGCTAAGACAGAAGCGATTTGGTTTGCAGAAGGGTTAACAGTACTCCTAACGGTTGGAGAAGGGCTGCCAATGTCCCAGTGTAGGTGAGCAGGTCACAGTTGGGGGCTTTCTGCGCATGTCACAACTGTCAGTGGGAGGCCCCGGAGATGATTTGGGGAAGAAGCGGACATGCCAAGCAGCAGTTTGATTTCATAATTAATTTAAAAAGTGGTAAATAAAATTGCCCTTCAAGAGCCAAATAACAAAAAATAGAAGGAACACTAAGTGTAAGTTATTAGGTTTGTGTTTCTGTAAAATGTGTTTTGGAAATGAATAACTTTTCTCTTCTTACCACCCAGCTCCTTTCCTCCACATTAAAAATAAAATTTTTTTCCCAGAATGCAATTTGATGTTCTTGCCAACCTGTTCCTCTAATTGCAATTAAACCCTGAGGGAATAATCTTTCCAAATGCCAGAAAATAAGTTAGTGCCCAAGGGAATGGCAAAGCTGGAAATGTGATGTAGTCGTCACCAGACCAGCTTTTTCTGCTTTAGAACAAAAGAAGGGCTGGGAAGATGGTATCACCCACAATTCTCAAACAGGAAGCCCTGGTGTTCATTTCCCCCAAGAAAATAATTGTTCTCCAATCTTCGGATCATCCGACAAACAGCTTCCTGGAGTATTGATTTGCTGCCACACTAAAAAAGTAATAAATCAATAACCAGTTTTGTTGAGAAAGCAGGGGAAAGTAGTGCTAGGTTGAGGAACCACCGAAGACCAGAAAAGGAATTAAGTTTTTGAGGGAAAAAAGTAATGCCCTTGGGAGGAACTTGAATCACCTGAGAGAAGGCCACATAATAGGAATTTGAGAGAAACTTGTGTCTGGTTAGTCCCATGCGGATCTCATTTTGCATAGGTTAGTAGGGCAGGCAGGAAGCTGAGCTCGGAGCTCTGCTGGAGCAGTGGTTCATGAACCAGATAAGATGGTCAGGCCTGGGGGCCTGGGCGGTAATGACATCGCAGTATCAAGATAGAAGTTGCGCTGGCATCAGAGAGACCCGGATCGGAGCTCCAACTGTCACTGGCATAGCTCGCCTGCGCACGTTGCTTGAATTCTGAAGTATCAGTTTCCTCATCTGTGAAACTAGAATAACAATTTTTCCTGCATTGTGAGGATAAGATATGATATCTCCAAAGCAGTTGGTACACTGTAGTTGATAAATAGTTGCTATTATTGCTAATGAGAAGACTTTGGGGGCCGTGGAGAACAGATTGGGAAGGAAGAGTATCAGGAAGCTGGTTGAGAGTTTTTTAAGTCGATAGAGCAGTTTCTACATTACAGAGAGCAGCGAGTTAAGAAAAGCACATAATAAGTAGCTAGAGTCTTTGAAAGGAATTTGATGCTATGTCACTGAAGGGAAGTCAATGATTTATTTGAGGAAAATGGTATCCAATTTATCAGTAGAAAGTTATTTGACATTTGTGGGAAATGGGAGAAAAGTCAGGTCAAAATATAAAAATGCGGAAATCATTAACTGGATGAAATGGAATGCTTGGTGATATGTGAGGGAGGGGACAGTGTGAATAAGTGGTCTTGAGATAATTGGAGAAAGATGGGTAACAAATGGTGTATTTAGGCTGGAGTTCAGTGAATTCTATCTTTCTTTGTGAGGGGAAATACCCTTAGAAATGACATCGAAATTTTTTTCTCTGCAGGTATTCCCTTTGAAATCTCTGCCAGCATAACGTCCATAATTACAAAAAAAAATTTTTTTAAATAATAAAAATATCAGGGTGCTAACAATCAGTTTCCCAGTGGAGCTGGGGAAGTTGAAATGGTAGGTCAGGTAAGAAATTAAAAATTTCAATTATCTACCTGTCAGTTGTCAAGCTGCTTAATTCAGGATGAAGTGCAGAGATGAGATTTTAGGATGAGGCAAATGATGAATTCTAGCAAAGTAGAATAACCCCACGTGGCATAGAGTGTGGAATGAGCAGTAACTGGTTTAGTCAGGTGTTTATGAGTGATCTCTTGGATAATCATAGCACAATCAAGTCCGACATTTTATCAGGTGGGGTAAAGCCAGGAACACATGTTTAGATAAAGTTCAAACACTAGTGAGAAAAACTGGGCCAAAATAGATTTTAAAATAATATTTTAAAAAACCTGAAGGCTAACGAAAAACATTATTGTAGACACATGAAAACCGTTTGCCACAGATAAATCAAAATGTCCAGGTATTAGGGGTGAACTAGAAATTAAGTGACTAAATGTAAAAGCACATTGCAAAATTTTTTGAAATTAGTAATAGCAAGATTGTTTTTAAATACATCAGATCAGCAAGCTATGTAGATATGGAAAAGTTATACATGTGGGTGAAAAGGAAATAACATAATCCAATGAATTCATTTATTCTTTTTTCCTGAACAGAAATGTGAACAGCACCTAAAAAGAAAAAAACAATTAATTTAGAAAAAGACAGATTTTTCTCCCTTTGCTGTCTGACTTTTTATTACCTGGAAAAATTAGAGACATTCCAAATTTTAAATGAAACCCAGTTTTAAGGAAAAGTGCTCGAAAAAGTTCTGTAGCATTTTTTTTAATTTCAAAGAAGATCTTACGGAAAGATGTTAAGGCTGAATTCATTTCCAAGTAGCTTTGGAAGCAGATAATTGAGAGCTACTAAGGAAAAAGTCAGGGTGCAGAAGGATTACTGGGAGGGGCTGATCCCCACCCAAAGTCTTTGAATGGACCTCACAGTAAGGTTGTTGCTTAAGATACATTATCAGCTGTTAATTGAGCTGGGAGATTGCCCCAGTGAGTCTAAACGCCCTGGGGCAATGGCTGGAACCACCCGTCCCCCACCCCCAAGCCTGTGGAATCTGAGAACAAAGGCAGGATTCTAAACTCCTAAGAGCCTCAGCCTTCTTGGAGAGAAAGACAACAATATTAATATAAAGAAAACTGTCTTTGATTAATCTGCTAGTTGTTTCTAGAACTAGTTTTATTGGATTTTTTCCATCATAAAAGTCATATGCTTTCACAGGAAAAAAAGAAAATACAGAAAATCGTAAAAAGAAAATAAAAATCAACGATCAACCCACACAGAAAAACCTATGATAACATCTTAAAATACATTTTGCAGACTTTCTGCCATATGTATGTTTTCTCTCTTTTTTAAAATTTTGTGTAAAATGAGATAGTACTATTTTGTAGTCTGCATTGTTTTACTTAGAAACATATGAAATGCAAATCTTTTTATGTTGATAAATATAGATACATATTATTTTTAATGTCTGGATATTATGTAGTTTAATTTTCTACCTTTTTGATATATAGATTATAAGTTACATAATTTAAATAAATATTCACTTTTAAAATCAGTTCAATATTTGGCTCACAGTATATTCTTTATGCACATTAGTCCATATACATTTCTGATCATATTATACTCTCAGACTATAATATTATACCCTGAGCAGCATCTAGCACACCAGAGAATGACACAGTCTCTTTACCCATTTGCTGGAATGGATTTTAGAACTCTGGCACTCAATATTTCACTATTAACGCAATGCTAAGCTGAACATCCTTGCTTGATTATTTCTTAGGATAAATTCCAAGAAGTTGAATTGCCATCCCAGAGGTGATGCTCATTTTTAAGGCTTTTGCTACATACCATTAAACTGACCTCTTGAAAGGTAAATCAATTTACCCTCATGCCCTGTTTCCCCATACTTTCTCCACGAGGAATATCATCACTCTTTACAAAGCTGATAGTTTAAAAAAATGGTATTGCACTCTAATTTGTAGTTCTTCAATTACTAACGAGGTTAAGTATTTTCTTAGAGCTGTATGTTTTGTCTTTTTTCTCTCTTATTTTTAAATTTTTATTTATTTTTAAATTCAATTTACTTAAACTAAAACAAATGCAATTCACCCATTTCTCTTATCCCCCACTTCCTGCCCCTGGCTAATCTGTTCTCTGCATCTATGAGCTTAGATTCCATGTATGAGAGAGATCATATGCAATTTGTCTCCTTTGTCTGATTTATTTCAGTTAGCATAATGCCCTCAAGGTTATTTCATGTTTTTGCAAATGGCAGGATATCCTTTTTTATGTTTGAATAATATTCCGTGTGTGTGCGCGCGCGTATCACATCTTCTTTGTTCATTCATCCACTGATGGACACTGAGGTTGTTTCCATATCTTGGCTATTGTAAATAAGATTGGAATGAACATGGGTTGCAGATATCTTTTCAAATTAGTGTTTTCATTTTCTTCAGATAAAGACTCAGATGTGGAATTGGTGGATCATATGGTAGTTGAATTTATAATTTTTTGAGGAACCTCTGTACCGTTTTCAGTAGTGGCTGCACCAATTTGCATTCCCACAAGTGCACGACCTTTTCTCTACATCCTGGCCAACACTTGTTATTTCTCATATCTCATTTTGGTTTTGATTTGCATTTCCCTGATGATTAATGATGTTGAGCATTTTTTCATGTGCCTGTTGGCCATCTGGATGTCTTCTCTGGAAAAATGTCTGTTCAGATCTTCTGCTCATTTTTTATTTGGATTGTTTGCTTCTTTGTTATTGAGTTGTATGAGTTCTTTATACATTTTGTATATTAGCCCCTTGTGAGATATTTGCAAATATTTTCTCCCATTCAGTAGGTTGCCTTTTCATTCTGTTGATTACTTCCTTTGCTGTGCAGAAGCTTTTTACTTTGACATAGTCCCATTTGTTTATTTTTGCTTTTCTTGTTTTTGTTTTTGGTGTTCTATTAAAAAAGTCATTGCCAAGGCCTATGTTGAGAAGTTTGCTCCCTGTTTTCTTCTAGGAGTTTTATGGTTTGAGGTCTTACATTCAATTCTTTAATCAATTTTGAGTTAATTTTTGTGTATAGTGTAAGATAGTGACCCAGTTTCATTTTTTTTTTTTTCCAATTTGATGTCAATCTTTTCCTTTAAAAGAAATTGTGGGGGCACCTGGGTGGCTCAGTGGGTTAAAGCCTCTGCCTTTGGCTCGGGTCATGATCTCAGGGTCCTGGAATCGAGCCCTGCGTTGGGCTCTCTGCTCAGCTTGGAGCCTGCTTCCCCCTCTCTTTCTCGGCCCGCCTCTCTGCCTACTTGTGATCCTGTCTCTCTGTCAAATAAATAAATAAATAAATAAATAAATCTTAAAAAAAAAAAAGAAATTGTGATATATGCTTTTTTTCTGTGAAATTTCTGGGGGAGTAATATGTGGTACAAACAATGGGAGAATCAACTGACTTGGTTTATTTTTATAAAAATATTAAGTTTTTGGAGGGCAAGTCCTTGTCAGTAATGAGTTGGTCTCTTGGACTTACTACTGACTTGTGTGAAGGATTGGAAATACTTTTTTGACATCTTATAAATTATCTGAAAAGGAAAGGTTACTATAGACTTAAAATGATAAGCTATTGGGACTCAAGTATAGGACAATCTTGCTGTGCACAGAGACGAAAAGTGGAAGGTAACCATAATAGTTCACTGGTAAAATATCATAGCAGTGGCTCGGAAACATTTACTTTATTAATCAGACTTTCAAAAACTTTACATGTCTCTGTTAAGTGTAAAAATAAACTAACCATTTGATGTTTTAAGAGTTAGTTTTTTGGGGCGCCTGGGTGGCTCAGTGGGTTAAGCCTCTGACTTCGGCTCAGGTCATGATTTCAGGGTCCTGGGATGGAGCCCCGCATCAGGCTCTCTGCTCAGCAGGGAGCCTGCTTCCCCCTCTCCCTCTGCCTGCTTCTCCACCCACTTGTGATCTCTTTCTTTCTCTCAAATAAATAAATAAAATCTTTAAAAAAAAAAGTTTTTTAAGAAAAATAATTAGCACACTGTAATATTGACTTTTTTGGGTGTGTAATTCTATGAATTTAAATGCGTGGGTATATTTGTATAACCACCACCACAATCAGAATATAGAACAGTTAATCTACCCCCCAAACTCCTTTACACTAACCCCTTGTACTCAACCCCTGGCGACAACTGGTTTGTTTTCTGTCACTTTAGTTTTGTCTTTTTAAAGTGTCGTATAAATGCAGTCATACAGTATGAAATTTTGGAGACTGGCTTCTTTCACTCAGGATAATGTCCTTGAGATTCATCCAAACTGTTGTATGTATCAGTAGTTTGTTCCTTTTTATTTCTGAGTGAATCCCATTGTATGGATGTACCATACATCAGTTGCTGTTTTCTCACTTACTGAAAGGTATTTGGGTTGTTTCTAATTTATGGCAATTATAATTAGAGTTGCTATATAAACATTCTTGTACAGATTATCATGTGGATATAGGTTTTTGTTTCTCTAGGGTAAATATATAGAAGTGGAATTGCTAGGGCATTGGTAAATGTATGTTTAACTTTACAAGAAATTGCCCAAAACTGTTTTCTGAAGTGTCTTCATCATTTTTACATTTTTACCAGCAATATATGAGTGACCCGATTTCTTCACAGCCTTGTCAGCACTTGGTGTTGTCAGTATTTTTTATTTTAGCCATTGTAATAGTTGTGTGGTGGTATTATGGATTGAATCTGCTTTTCCCTAGTGGTTAATGTTGAGCCTCTTTTTGTTTGCTTATTTGCCATCCATATCTCCTCTCTGGCTAAGTATCTGTTACAAGTCTTTTGCGTACTTTAAAATTGTTTTTTGTTTTTGTTTTTCTGTTTTTTTCTACCATTGAGTTTTGAGAATTCTTTATATATTCTGGATACAAGTCCTTTGTCATATTTGTGGTTAGCAAATATTTTCTCCCAGTCTTTAGCTTGTCTTTTCATTCTCTCTAACGGTGTCTTTCATAGAGAAAAAGATTTTAATCCTGATGAAGTCTCAGGATGAGTCTTGACCACTCTGTGAATGGTGATTGATTATTCAACCTCCCAACTTCCCTCTTATCTAATCCCCATATATTTGGTCTCCATGTCCAATTCCGAGGACTTTCCTCTCACCACACCTGGTCACAAAAGTCAATTCAATTATATATGTTATGGGTGTATATATATGTATATGTAAATATAAATTATATAATGTAAACGCATTTTAAAAAAGATTTATTTAGGGGCACCTGGATAGCTCAGTCATTAAGTGTCTGCCTTCTGCTCAGTTCATGATCTCAGGGTCCTGGGATCAAGCCCTGCATTGAGCTCCCCACTCTGTGGGAAGCCTGCTTCTCCCTCTCCCACTCCCCCTGCTTGTGTTTCCTCTCTCACTGTCTCTCTCTTTCTGTTAAATAAATAAATAAAATCTTAAAAAAAAATTATTTATTTACTTTAGAGAGAGGGAGAGAGAAAGCACGGGGTGGGGAGGGGCAGAGGGAGATGGAGAGAGAACCTCAAGCAGACTCCGGGCTGAGCCCAACCCTGGGCACAATCTCATGAGCCTGAGGTCACGACCTGGGTTGAAACCAAGATCTGGATGTTTAACTGACTGCACCACCCAGGCTCCCCTGTAAATAAATACTTAATTTGCTTTTAAAATCAACTGAATATTTGGCATGTTCGTTCTGTTCCATACACATTGCTGAGTCGTATACCCCTGGAAGGTAAACACTTGTCCTTTTTTACCTTATTCTGAGCTGCACCTTGCATATGAAAAGATGATAGAGTATCAGTCCGGGAGGGCCTATTAGAGTCCTGGTAGTAAAAGTGTGGTCTGTGGATCAGCACCATTGGCCTTACTTGGGAGTCTGTAAGAAATTCACTCTCAGACCCTATCCCAGGCCTGCGAGTTAGAATCTGCATTCTAATGAGATCCCCAGGTGCACATTAGAGTTTTGGAAGCACAGCTGTACAGTCATCTGGCTCTCAGTCTTATTTTCTAAACAAAGAAACTGAGGTTGAGAGAGAACAAGGATGCTTCCAAGCCCCAGGCAGCTAGCGCTAGAGCTCCGATGAGAACCTGGCCCTCTCACTCCTCAGGCCGGTGGTGTGTTCAGTGCCGCCACCTGCCTCCAGCACTTTGAGTAACAACGCCAATGTCAACTTCTCCCTTATCCTGGCCTGTGCCTGGAGCATCGGCCCTTGTCTTGACATGGTCTTTCTCTAAAAAGACTCCCCTCACTCGTTCCCAATATCCCCTAGGGGTATCCAACTTTCAAAATGCAGACTTTCAAATTTTCCTAATGAAACGAACTAAATACTCTTCGGGGGAATAAAGTGATTTTTTCCCCCTTGCATTTGTTTACTTCTCTGTAAGCTCCTGAGATGGCTAACATGCTAGTTGTTAATCACACCATCTGCTCAAACAGCACTTCTAAATCATTTGATTCATACTTTTCTTTTTAAGGAATTTTTTTTTTCAGAACAATATGTTTGTGTCTGTGTTACTCCGATCATTTGGCAATGCAGTATGAGCTATTTAAACTTTCCTATTTATTGTAAATGGCTTTTCAATCAGCAAATATTTTTTTAAATGTGCACACACCACAAAAAAGCTGTGTCTACTGACTTTTCAAACATTGGAAACAGTAGAAAAATCTGTTCCAGTCTGTCTGCTGTCAAATTTTTAACCATCTGATTATATTTAAATGAAGTGTTTAGGAAGATGATTTATCTGACTGACCCTGAGAAAATTTTCCCCACTGGTCCTGAAGATGGCAGTGCTGTGCAAGTTAGTACAACCCTTCCTCCATGACGCCCCCCACCCCCTCGACAGGAATTTCTGGAATGGCAGAAACTGGGAGAGGATTCGCTAAATGTGAACCTTCTAACACTTAGCATAAACCTCTTCTGAACCCTGGAACAATTTGGTCTATCTTTTGGTTCTTTTGTTTTTGTTTAAAGCTGTAGCCCATGCGTTTCCTGTTTCCAGCTGGGATCAGAAATGGAAATAGTTTAAAGGTTATTCTCATATCGTGGGTAACCAGGAAGTGCCTATATAGTTTACCGAGAAGCTGGTTTTCACAAGACTGCTTGGCTTTAAAAAAAAAAAATCCTCACAAAGGCTCAACCCAAGATAAGTGAAGCTAAGAATACTAGAGGTTTTGAATGCCTACTGGGACCACATCTCCTGGTTTCCTTTCCTTAACAACAGAGGCCAGCTGCCTGACATTCTTTCAATTTCATTAGCAGGGTCTGGAACAGTGGGTTTAAAGCGACACAAGCTCAAGCCCTAGGTAGTAAAACCCAGGGGGACTATTTCTTGGTCCTGTCATTGCTAAAGTGTAGGCAGGGAAACAGAGAGGAGATGGAGGTCTGTGGTGTCGATACACACACTTGATTTTTGAGATCGTCAACACTTGGTGACAATTCGACTAGCCAGAAAACATTTATATTTTTTTTTTTTCAGAAAACATTTATATTGAAGACTTAATTATGTGAAAGGCATTCTATCGAGCACTGTTATAAATAATCACCAGCACTATTTATATGCCATGAGCCACCCCCTTGCCAAATGAGTCAGCAACATTTCATTTAATCTTCATCAGAACTGGATTCCCCCCCCCGCCCCCCTTTTTAAATAACATAAGGAAACCAAAGGGCAGAGAGCTTAGGAAGTGTGCCTAAGATCATGCAACTCGTAAGTACGATCGTTGAGATTCTAAGTCAAGCCTTGTAGCCTGCTCAATCAGTTGCTGCCTTGTGTTTTGATTCACAGATGAACTAGCATAGATATCAAGCTCTCAAGTTGGAATCAGATATATTTGGCACCCATTTAAGAATGACGGGGACTGGGAGACCTAGATCCCCGTATTTTCCTTCTGCTAAGTGCTATGGAGTTGTAAAGAAGCCAGGCCCACAGTGACCATGTATGCCATCTGGACTGGGGAGCTCTACGTGGAACAGCCTAAGTCACCTAAGATGTCTTTCTCCACTGGGATCTCCTCAGAGATCACAGTCCCTTTCTGGGGCTAAGATTTGCTAATGAAGCTACGGACACCAAGGATACCCATTTGGATTTTGGATGCCAAGGGATAAAACACACCCGAATTTTCAAACTGGTTTTCCAGTGTATTGTACCACTGCCCAATCTCAGAGAATATCTCAAACGGATTGATTCTGTTTAATTCCTCAAATTTGAATGTGGGGCCTTCTCTCTTTCATCTTTGTCACTAAAACAAAGACATAGAATCTCATTTCCTTTCTCTTTGCTTATGAATGTCTTCCCACACTGCCTAGGGTGGTGATTCTCAAAGTGTGGTCTCCAGACCTGTAGCATCAGCATCAGTTGGCAACTTGTTAGAAATACAAATTCTCAGGTCCCCAGATCTACTGAATCAGGAACTCTGGGGGTGGAGCCCAACCATTTGTGTTTTGACAACCCTTCCAGGTGATTCTGATGCACATTAATATTTGAAAACCACTAGACTATACTGCTATCTACATCTGATTTGGAAGAAAGAGACGGAGCTCCCAGTGAGTCATTGGCCACAGTGCGGAGTTCTGTGGAAGGGGAGTCTTTGTTAGCCGCAGTGGGAAGGACAGGTAGCAGAACCTTAGGCTGGGCTGGCTGGTCCTTGAGGTCTCACTGGATCCAATGCCCCCTTCCAGGACTTTTCTCTCATATCACTTCCCTTTATTCTCCCATTCCTCCCCCAAGCCCCGGGAATTCTCTTCTAGCTTTGAGAGAATATGGTATGGGAGATGGAGGTATGGATGAAGACAACTTCCTAGGAGTCATCCCAATTTCTTCCAAATCTTTCATTTAGGCTTTTGACAGTCAAAAGCCAGGAAAAAGCTCCTTCCCCCACCCCCACTTTCTATGATTATATTCTCTTTCTAAGGCAATGAGACTGAGACGGCTGGGATGGGAAGTGAAGAGAGGTCAAAGCAGAAAGGGGAATATATTAGTGTTCCAGAGTTATTATGGCAACAAAACTGGAATGCAAACTGAGGCTTTCCATATTTCTTCCCAAATGACTTGGGCAGAAATCTGACCACACAGAGATTAGAGATAGCTCTGGGTTGCTGAAGGTGGTTTGAGAAGCTCCAACTATATCCTCTCAGTGGGAAAATCTCTCTTCTATGAAAGATCTAGTGTAACTTAAGTTTCTTCTTAGAAGTTTATTTTTATGAGTAAAGCTTAGATCCATTTGGGCATTGGTTCCTTAGAATGAAAACACCTTCTGAGTATGTGCCTTATTTTGCCAGGAGCTTGCCTGCATACCTTTCCCTTTCTTTCCGTCTGTCTCTCCAAGTCCCTCCCAAACGGCCCATCCAAAGTCTAAAATACCTTTGAAAATATTCACTCATCGGTCCAGTCAATACTGATCATTCCTCTTTCTTACCACCCCATCGCTTTATGTTTAATAATTTGTTCACTTTCGGTTTAGAAACCTCTTCCTACTACCTTGCTTGATTTTGTCTCAAGTCGTATACTTTACTTGTAGACACTTTTTTGTCTCCTCTAAAACATTGTCTTGTAGGAGATGGGAACCACTTCTGTTTGTGAGGAAACTACTTCCTCTGTGTCACTTCACTATTACGTGACTCCTGAGGTTATTTTCTGTGAAGATGGCATTTTACTGTGGTCCTATATTTGGTTCCTGTCACACCCACACCAGGGACCCAGATGCAGCTGAAAAGTAGAGTTAGGGCCAGTGTGTGTCACTTGCGGAAGGAACACGTAGTGGGCCAGCACTGATAGTGCAGGAGAACAGTGGGGTGCTACCTTGGTCTTGACCCTGAAGGATGGGTTGGGATGTCAGAAATGTGTGGGTGTGTTGAAGGGGAGGTTGTGGTCACAAGGTGTGTTAAGGATGGGATCTATCACATGGAAGTCTCTACTTAAGGTTGTTTTTGAATGATGCTCAGAGACTCCCTAGGGTTCCGTAGAGGAGCCTCCAGGTCGGGAGTACCGTGGTCACTAGTAAGAGCCGGGAGGACTGTCTCTTCTCTGACACTACTAGAGCAGCTCCAGCAGTCTCTTTTATCTATTAGGGCTTTGTGTAAGATTTGGTTCAAAATATTAGGGGAAAAGAGCTCCATCTTCATTGTAGTCTAGATTATTTTGATTACTGCATTCCCAATGTTCCTTTCCCTTTATCGATTCTTGGGATTTCACAAATCTTGGTTGAAAATATCTCAGCTGATCTACGGGAAAAGTTCTTGCTCACATGGAGATCACTCCCAGAGGTAGCCATGGGAGTGATGGAGAAAACCAGAGGGAGAGGCCTCCAATGCAAAGGTAAAACCTAAGGGGCGGGGGCAGAAATCAGGTCACCAAGCTCCTTCTCCTCACCCTTCTCCTTGTCCCAGTTTCTTATCCAAGTGCTAAAGGGAGCTTTTTATAAAGATGCTTTCCCCCCCTTTCTTTTAAGTGCATTCTCTTCTTCAAATATCTAGTAACAGTACTGGGTGCTCAGTGGGTGCTCAATAAATACTTCTTGAATTAAATTGAATTAAGGACTTCAGTGCTGTTAAAGAAAAGAGATGCTGAAAGTTGAGGGGAGAATACAAAAAGGAAAGACCATAGAAGATGAACTTTTCTTTCTTTCCAGATGGTTTCGAGGTACCAAGGTCAGAAATGAAAACCTACCCTCCCCCAGCTGGCTACACACAAGGCATTTGACTTATCTTATTAAGAGCGATACTTTCAGGAAGCCTAACACAAAATCTGACAGTGTCTCAACAACCCAGTGCAGCCCACATATGATGCCAAACTGGGTCCCAGAATTCTGATTTTTGGCTTATTTTCAGGGAGCCAATGGGTGTACGTGATTTCATTTCAGACTCTTGTCTCCCAGACTGTTCTAGGAAACAGACTTTGGGCTATAATGTTATTTTATTTTATTTTTATGTTTGAGGAAAATGTCTTTTGGCTTTTCTCAGTAAATAAAACAAACAAACAAACAAACAAAACCGGAAAGGCATTTTGCAGCCGGAGCAGGAGCTGTGGCGGCAGCGGCAGCCGCCACCACTGCCCCAGCTGGCGCCATGCTTCATAAAACTATCCCAAATGGGACGAGCGCATTTAGCAGAATGATCAATCCACTGCTGCCATATCACTTCTATTTATAATCTTGGCAGAGCTACAGATTTCAAGGGTTTTTGGAGACAGAGGAACTCTGTTACATGAAGTGATTTTAGCTCTCATCTTTTCAGAGCTTGAATTCAAGGGAGTGGGATCTTTCAGCCTTTAAAGGAATTGATGTTCCTCCAGAAGTCAACAAGCTTCCCGCTCACAGGAGATGACTTTTAATACGGGCAAGGAAAAGGCCCAGAAGGGTCTTTTTTCTAAGGCACCTTTTTTTTATTTTTTAAAGTTTATAAGATAGAAATCTATTTCGTGTATTTTTGTATGTTTATCCACAGATAATAGCCTTAAATCACCTAAGGGTTTACTCACACATCTCTCTGCCTCGCCTCAAATTATTCATTTCCAATACTGGCCTCTCTGTTAATTAAATGGTATGTCTATGGGGGCATTTCCACTTGAATGATAATTAATGTGTTTTTTCCCAATCCAGCTGCCCATGAACTCTTGGTAGATAAATTGTTTTGTAGCACATATTTGTGGCTGGGCTTGGATAATGATTTCCTGCTCAACTGAAAAAAAAAAAGTAAACATCATCCAAAGCACAACATCTCTTCTTTACCTTTTTACAATTTGGGAGTGTGGGGAGAGGAAGAAAGATACCCTCTAATTTGCAAATAAGATGAGCAGAGTAACAGAGTAACCGAGGTGGAAGCCACACTGACCTTTCGGTTAATTTTCGTAATTACTTGGTATTCTTGCCTGTGTCCCTGGTGGTTTTAGGAGGCATATGGTTTCTGAGACATGTATAAATTAAGGTGAAGTTATTTAAATGTTTTTGATTCCAGAGATATGTTAAAATGTGACAAATCTGCTTTTTAATGCACAAAGTCTTCTTTTTCATTTTGGTACGCTGTCTTGATTTTCTGTGAGGGGCAGAATATATCGTCCTGGTTCCAGGCATCGGCTCTGGAATGAGAGCTGCATTTGAATCCTGATCTCACCATTTGGCAACTCTGAGACCGTAGGCAAGTTCTTAACCTCTTTACATCTTACTTTGCTCATCCATGAAGTGGCAATAATACTAATTAATATCTCCATTACAGGGCTGTTGTGTGGATTAATAGCATTTTTAAATGTAAAACAAAATGGTGCCTGGCACATACTAATCATTGTATTAACTATTAATCAATATTTTAAAAAAATATTTTAACATTAGATTTAAGGGAAAAATTGTAAAAATTTGTCTAGTTTTATACCACACTCTTAATTAATTGACAAAAGTCTCTGAAAGTGCAATTTTAGCTCCAGGATACTAAAACCTCAGCAGATGGGTAGTGTGGGCATGAAATTTATAGTTTTAATGAATGTGAACCTCAAAAAGAGCAGGTATAGATCAGAATCTGAAGACAGAGGAGAATCGTCCCCCAGAGAGGTGAATCTCTAAAGGTGAGCAACACTCTCACAGAGAAGGGAGGGGGAGGAAATCCTTGGGCTGGGACTCCTAGCTAAGTATCTTGCATACATAAACCCTGTAATTACATTTGCTCAGTGCAGTTTGGCCTCCCGTACCCTGAGCGAAAGGGTTATAAAAGATGGTATAGTGGGGCAGCTGGGTGGCTCATTTGGTTAAGTGTCCGCCTCTCGGTTTCAGCCCAGGTCGTGATCTCAGGGTCCTGAAATCGAGCCCTGTGTTGGGCTCCACACTCAGTGGGGAGTCTGCTTGTCCCTCTGCTCCTCCCCCTGTTTGCTCTCTCCCTCTCTCTGTCCCTAAAATAAATATATACAATCCTTAAAAAAAAAATCATACAGTTAGGAAAAAGGAAATCAAAAAACTCTGACTTTACAATGCCTCCTTCCAATTCAGAATGAAAAAATTAGGGAAAGTGGCATATCAGAACTGGGTCACTCCACCAGCTGATGCCAATTATGTTTAGAGAGCTCTAATCTGACTTGGTTCTTGATAATAGGATCTGAGTGGGGAGTTTCCAAGCCAAAACGTTAGCACAGTTGCATAGTAAATATCTAGAATGGGAGTCAATGTCATAGCATTTAGGCAAATCTTTCTGATGAAGGTTTTAGAGAGAAGCAGGTCAGCTGGCATTTCCTTTGAAAAGAATGGTCTTCAGAGCTTTGCAAACACTGTAAGACGGTCACCTTTTTCAATGCTTCCAAATTTGTCTGGAGGAATTAGGAACCTATAGGTGACCTAGCTAATGTTTATGAAATACTCGTGAGTTCTGGGCACTGTGTTAAGCACCTTGTATGTTACTTTGAGTAACCTTCTTTGCAACTTTGATATTTTTCCATACTTTCTCAGCCAAGAAAGCTGAGTTTCAGACATGCAGCTGGTAGATAGTAAAATTGGGATTAAACCCAGGTAGTCTGGCTTAGGTCTATATGCTGTTAGTCTTTTGTTTTGTTTTGTTCTGATGCTATTAGTTGTAACCCCTAGATTCCCTTCTATGATCCCACTTAAAGTGTTAAAAACACAAGAATTGGTAAGTATCAATATAGCTTCATTATATCAATTCTAAGACCTAAAAAAAAAATTGTCCTGTGAGGTTTCCTTACATATTAACAAAGTGCTGACAATTAGACGAAAATGTCAAATAGCAAATATTGCAATGTTGAAAAATAATGGTCTCTTTCCACAGTTACTGAGATCACCTTTTTTTTTTTTTTATGTTGAAGATGTGAACAAATCCCACAGGAAAAGCTAGTCCTAAATGGAGGCATTTCATTGCTATGAAGGCACAATAGTAGCACCTGGAGAAATATCACAGCGAAACCACTGCCGATGCTGGGCATTGCACTGACCTGCTATTTGAAACGGTGAGTTTCACACTCTGCCTAATAATTAAAGCAATTTATCTTCAGGTGGATCTCGGCCATTTTGTTATTTCAACATGAAACTCTTGGGGAATGAAGATGACTGTAGAGAATCTCTGTTGTGCAAATACTAATATGAAAAGTAAGTAGGTGATTCTTTGAGATGCCATCAACTGTGTGGTCATCTGAACTTTGGTTGCTAAATTGATGTCACTACCTATGGCTAAAAAAGACTTCCTCAAAAACTAGCAGTAAAGTCACTGAAGCTTTACCACCATCTTGCAGGACCTAAAATGTAAACGACCTGACAATGTTTGTACAAGGCCTTATCTGGTCCCAAAGGCCAAATTAAGAAACAAATATGATAAAATAGTGCCTGCAAAGGCCAAAGGATTCAGATATTATATGGAATGACATTTCAGTACAGATTCGTTCTGCACAATTCAATATCCACTAGACAGTAGTGTGTGGCTACTGAACAACCGAAATGTGCCAAGTCTGAATTGAGATGTGCTGTGGGTATAAAATAAGAACTAGATTTAAAGATTTAGGGGTGCCTGGGTGGCTCAGTGGGTTAAAGCCTCTGCCTTCGGCTCAGGTCATGATCCCAGGGTCCTGGGATTGAGCCCCGCATCGGGCTCTTTGCTCAGCGGGGAGCCTGCTTCCCCTCTCTCTCTGCCTGCCTCTCTGCCTACTTGTGATCTCTCTCGATCTGTCAAATAAATAAATAAATAAAATCTTAAAAAAAAAAAAAATAAAGATTTAGTATGGAAAATAATGTAAACCATCTAATCATTTTTAAATATTTATTATGTTACAATAATATTTTTAATATATTGGTCTAAGTAAAATATATTATTAATATTAATTTCACCTATTTTTTGGTAACTTTTTAAAACGTGGCTACCATAAAATTTGAATTACATATGTGGTTTACATTGTGTGTCTTTTAGGCAGTTCTGGTAGGTTCTGCCCACTAAAGGCAGCTGAGGAATGAGACAGCTTTGTTCTTCATCATGGACAATGAGGGACTGTCTAGGAGCCCAAAGGAGTATTTTGATGGCCTCATCATCTCTAGTGATTTTTCGTTTGTTTGTTTCCAAGTTCATTAATTTCTGTTCTTTATTTCAACCTTTCTTTTATTTTCTTCGGGTATTCTTTTTTCCCCCCTGTCTCCAGTGGAATCTGTAGCTCATTTACTTTTAGTCTTCCTTGTTTCTCAGTAAATTAACTTAAGGCTAAAGGATTGCTTTAGAAATATCCCCAAATTTTGGCATGTAACACTTTTATTGCTGTATAGTTTAAATTTTTTTTTATAATATCCTCATATGGTTCCCTCTTTGACTACTAGGTTATTTTTATGATACAGATATGTGATATAGATTCTTTGGCATTTCTTGAAATTTTCTTTGTGACTTGCTATGTAGTCAGTTTTTCTGATAGTTCCATTTGTACTTGAAAGGAATGTGTATTTTATATTTTTTATTGATTATGTGCAGGCTTCTACATACAGTAAGTCTTCTAGGTTAGCTCTTTGTGTTGTTCAAATCTATGTTATAATTATAATTATAAATCCTTAAATAACAAAGATTATAAAATTATAATTATAAATTCTTAATACTTTTTCTGTCTGCCTCATGTATTGGTTTCTGAGAGAGTTATATGAAAATTTCCCACTATGATTATAGATTTGTCAATTCCCCCTTGTAATTCTGTCATTACTTTATGTATTTTGAGGCTATACTCTTAGGTACATAAAATTTCATGACTATTTTATTTTCTTGTTGAGTTGTTATTTTTATCATATGTATCTATGTTTCTATCAATGCCTCTTTGCTTAAAATTCTATGTTGTTTGATTGGAATATAGTAACATCAACCATCTCTTGATCAGTATTTGCCTGGCTCTTATTTGTCCATCTCTTTCTGTATCATTATGTTTTGTGTATATCTCTTAAAATAAAAAAAATAGCTGAATGTTAAATATTTTTTATAAAATTCAACTTGAGGTGATTTTATTATTTTTTTAACTTAATATGATTACTAATACATTAATGCCTATTTGTACTTTCTGGTTTTATGTTTTATGTTGTGTTTTATGTTTTTTTTTTTTTAATTAAATTGACCAAGTATTCTTTATTCTCTTTACAGCCTTTCAACTCATTTGGTAATTATATATTTTATTTTTATTCCTTTTACTGGTTTTCCTTCTGACTTAACAAATCGTGAAGTTAACCAAATCCTCTACCTTCCTCCTGAACAATATAAGAACTGAGAAAGATTATTCCCTCCTCTATCCCAAATTATCATGTACTATTTTAGTTTTTTCTTTCATCTAAGCCACCAAATTATTTTATGTTATCATTATTTTGCATCCGAAGTTCATTTAGATCTACCAACATGCTTACCAGCTTCTTTATCTCATTATTTCTGTCATCCACTCTTTTCTTCCAGATTTACCATTATTCTTTTTTTACCATTATTCTTGTTGAATAATGTTATTTTGTAATTTTTTCAGTAAATTGCTATGAGAGTAAATGCTTTCAGTCTCTGTATTTATTTACCTTCCCATGACATAGTTTAACTGGTGGACAGTAACTTCACTTTACCACTTTGAAAATTTACTCCATCGCATTCTGGCATCTTTTGTTATCAACGGATGGGACATTTTCTGTCAGTCCATTTTGTCTCTCTTCATACAGGGAATAACATTTTGAACTCTTCTGTTTGTCATGGCTCCAAAGCCCCTATTAAGTTCTATAACCATTAAAGGTATAAACTAGGAGCTGCTTTGGTTTAAGCTCCTACTCACTTCTCTGATTTTTATTCCATTTTTCACACTCAGGGATTTCACACTCTGCATTTGAAATTAGCCTCTGTATCCAAATTTTGTTTCTGTAGAGTTTAATTTTTTCAGGAGGGAGAGTCATTCTCTGTCAGTTCAGTCTGCCATATTGACTTGACATTCTCAGTGGTCTCATTACTGCTACACCCCACAGTCTCTGGAGGTGCCAATCTGACAGGATGGTCTTGACTCCAATGTCCGCAAGTTAGAGTCAAGGAGAATTTATGATAAAGGTTTAAAACTCAGGGCACGTTTACTTGCTGAGAACATTCATGACACCCCCACGTTCCACACTCACCTCTTCTCCTGTGGTCCCTGCACAATGGCAGTCTGCTCTCATAGGCAGAATTCCATTGCGCATGCCTTCTGCCTGGCATTCCCATCATGGGCTCTATAGCTGGTCCCCAGGATATGCCTCTTTGACTATACATTGGAGAGAAGTGCATTTACATCCCACCTGTAGCCTTCTCTGTGCTGCCATGGGTTACTTTACGTTTATCAGGTGGGTCTGGTTCTGGTTGACCAAGTCACATTCAGGGAAGATACATCTCTGAGAAGTCGTGTTGAAGCCTCCCCTTTCCCTGGCTCTTAGTCCTGGACAGAAGTGTCTGCAACCTTCTGTTGGTGAAGGGAAGGAGGATAGGGATACAGGGCTCAGCTTGTGCCAGAGAAAACCTCCTCGCCAAATTCCCTCTCTCAACTCTTTGACCTTTCATAATGCCTTTCCTATAGATCAGTAATTGAAACTTCCCTCAGTACCGACTTTAACATTTTTTCATGATTTCATTTATTTATTCTCACTTCTCTTTATTCATACTAACCAACGCTTTGGTATTTTATATCCGAATGCAGGTACGTATCAGATTTTGGTGCCTATTTACTCTAGTAACAGTAACTAATGAGTTATTAAGGATTTCTAAAATGTATCATCATTTTTTTTCTCGAGATCTTCCTTTAGTTTTCATTATTATGCAATATTTTTTCTCTTCTGAAAAGTGGTCTGTGATCTGTGGTCACCTATGTTAAACATGGTAAAAAAAAAAAAGTGAGTGAAGAGACTTCTGGGAACAGAAATTACTTCAATAGTGGTTAAAAGTTTTAATCTTAATTTTGATAGATTATCTTTCATATATTAGGCATTACATAAATATTATTGAATAAATGAGTGACAAAGAAGCAATGCAAAATCTGTAACACCTGTTCTCGAATTACAGAAATGCCAGAAAGCATTGAAGGAATTATTATTTTTCAAATTTCAAAGTACAAAAACTTTTCGGTGTGCCTTTTCTGAGTTCCAGACACATTCCCTTTGGTGTACTTCAAACATTTTACCTAGAGTTGCCATGACGGTGTGTCTGCCATTATCCTTCCTGAATTTGTGATATTATCTCACTTTAAAATGCTTTTTAAGGATGCTTGCAGGTTAGTTCATAACCTGGGACTGGTAGTGGGACTGGATGAAATTGAAGGTCTTTTCCAATCTAGAGATTCTATGATTTCTTTCACAATTCTGGCATCGTCTCTTCTCTTCACTCTAGTGGTCCAGCAGAAGAGTTATGCTTGGGAGCCTGTGGAACAATTACTTTTCCAAATGTCTTCATTGGCAATAGTATGCTGCCATATGGCTAAGTATAGCATGCAGGTGTCACAGATGAAATCTTCCAGAAGATTTCATGGCCTCACAAAGCCAAACAACTTGCTTTGGGAACACTATGTACTTTATAAGGAAAGTTAGATTTTCATCCACATGTGTCTTAAGGAGAATGAATTATTTAGAATGAAATGGGATATATCTACATAAAGGAACATTTTGTTTCTTCTTAGTGTTAAGCACAGTGGTATATTGAACAAAGTATCAGAGGTAGGCTTTTACTTTTTAAAAACTATTCTCCTCGAAAGTTCACATTTTTGACCCAAGTTTGCTACAGCTTTCCATCTGTCTGCTATGGAGAAAACATATAATAGTAACAGGAATTTTGAGTTCTATTTGTTATCTTACCAGTGACTGTGTAACAACATACTTGAGTTCTTTGTGATTCCTTTTCTGTGTAACGAGGAGGATCTTCCTGTTCCAAACAGCTCTAAGTATTATTTGATGATGAAATGGATTCTAGAAGGACCATGTGTTTAAGAATATTAAGAGGTATTATTTTCTCTCTTAGCTTCTATACATGTTTACATTCCTGTGATTGAATTCAGTAAATAGGAAATGGGAACGTATACACACATTCTAAATGACTGAGAAAAAAGTTGATAAACAAGACCAGATTTAACAAGCATTTTAATTTGGGGAAGAAACTGAATAAAAAAAGGGAAAAGAACATCACTAATGCTGACCTTCAGGGAACTCTATCTATTAGCGCCCACATTGTTCTCCAGTTAACACAGGGATAACATTGTGTGTTCTCCAGAGTAACTGTCATCTATGATTCTAGTCATCGAAACATCCTAAAAATATCATTCTGAATTCTTCAAAGCAGAAATCCTCAATGCCAGATAACTCAGTGTGCTAACTTCCGCAGATCTGTACATATGTGGGCACGTGTGTGTGTGTGTGTGCAAATGTCAATGGTGGTGTCACCTCTGGAGTTTTGTGACTGCTGGGAATCACCAGTGAGTTGTATACACACACATTCGACGGTAACTAGTAGAAATAAGATGGCTTGAAGGAAAAACTATTAAAAAAAGGAAGTCTCCTGGAATGAATTATGCTGTGTAGTCGCATAGAGGCAATGGACTAGACTGTGGCTTCTGAGAACAATACAACAGAAAAATTACAAGGAAATCTTACCAAAAGCGTTTTAGTGACCCACGGCATGGAACAGTTCACCATAGACAGGCCAGTTGTCTCTTCAATTTATGGTTCACATTTTCATAAGAAAGAACCAACTAGCTAGTCCAAAAAGGGTGGCCAATAATTGCTTTCTCTGTCAGTGGGAAAATAGGGAAAATGAAAAACAGGATCACTTAAGAAAAGAGAACTTATTTTGTACATTCTGAAGCAGCCTCTCAGTTTGAAGTCCAAACTAAACACCATGTTTCCTTCGGAAGCAACAAATTTTTTTCTTCGTAATGGAGCGTTATCTCCTGTAAAGAAAAATAAAGCAATGCTATTTATGTGTTTGATGTTTAAAAAAAAATAAAATAAAGGCTAGCAGTCGCCAGAATGATGGGACAATGGATAAAGAGCAGACCCAAAGATTTCCTTTCCTCCTCTGAGCCTCCACCTCTTGAGGTTCCCCAGAGAGGAGAATGCAGAAATGGATCAGAGCTGGGAGACTGGAGCTCGGGAAAGTTATCTCCCACTCTTTCAGAGTTTGAATCCCATGAGGCTGACTGGCAGCCCCACTCTGGCCCTCTGGCTATTTCTGGAAAGACCCAGGGAGCCTCTGTAAGTCATATGATTTGGCTGTTAAGGATCTTGACAAGAAATCTTTCCTTGACCTGGTGACAGGTTAAAGAAGCAAGGAATGAATGATATAAAGGAGCACGAACATCTCTGCCTGCCTCATGTCCCTTTCTTGAGAGGTGCTGTGCTTGAAATCTCAGGTGCATTTTTGGGGTCAAGCCCTGATGTCCCCTGCACCCCCTCTGTGGAAGAAGACAGCCTAGTCTCTTCCCAGCTCTTCCCGTTCATTCCAAACTATGGGATGCCAAACTATGGAGTGCCTGATTCAGCCAACCTTTTCCTTGTACAAATCTACAAATCTGTTCTGCTGGGAGTAAGGCATTCTAGGCAGGCAATGGACAAGAAAAATCACTGTGGTGCTTGCTTCTCTGCATGAGACTAAACTCTTCAACTGGCAGAAGGAGAAGCCCAGCTCTCTGCCCAAAGGGCTTTGCTCGGTTTGATGATCAAATACGTGATTGAAAAATAAAATCATCTTGAAGGCTTAAAGCTGCAGTCAAGTTTGTGATTTAAATATTAACGATGTTACCTCATCTTTATCTAAATAGAGTGACTTTAATTGGGCTATTGTTAGCTGTCTTCATAAATACAGAGTTTAAGTATCTATCCTGGATGAGGAAGGAAATGGGGTGGGTTTCATTTCCCAGGGGGAAGACATTATGGGGTATTACGAACAGCAGTGGCCTTGAAGATTAACTGGTTTGGTTTTGAGGACGGACCCAGCCACACCTGGGCTATTTGGCGTTGGCCAAGTTACTTTCTGTGTAAACTTTTTGAACTTCCATCCCTTCCTCTATAAAATGGAGCTAATAATGTCTATGCCATTGGGTTGTTGTGAGATTTGAGTAAATAAATCAACTAGAACAGGACCTGGTACATGGTTAACTGATCAGGAAATGGTGACTCTAGTTACAGCATTGAGATGGAAGACATAAAAGCATTAAAAATAGAAGGATGTAAATATCAACAGGTGTTATCAGGGCTAGGAGATTATGGGAAACTTTCTATTTACTCCTTCGTTCTTCTCTTTATTAAAAAACAAGCAAGAGGAATGAAGTTTATGATATTGACTTTCTTTCTTTTTTCTTTTTAAAAGAATTTATTTATTTATTTGTCAGAATGAGAGAGAGAGAGAGAGAAAGAGCACAGCAAGGGAAGCTGCAGGCAAAGGGAGAAGCAGGCTTCCCGCTGAGCAGGGAGCCTGATGTGGGACTTGATCCCATGACCCTGGGATCATGACCTGAGCAGAAGGCAGAGGCTTAACCGACTGAGCCACCCAAGCATCCCAGATATTGACTTTCTATATATAGCATGTCTGTATTTAGATCTGTCCCTCTATCTCTCTACCTATGTATACATAGAAAGATTTGCATGCATGCAGTATTTTGGACTGAAATGAGGGCTTGCTCTGGAGAACCAGTTAAGATTCCAACAACGACACTCCCGTGTAGGGTGAGGACTCCAGTACCGGCTTCAGAGATCTTGAGGCTGTTTGGGTATTTCCTTCAAGTTAGCTGGGGCATTTTTGGCTTAGTTCTGTTTTTTTCCTTTATAAAATACTGTGATAGGAGTGCATGATTATGAAAGTCTCTTTGTCCTCTGAAGTGATGCGACTCCGTGCTGATCACAAAGAGCGAACAACCCCTTCTACCCTTCCAAATCCTACTCAGGAGTCCCTGAATGGAAGATAGAGTGCATAGTTTGACCTGGGTTTCCCATGGAGAACATTATTCTCTACAAACTTCCTGTCTCCAGACTAAGGGGGGGAAAGAAGAGGAAAGTCTTCCAGTGTTATTCTGAAGTTTGTGATTCTGATGGTCGTTCAGAATCACACAGCTGTAACGGGGGGGGGGGGGGAAGGGGGGGACTTTTGGTCAACGAGTCTCCACGTCGACATCTACCTGGTTAAGGTTAGTTCTGCCTGCTTTGTTAAGCAGGTGCCCGCTCTGTTCGCTCTGTTTCACTGAACTAATAAATCATGACTACTTTTCTTAGCCATTTAAAAGCCATTTCCTCTCATTTTCCCTGGGCACCAGAGGCAATCTTGTACATAAAGACTGGTGTGTGTGTGTGTGTGTGTGTGTGTGTGTGTGCGCGCGTGTGTGTTTGTGTGTTTTGATTGCTGCCTTCAAAAATAGTATATGATAGCAAACAAATGCTTGGAGATTTTCAAGCCAAAATTTATCAACAACCTAAACTCTAGCAGTGTATTCATCAAAAAGCAAAGATGTATGACTTGTATTACTTAACCTTTCCAAGCCACCTGCTTCTTATTATATTTTTTATTTCATATTCAACTTATTTGAAATTCAAGCAACTTATTATAATCATGTGCATGCTTTCTGAGCTAACGTGGAACATTTTAAAATCTGGTGTTTCATGTATAAAAATTGCTTTTACGATAATTCATCTGTTCCACAAATATTTAGTGAGTGCCAAGTACGACACAGATTTCTAGATACTGGGGATGTATCAGTGAGCAGAGGGGAGGATCATGTCTGCCTTCATGGAGCTTAGACTACTCGTGTGTCTAGGGTGAGGAGGAAGGGAAACAGACAGCAAGTACTAATATTGTGGATTAGGCTGTAATGAGTGGTATGGAGAAACAGCAGAGCAGGAAGATGGCAAGTTCCAAGAGTCTGTGTGTGTTGTAGACAAGAGGCGAGGGGTTCAAATTTAAATAACGGTATGCGGAAAGACTGCCCTCAGGGTGATTTTGGAACAAAGGTCTGCAGGAGGTAAGGGAGAGGGCAGGGGTGGAGGGACTGGGGAGGTGGGTAACTAGCGGGAAAGCCTCCTGCTGAGAAGGGCCGGCCAAGTACAAAGACCCCAAGGAGGGAGCTGCCTGACCTATTTAAGGAACAGCCATAAGGTCCTAGGGACTGGAATGGAGCGAGGGAAGTAGGAGATAAAAGTAGGAGAGGAAGAGTGGCCAGATCAGAAATACAGAAATATTTCAAAGAAAGAGAAATGATCAATTAGTGTAATGATTAGGCACAGAGACAACAGCCATGACCAAAACAGATGACTAATTCCTGCTCCTGGAGTTCATATTCTAAAGAGGGGAGACAGTAAAAGCAAAAAACAAAATACAAAACAAAACAAAACCAAATCCCACGGGAAGTAATGAGCTAGTATGCCAGGAGGGATCAATGCAATGGGGAAAGAAATAGTGGGAATGCTGGAGCGGGCTGTGTGGGCGCGGAGTGGTTCGCTGTTACCTAGAATGAACTTGGCTGTGAACTTCTCGAGACTAGTGTCTAAATTCTTAGTTCCTTTATGGATTATTCAGTTCTCAGCATGAGCATGAGTATACTAATATGAAATCATTGAAAATGATCCTGCTAAATATTCTTCCAACAAATATGTTTTGGTTACGTTTTGTGTACCAAGGACTGTAATGGTTGAAACCTGTCTGACAGTGATAGCTTCCTGCACGTAGTTTGAACCCTATGCAAGAAAGGAGGTTCTAATCTAAAGCTGGGTAAACTGGACTCACGGTCCACAAAAGGCCATGGTACCTTGCGTGCTCCTTAGGGCGAGGCCTTTTGTAGATTGTGGGATGGAGGTGAGATATTTGTCAGGGTTCTATTTTTTTTCTTTTTTTTATGAGGCCAGCCAGTCTGACTCCAACTCAATAACTCTTTAGATAAACCTATTCTCAGCTTTGTTTGGAAGATGTAACTCTTGGTCATTCTCTACTGTCCATTACTTTAGATGACTAGTGATACGGTCCAACGACTGAACCAGAGATATATTCAGTCACTAGCAGCAATGACGTATTTTTCTGCATTATGCGTGTCCTTGGCAAAGGATGCTTCAGCTGCTCCTTTGCCGCCTTGCTGTCAGTTTGATAAATGGACAGGCTTCCTTCCCAGCAGGGCTGATGTGGCTCCGGGTTGCAGCACTGCCCACTTCAGCGGTAGGCAGGCCATTGCTCCTGCCTCCTGTGAGCTCACAGAGCCCATTCTGAGCACACCCCGGCATCCCAAAAGATGCTAAGGCCGACAGCATCACACCAGCACCAGGAGAAAATAAAGTTTTGTTCTATCTGTTAAACGTCTCTGCCAGGCTCTACAGAGACATACTGTGAGAAGAAGAAAAGGAAAGTTAATTCTGTCTGTTGCACGGAGTCAGTTTGAAAATTTACTGCCAGTGCCTTGCAACAGATCTATTTGTATGTTTTAGCTTTTCTTTCAAGCACTGTTTCTAACTCAATGGTGATTCATGTGTTGGATGTTTAAAAGGGAGAAAAAAGTAAAATAGGGTATTAATGAGCACAGTTTTTAATGGTAAAGAGAGTGAAAGAGGACTAAAGGAAGGTGGCCAGAGAAAACCAGTCCATCCAAGCCTTTGTGCATCAGCTTTGGGGAGTAGACTAAGCATGGTTGGATGGTGTTGTACTAGGTACTTCTATTATGTACCTGCTCTTTTGTCCTCTACTTATGTATATGTATGTACCACATCTTCCACAGTGGTTATGTTCACCCTCCTACTCCCATCCTAATGAGGCTCCTGTAGAGAGAAAATGGGGACATTCGTCGCCTTTTACAAAAGGGGAAACTGAGGCACAAAGTGATCTAGTCCGAGTCTGGTTCACAGACCTGACAGTGACAGCAGGTGTTTGTTCTAGAGTCTTATTATTTAAACAAATAAAAAGTAACAAGAAATCGAGAGCTTTTTCATTGTAAAAAAAACTATGATTTCTCCATGAAAATTAGGCAAATTGAAAAAGTAGACAGGGGCGCCTGGGTGGCTCAGTGGGTTAAAGCCTCTGCCTTCAGCTCAGGTCATGATCTCAGGGTCCTGGGATCCAGCCCCGCATCGGGCTCTCTGCTCAGCAGGGAGCCTGCTTCCTCCTCTCTCTCTGCCTGCGTCTCTGCCTGCGTCTCTGCCTGCTTGTGATCTCTCTCTGTCAAATAAATGAATAAAATCTTAAAAAAAAAAAAGTAGACAGATACATCTTACACTAGGTGGATGAAACACAGATTTTTTTCTAACATTATACTTTAAATTATGTCATCTGTTACACACATTCTTTTATATCGTGTGTGTTTCAAAACGCCAACAAGAAATACTATGGAAGACAACTAATTGTTTTTCAGTGCCTACCATGTCCCTGGCACTGTGGTTCACACATTAAATATGAAATCTTGTGTTTTTGATATTAGACTCCTATTTTAAGAATTTTCCTTAACTATTAAAAGTTAAAGAATATTATCATTATAGCTAGCCTTACCTATACATTTTACTGGTTTCAGTATTTACTACCATTTTTTATATACTATGTATTCCATTTCCTTGTTTTGTTCTTTTTCCAGTTTCCTCTGGTTAGAGATTTCCTCGAGTGATGCTTCTAGATGGTGTACGCTGCTGTGGGACTTTTGGCAGTCCTTACCTATCTGAAAATGTCTGTCTCTTGCTGTTACACCAGGGTAGTTTGGCTATAGGATCACAGAGTCACATTCTTTTTGGGTAAGTCCTTTACAAACATTACTGTTTTTTAGTTTTTGGTGTAACAGATGAGATTTTTCGGTACGGGCCTGGTTTCTTTTCCCCTTTCCGGGTGAACTGTTATTATTATTATAGTTATTTTCTGCTTGGAAGCTTGAAGGATTTTATCTTTATCCTTGGGACTCAGAAATTTTGCCAGGATGTATTTAAGTACTTGTACTTTTTTCCAGTATTCTACCCCAGCTGGAGGCTATTTCATTAGATATTCACAATAATACCTTTGGAGATGTCTTAGCTTGGCTTCTTCTGAAAAGCAGAGCCTGAGACATGGACTTGGTGTAGTTTACTTTGGGAAAACTATCACAGAGAACTAGATGGGGCTACTTGGAAGAGTAAAACGGAGAAGGAAGGAAAGCCAGTCTCCAGGTACCTTACTGAGTTGGTTACCAACATGGGCAGCTAAGGGCTTAAATCACCTCGGGGCCATTTGAGGAAGTATGTAGGCTGTGCCCCAGAACGCTCCACTTAAGGTAGGAGGAGACAAGTATTTACCCACCAGTTTCCATGCCTCCGTTGGTCAAAGGTTGTGCCAGGAGGTGTTAACTTCCTCAGATTTCCTCAGAGAGAGAGAGAGACAGAGAGAGAGAGAATGAGTGAAGGAAGGGGCAGAGGGAAAGGAGAGAGAGAATCCCAAGAAGACTGTGCTGAGCACAGAGCCCACCATGGGGCTCGATGTGGGGCTCGATCTCATGACCCTGAGATCATACCCTGAGCCAAATAAGAATCAGATGCTTTAACTGACTGAGGCACCAGGTGTCCCGGTAGTCATAGCTTTAAATTCAGTGGAAGTCCTTTTGTCTTTCTGTGTTCTCTGGTGGAAACCTCCTCCCCTACCCTCCGTCTTCACTCCCAGTGCCAGGACTCAGAACTTTTAATCCAGCAGAGCTTAAGGCTACAAGGATGGGAAGCAAACATTCCAAGAGTGGGTCACTAAGAGTGATAATGAGAAGAGTTAAATTCTACTTCCGCCCCTTGATTTTTGGACTTAAGTATTCTAGTTACACTTCACCATATACTGGCTAGAGGTTCACTACATATACAGAGACCTAGGGGACAGCACTCGACCTAATGTGGCCCCCAAGGAACCTCCTTAGCTGGGCCTAAAACAGATAATTCCATCATTCTATGAGGCTGACTTCTTCACAGTGATTTGGTATGTGGTGGGATCTGAGGATTCTCTAGCCATGCACTCATTTCATTTACCTTCATTGTAAAATATGCCCCTTGGTCTGAGTCGATTTTATTGGGATTCTAAGATGGCAAATCATGTAGTCCTCAAGCCCTCAGATGATGCTAGCTGAGGCAGCTTGGATAGGAAAGGCAAAGTCATAATGAAAGTCAGTGTAAATTCTGGCAAGGATATATTGCTGCCCTTCTAGGATGTCACTAACTTGTCAAGAAGTGATTGGCCTTCTTGAGGGATGTTTCTATATTGAGGCACCATATTGTGTCTCTGCTGCTGGCAGCTTAGAAATTCAGCAGTAGCAATAGCTAGATCAGCCTTAGTGAGAGAGAGCCCATGCTGTCGGGTCTATGCATAGCCTCCATTCCTGTCACCAAGGCTGCTTCATTCATGGGACAACTGTGCGAGCACTCGGATGACTGGTCAGAGGCTGACTGATAGCCACTAGACAAGTCAACCTATTTTCCTAATTGCCCAGTGCCTCTCTGAATGCTCTAGAAGGCTCTCCTGTAGGCATTAATGTAAGACACCAATATCCGTGCACACTTTGAGCCCTCTGCCAAAGATTCATCCACAAACCTGTTCCTCAAACTTCCTTGTCTATTTTTAAGCCTCTAACTGTGCTCCTTTCAAAAATCCTGACCCATCAGCAAAGCTCTCTTGTCAGCCCAAAAGTTTGTTCATATCCGTGCTTTAGGCAGCTTCCTCCTGCAGACAAGGTGTATAGCCAAGTGTGTGGCCCAGAGTCATGCAACTGGGCAAACTTCTCTTTTCTGGTGCCCTTCAGGGTCACCTTTGAGTGGGATTGTATTGTGGTGACAGTCTATCTTCATTTATCATAAATATATTGGGCTAATCCATCTGTGAACCAGGTTCAAATATTTTCTCCTCTATGAGTTAGTCATAGGGAAGCCTCCATGACAGCATGGGTGCAACGGAGGAAAGTCACGTGACTATTGAGGCTACGTGCTCATGCAATTTACTTGTGGTCTCTGGACCTACTCAACACAATCCCAAATGTACTATTTACGTCATACAGTGACTTTGTCTTTTCCCGGATGACCAGATGACTGTGGATCGCATAATCTCACTCCCCATAGGCAGCTCCGGCTGCATAGTCACACTTGATATTGATATTGTAGCTTCTACTAGGGCCCCAAAACATGCAAGGTGATGGTTCTCTGCCTTTGATATTTGACCTTGCTCCAGAAGCCAGGGGTCTCATATTGAGGTTTAACAGAGATTCTGCACTTCATCCTAACCCATTAAGGATACCTCTAGCACCATCCATCGTCTAGGTCATCCTGCCTGAGCATCAGGGAAGTTTGTACTTCAGTCTGGACCTGCAACAGGATTCTCTCTTGCTCTGGGCAGCATATATCACACAGCTTTCCAAGACACCAATAAATGGTCCACAGTGTATTTCCATGTGTGTTATGTGCTGACACCAGTACCCAAAGAAGCCTACTGTGCGGTGCCTTTCCTAGCAGTAGGAGGTGCAGGTGCAATAATTTGTCATTTATATTAAACTTGACTTTCCCCACATGTTCTGATTCTTGGGATCATTAATAAGATCACCCCTGTAGTAGGTCCTTGAAACTTTGAAGGTTTTATCATCTAAACTATGGCCTGTGTCTGACCATGGGACCCTAAATACTTACCTCTTCCAATTCACCAGGTCCAATCACCATGACATCACCAGTGTTGTCAACCCGAAATCATGCTGATTCTGTGGAATATCAAGGCCATTAAGGTCTGTGTAGACTATATGGTGACAGAGAGCTAGAGATTTAATCTAGTCCTAAGGTAAGACAGTCAGTGTATACTACTGTCTTTTTGACATGACCACAAAGTGCTTTTGATCTTTATTATTCATGGGGATTGAGAAAAATTCCTTTGTCTGCTCAAAAGCTGCATATTAAGCGCCAGAAATTGTGATAATCGGTTGTAGTCAGGTATCATATCTGCCGTAGCAGTTGTGATTGTGGCTACCACTTGGTTTTATTTTGGTCCACTGTCATTCACCATGATCCCTCTAGCTTTCTGCAGAGGCCAAACAGGTGAATTGAAGGGTGATACCCCTTCATCCTTCAAATCTTTGACAGTGATGCGAATTTCTGCAGTTCTTCCTGTGATGTAGCACTGCAGTTTTAGGGACTTGCCCTAATCCCTTTCAAACACAGTAGCTTTTATTCCACTGGCCAAGGAACCAATCTTGATTGAACTAAGGTACTGGGTAATAACTGCACAGATGGTCTGTGGACCCATGGGGCCCCTAGGAGATGGACGTGGGCCAGGATTCCATTCATTGTCTGGCTTATATAAACCTTTCTCTAGTGAAGGATCACAATGGCACTTCAGTGCCTTGCTGTCAGAGTCAGCTCAGCCCCCGTACCCAGTAGCCCTTAAATGGTTTGGGCATTCTTTCCCCAGTACATACTGATTCTGATAACTGGTTTCAGATCCTTTGGGGAAGGTTTAGGGGGTATTTATTATATATATTTGCAGTGGTGGTGCAGGATACTTCTTCAAGACAACCCAGCCTCTCCATCGGTCTATGGGCTCTGGATCTGAGACTGAGGTCTGAGTCTGAGAATTGACTTAGATCTAGAAAATGAGTGAGTGCTCGTGATTTTCCATTGTGTTGGCTGACACCATTTTTTTTGCTTGCCAGATTTCAACTTCTGGTTATACATCTTGGACAAAACTCTAGTTGGTTGCCCTTCCATCTCACCCTCATGATCAATTAATAATCGTCATAGATCCCTATGGATCAAGGCACTCTGTCACTCTGGTCATCCAGCCCATTTCAGTAATTATATCCACTCTCTCTGTAAAGACAAAATAATCTCAGCTATTTCAGAATCCTGCCAATTCTGGTAATATCAGAGAATCCAGTTCCAATGTAGTACCTCCCAGTGTCAACAGCTCGACAACCAAGCTTCTCTACAGTGCTGGTGCTTCCCTTCACCACCACATTCTTTATTGACCAGGTGGAATAGCGTCCTCTGGACCTTCTCAGGGAGCATGGTCAGGTGGTGGTTTCTTTGGTCTAACATTAATCCACCACAACGTTCCCTGAGCCTTTCAATCTCTTCCCCAGTTCTCTACTAAGGCAGTTCTATACCTGATTTACTTTTGTAAGGTCCAAGCTTCAAGAAACAATCCCAGCAGTGTATTAGAATCAACTTTTTTCTTGCTAAGACATTGAACCCCATATCATGGAAGAGTGTTCCATTGTCAATAAACTTTCCCCTCTCCAGCCTTAGACTCTAACCTCATATGTAAGCACTCTCAAAATTTACTCACACTGGTTCCCCTCGTTTCTGCCTTGCAATTTTTTTATAGTTAAGATTTTATTTATTTATTTGAGAGAGAGAGTACAAATTGGGGGAGCGGCACGGGGAGAAGCAGACTCCCTGCTGAGCAGGGAGCCTGATGCGGAGCACGATCCCAAGACCCTAAGATCATGACTTAAGTCGAAGGCAGACACTTAAATGACTGAGCCACCCAGATGCCCCATGTCTTGTAATTCTTTAGCTGTGCTGTTCTCTCTCTCAGAGCAGGGAGTATATATCCCCTGTGTTGGTGTTATGACCTAAACATTCCTATCATTATAGCCCTTACTCCACAGGGTAGGAACCAATGCATGGTTCTGCTAGCTGTTTAGGACATAGCCCTTACAGGGCAGAGAAGTAACCTTCTGATGAGTCCAGTATGGAGCAGTGAAGGGGATGGGTCTGAATGTGAGAAGAGGAGCATAGCTTATGAGGTGTTTTCCATAGATAAGGCTTTTCCTCGGGGTTTCTCAACAGTAGCTCTGTTGGCATTTGGGCTGGATAATTCTTTGTTTTGGGGGTTACCCTGTGCTCGTAAGATGTTAAAAGCCTGACCTCTATCTACCAGATGCCAACAGCACTTCCTGCCCTCACTTGTGATAACCAAATCTCCGTGGTGAGAACGGCTGCTCCGGTGACAGGATCCAGACTGCCTTAGGTGATGGCAGGATTCTTCAGGATGCTGCTAAGGTGAAGTGTCACCAGGCTATTCCTGTGCCCATGTGGTAGCTGCAGCAATGGCTGCAGGAAAAAAAAAAAAAAGTAGGCTAAGAAGATATGAGCCGGGGCATAAAATGTATGTGACACAGAGGAAGACAATATGCACTCATTGTACAGAAGGGAACACTGAGTGTCAAGGAGGTCAAACGACCTAAGTTGATGCATTTAAGCGGGTGTCCTGGTCATAAAGATGAATAAGATACAATACTTCCCCTCGAGGAATCTTGATGTTATATAATGTTATATAATAAATTATTGCACATACGTGTTGATGAAGTCATACAACCAGCAAGTGACAAAGCTAAAAATGGAATGAGGTTTGTTGGACTTCCAAACATATATTTGTTTGAGCACCCAGATATGTCTCGAGATTTTATTCTGTTTACTGCATGCTGGAGCTTTTGCTAAATTATTTGCATACCTGGTCTCATTTAACATTCCTAGAAATCTAAGGAAGTAGGCAGTCTCATCCCCGTTTTTCGGATGATGAGACGGCCGTTTCTTGTACACCTTCATATGACCTAGACACATTATGTTCCAAGAGACACTGCTTTGTGGAGGAGGGTGGCCTCACACTGATAAAACCACTGTGGACGAGCCTGGAGCCGCAGGCACAAAACAGTACAGTACACGGCTGCCTACCACATGGCTGCCCGCTGCGGAGCCCAGGGACCCTTCCCTTTCGCTCCATTTTCCTTCGCCACAGTGAGACTGATTAAGACATGGGCTGGTACCAGCTAGCTCAACTCTTTTTAACAGGGACTTGTGGAATTGTGAAAATGATCTAAAAATATATAATGAATGTGAGAGAAATAATGTTGTTACAAGGGAATTGATAACCAAGGATAATGGGAAGGGGAAGAAATAGCAAGTTGGAGCTAATTACCAGGGAAGCCCCCTGACACTGAGAATGGTGAGCCAGGATAATGGTCTCCTGAGGGGAGTGGCAGAATCACCATCAGCTAGTACATTTAAAAATAGGCAACAGAGCACTGGAAACAGGGCTAGTGGGAATAGTCTTGCATTAGGCAGGAAAGGAGGTAATTGACTAAGTGACCTAATATTAAGAGCTTTCTTGCTCATGAATTTCTAGAATTCTAAAAAAATAAAACCTTATAGGCTGTATACAGAAATATGGGTACCTAATGACTGGAGTTGCCTAAATATAGCCCCAAATTATTCATAAATGGAAAATGAGAGCAGCCCGTGCCCCAGATGGAGCACAATATGAGAGTCAGAGGAAATACAGGAGATGGACAGAGGAAGGGGAAGCTCTGTCAGGGGTCAGATTTCTCTGATGCAGGCAGGTGGGGCTGTGCCCAAGAGCACTTGAGCCGTATGAAGGCTGTTAGTGAATCGCCTAGTACTCTCTTTTATTTTCCTCCTTCAGTCCTCTTCTTCCACGTATAAGGCAGGGTTTGCAAAGACCACCTTTTTGGACTACTACATCATCTTTATCTTCCAAGTCTGTGCTCTCCTTTCTTTTAAAAGATTTTATTTCTTTATTTTTGTCAGAGAGAGAGAGAACACAAGCAAGCAGCAGGCAGAGGGAGAGTCAGCCTCCCAGTTAAGCAAGGACACCAACGTGGGACTCGATCTCTGGGATCGCGACCTGAGCTAAAGGCAGACACTTAATCGACTGAGCCACCCAGGCATCCCATGTGCTCTCCTTTCCTAAAACAGGCAAGTGGCGTGATCTTACAGCACTGTTTCCCAGCGTGGGTCACAGCCACAGGAGACCTGTGGAAAAATGCCGATTGCAGGAACCTCCAGCAGACCCATGGCATCTGGATATCTGGGGCGGAGCCCATGAATCTGCATTTTTAAGAAATTCCCTGAGTAGGTCTGATGCACACCATTAAGTTGGAGAAACTGCCTGGGAAAGGGGATGCTGGCTAAATCAAAAGAAAGCCCAGGCAAGGAGAGGGTAGCTCCACCCTCCTCGCCTCTTCTCATTTGCTTCTCTGATTTTCCTTTACCCCCAACCAAATGAGATGTCCTTTCACTTCCATGCCACTCTTGCCCTCATAAGTATGTATATACACACCTACACTTAGATTTTACCCACTTTCAAAAAGACTCTAATTTTCTTGTATGTCTGATATGCTAGCGATCATGTCTCTGCTCTGTATTTGTGGTCCTGTTTTAACCCCCTAGAGGGCAGGCATCTGTCTTTACCATGTTTCTATCCTCCAGAATTTCGTGGTAAAAAAGGATTTTTTTTTTTTATTGCGAGTAAGTCAAATGTGCAAAAAGCAATAAAAAGAAAGCATGCAATAGAAACTTAGGGTTTGTTAGCTTTGCCAAAGCGAGAAAGCATAGTCTAGAAGCTGAACACTGAGCTGGGTGTCAAGACCTGTCTTTTGTTTCCAGCTCTCCCAATAATCACACAGGAAACTTTCAGCAAGTCATGTGGCCCCCAGGTTTATCTCCCTGGAAGCAGGGATAACAATCGCTTTCTTACTTCTCTCACAAAGCAGCTGAGAGTGTAAGCATGATAATATCGCTCTTTAATATCAGTTTTCACTTAGGAAAGCTAAAAATGACATCAACGCTATCAACACCATCATTTCATAATCTACAAACCATTGAACAGGGGTTCAGTCTGGATTCCCCAGAGATAATTATTTTCCCTCACACCAGGACATACAAGAAAAGATAACGCAGTGAAAAACAAAGATGCCAGGAATTATATCTAGTTAAAATGGATGTCTGCAGTCAGTCTTCTAATTCCCCAGATAATGCTAGATCTCAAGACAAGGAAAATAATTGGCATTGTTTAATTTCTGATATGCTACCTAATGAACAGTTCAACCATTTTCATAGAAGGCAAAATTACAGTGCTGCTGCTGGAATGTGACTCCTATATCTAAAGTTAATTGGATTTTCCAGTATGATGAGGCTTGTCTTTCAGAACTGAATCTCTGAGTCTCCCACTTGCTCTGAGTTGCTGGTAAGACAGGAGATAAATAGGGCACATGGCGTGAATCACGGGATGGGGGGGAACCTTAGGTCAAAGGATCCGCAGGTATGTTGAGATATTACAACGCACAAGCAGGAACTAGGATTTGTGGAGAGTCAGTGTCTTCTCAAAATGGAGTTTTTCAGAAGGCAAAACTGCCTTCTTGTGATTGGAGCCTCTGTCTCTCCATCTCTCTCTCTCTCTCTCTCCTAGATAGTAACGTGCTCCACTATCATTAGGATGTTGAGTGTGATCTGTGCAGACTGGAACAGAAGAGCATACCAACTTTTTTTTTTCTAGTCAGACAGATTGCACTATAGTTTACCTAACTTAGCAACAGTTTGTACTCGCTGGTGTTTTGAATATGAAAAGAGCTTTCCAAGTGAAGGAGCCAATTCGAAGAAAGCTTCAGCCCCGCCAATGGGCCAGAAGAAAATGGAACTTTCCTGGTTGTGGAATGGCAACGCTCTTCCTCTCTTTGAGGGCTGCAGCAAAAGAACCAGGGTAGGGCTGAGGCCGGCAACCTGGCAACCTCGATGGGCCGATGGGCCGGCCACAGGCGCCCGGGGAGGGCGAGGAGCTAGACCAGTGAGCTCAGGACCAGGAAGGGATCAGGACTGCCGTTTCCACACAGAGAGAACATGTCAGAGTCTTGACATTCTCTATGACAAAAGCATATTCATTAAGGACTTTCTGGTTGCATGACCCTATCAACACTTTTATGTGATTATTTATCATATAATACTTCGCAGTTTGCTGGACTGAGAATTCCTTGAGGGGGAGTATTGTGTTTTTTTCATCTTCATGCCCATGGATCAAACTTTAAGGCATAAACTTAAGTTGTTGATGTATCTATTTATGTGTCTTAAGGGAATTCATTTAAGTGTAAACATTAAAAAAATGCCATAATTTTGTTAAACCTATTAGGGTATATCTTAATTTTTTAAGTCTGTAGGAGTCTAAAAATAAGGTGACCATGGGCCTCTGTAGACTTCTAAAGGCCTTGACCATGCCTGGAGACTGCTGGAGCAACTGAAGTCAGTGAGGGGTGTTTCTCTAAGGCTCCTCGGAGATGTGGGAGGAAGCTGAAGAGGACAGACGAGGGGACAGCTGGGGAGAGCGATGGACTTAGCCAGATACCAAAACCTGTTAAAAGCATTTCCCCAAATATCTGCTATTTTAATGTCCTAAAAACAAAAATATTGCTTCTGTGTCAACTTTTATGTTAAACTTGTTCAAGTATTTGTGCTAATGCCATATTGGAGAAAGAGTACAAGATATTGGCTGGCACTTGGATGGCTTAAAACAATTAAATAGCAAATTGATGAAACTGTAAACCTAACTGGAAGTGGGCTCCAGACACTGAGAATTGCAGTTCAATCACAATTCTTTTTTCATTGTGAGGTTTGGTTTAACCATGCGATTGCCACAGAACTTCTATTCAGATAGCGCTTTACAGTTTGTGGAACACACTCATGTATATTATCTCAAGTACTTCCAATAGGAGAGTGTTACATAAAGCCTAGAATGTCATATTTGGGCTTTAAGTTAAGGGGCAAAGCTGTCTTAGCAATATCTTTGGAGATTATGTCATACCACAGATGGAAACCTGAAGGTAGAGACCAGAACTCCAAATCCCGTGGAATCTAGAAAAAAAAACAAAAAAAAAAAAACAAATGAGGCTGCCTTTACAGATGTCAAATTGCACTCTGGTATTAGGTTTGCATGGACATTTCTAATCCCGTTGAGTTCAAACAATTGACCAAGGGCTGCCTGCATTTTCTGTGACTGTAATCTAGAAGTCAAACTCAAAGCAAGGGAGGCAGATTTTCACTCTTCCCACTCATCTCCCGGGTGGGTGGAACAGTGATGTACCACACCAGATGTCCTCTCCTCCCCACTTCAGAGCCTACTGCCCACCATAAAATTACAAATCCCTCTTCTCAATTTTTAGGGAAACCAAGTAGTTTAACTTTCTGTGCGCAGACAACACACTACTAGAAAAGTGTTTCCTGCTTCCTTGCAGTCTAGCAAGTTAAAATATACTCCCTGTCCCTTTACCATTGCATTTTTGGAAAGTTTCTCACTTCAGATTTGGAAACTGACAAGGAGATCTCAATGGTTTCCAAGTCTCAAATACCAGTTCTCGTGGCATTAGGGCCTCTATCTTGTCTTCCATACTTTTAGAGTATACCCACCAAAAAGGATGTAATGATTGCATTTTAACACACTATTCCTTTTGGTCTTTAACAGGAAACTGAATCAAGAATATTAATCCCCTCCATGTGCTCAAAATTCTGAGAAGTAAATTCAAGATGGCAGCATTAAAGACCCTGTTCTTCTTCCTTAGATACCCCAATGTTGAACCTGGGCTGCTTATATCCCTCCTTACATACCCATTCCTGGAATTTTTCTCACTCCTTCTGTCCTCTGTGACCCCACTCTGACACCTCTCACCCCTATGACATCCCTTTCTGGCCCTGGATTGCCTTTCTCAGCCCTAGTTCTACTTCTGGGTCATCAGACTCTCTCTCAAATCTCATTAAATGGCCTTTGATAATTTAAGCACTTCCACAAAGCCTTTCGACTAATCAAAGGGGAGTTATTTTGTTTGAACCACACATTTTAAAAAATACACACCTACCGCTTTTCCTGTGTATTTTGTTTTGGTGTCATGGAAATATTTGTGCATAAAAGTTTCATTCAATTACCACTGCTTTTCCCATATTCCATTGATCTACACAAAGTAAATATCTTTGCTGTTTTCCCAAGGGACTCTTAGTTTTCCAGTAAAATATTCAACTTCTTATTCAAACCTCTCGATAACTACCATATCATGACAGGCCATGTATGGTGACTGTCAATACATATTGAATATGATGATCATATGTATTAGTTAGCAACTTTCTACATTGCACAAGCCTCATCTAGAAGTGTTGCCCGTGCCTAAATCAATCTTAGCTAAAAGTAACACGTGGTGACTAAAAGCAAGGTCCCAAACCAGTCTTCCCAAGAATTTCCCACTCAACACACTTTCCTTGGGAAGAACAATTATGGAGGACAATACAAAAGTGATCCTATAGCAACATCTCAAGTGAATAATCAGAAAATAGATTGGTAGAGAGAAATGCTTTAAAAACACTTGGGGTACAAATATTGATGGATAATTGATGGATATTTTGTTAATTCAACCTGCCAACACTTTTTGAGCACCTAGGGATAAAAGTGAAAATGGTATAATTCCTGCCCTCCAGAATATCACATTTTAGTGGGGAAAAAAAACAAAGTTGGAAACAGAGATCTAGAAACTTCTATGGCATTTTGGAAAACTATTGTTCTTCATATTTTGCGTGGAAAAAACCAACTAAATCTTAGAAAGAGTAAAGGACTGTCCAGGGTTACAAGACTAATATATAGCAGCAAATTGGCTGGGATCCACACAGAAAGAAGAGAGATGAAGGGGAAGTGGTTTTCAAAGTGCTATGGAAGGAGAAATTAGTCACAGACTTCCTCTTATTCACAGGAGTTCCTTACGAGTTTCTGATAATATTTTTAATAAATTTGAATTTTAGTCAGACCACTGAAAAAGAATAATTTCTTATTGACCAGCTGAGTATTTTCCCTGAATAATTAATATGGAAGGAACATAACACAGTCCCTAATTATTAAGGTGGTGAGAAAGCAGTAAAGGCAGGTGTGGTGGTGGTTTTGTGTGTGTGCTCATCTGTGTGCATGTGCGAGGGGTATGAGATAAATCAGTGTTTCATTGATTCTGAACATATCTCCATCTTGTTCCTATATTGCATGTCATACAAAGTCAGACTCTTGGTCAAAACTCTTGGTTTAACAAAATAGTTAAGCATAAAGAACTCTGAAAAAAGTGCAACAAAACAAGCAAAAAAATTTTTTTGGAACACAGCTTGGGACTCCCTGGAGAAATAGATAGTTCCCAGGTGAGGGTCTCTGCTTTCCTAGATTTCTCTAAAGTGTAATCTTATTTATCAAAAAACAGTATGTTGGTGTGTGTTCTAGAATTAGGGGTTTAAGTACAGCAACATGAAAGCTTTCGCACTTGGTACTAAATTAGATTGTAAACTTAGAACGGTGTTTTTTTTTTTTTCTTTTTTTTTCCAGGTCATCCCTTGAGCACAGTCAGCATTCACTTAGTCTTTATTGAGTGACAATGCCTAGCAGTGTGTGGCAGAGATGTGAATGTGATATCATGGAAACAAGACTCATATATCATGCATATAGTATATACACTCTTTACCACATGAAGTCATGTCTTGTCCGGAATGTGTACTTGGAGAAAATCACCAGTACTCATTATCCTCAGTGTCCATTACTATTAACTCATTGGCTTATTTCCTCATTCGAATTTGTATTGAGCTCCTACTATGTTCCGATACTCTTTTTGCCTATCCAACAATAACTTTCCCCTTCTTCCACAGACCACACTAAGTGCCGACATCTACTCTGACTCCATATGGTTCAGCTAAAACCCAACTGGTTTAAACCAGCCTTGATTTAATTCTCCTTGCAAGGGATCGATTTCATGAGGAATGTGAATCCCAGCACTGGCCAAAGGAGATGAAGAGGAAGTAGGTTGAGGTGCTTCAGGGAAAGGCTCCTTTGCTCATAAGAGTTGCACAAGGAAGAAACTCTCTGTGATAGTTTTGTGTGTCGGTCGACTGGCTAGGCTAGAGTACCCAGTTATTCAATTAGACACTAATTTAGGTGTTGCTGTGAAGGTGTTTTGTAGACATAGTTACCATCTACAATTAGCTGACTTTAGGTAAAGGAGAGTGTATTTGATAATCTAGGTGGGCTTCCAATTAGTCAAAAGGTCTTAAGAGCAAAACTCTTTCTCTGAGGAAGAAATTTTCTCAAGCCTGCAATATTAGCTTCTGCCCAAGAGTTTCCTGCCTGTTGTTATTTTCTACAGATTTCAGACTCGCCAGCTTCCACCCACAACTGCATAAGCCAATTACTTGAAATCTCTCTAGATAAGTCAATAGATAGATTGATAGATTGATCAGTAGATAGATTAGTCAAAGAATAGATAGATTAGATAGACAGATAGATAGCTATCTTTTCTTTTCTTTTTTTTTAAAGATTTTATTCATTTGACAGAGAGAGAGAGATCACAAGTAGGCAGAGAGGCAGGCAGAGAGAGAGGGGGAAGCAGGCTCCCTGCCGAGCAGAGAGCCCGATGCGGGGGTCGATCCCATGAACCCGAGACCATGACCTGGGCCGAAGGCAGAGACTTTAACCCACCGAGCCACCCAGGTGCCCTGATAGCTATCTTTTCTGTTCCCTTTCTCAGAGAATCCTGACTGACACGTTGTCTTCTTTTCAGTATGGAAATTTAGGTGAATGAGTAAAAACATGGACAGAACCTGGGTCTTCAAGAATGTGATCGAACTTCTGAATTAATCAGACCTGGGGCCTCCCTTATTTAGAATTCCTTGTGATAAGAGATAACAAAGAACTCACTTTCACTGGCTAGGAGGTCAAACTAAATGAGTGCATTTAAAAGTTTAGAACTAATTATTATCTCTCTTTAGGACTGATATCAAAGTGGGAAAAGTTCTCCTGTGGTGATTGCCTGTTTCATTCTACAGAAGGAAATCTTAAAAACATTATTAATATTCAGAAAATAATAAAATTGTGCTCAATATTTTTGTAAATTATTGAATAAGTACCTTTTTCTTTATTTTGCACTTTTGCGGCCTTACCAAGAAAGGATCATCTGCATAATGCCTTATTTTAATGTCTCATAACTCTCTATCTTAGTTCTGTTTCACACTTGGGATTATAGTTACAGTTAAATTACAAACAGCTGTGATTCCTGCCCCAAGAATATACGTAGGTGTGCACAAAATGCTTAATATCTTCTGCAGGGAACAGGTGTGCACAGGCAGTGTGTGATGAAAAGAAATAAATTCACTTTTAGGCTGAAGCTGTGTAATCTAGTTCTTAAGATTTGTTTTTTTTTTTTTTGAGTTACAATGTGTATGAAAACGGATTCATGACAAAAAAAATCAAAAGACTTAAAAAAGAGAAGCCTGCATTTCTATTGTGGCATTATCTTTACAACTTTATCATTTCTTCTTCTTCTTCTTTTTTTATTTTTTTGAGTGTAGTTGATAAACAATGTTATATTAGTTTTAGGAGTACAACATAGTGATTCTGCCAGCATTATGCTATGCTCACCACAAGTGTAGCTATCATCTGTCTCCATATAATGCTATTATTCACAGAAAACAAAAATATATTTATAATAGATAAGATATGGAAGCAGCCCAGTGTCCATTGATAGATGAATGGATAAAGAAGACATGAGATATAGATATAGATATATAAAATGGAATATTACTTAGCCGTAAAAAGGATGAGATCTTGCCATTTGCAACAAGTTTATCATTTCTAAAAAAATTTCAGTTACTTTGAATAACAACCACAAAGAAGTGCAAAACAATAGGTGGGAGCCTCAGAGGAGGCTCTTTCCCAGGGACCCACAAATTACCTTGAGGAACATTGCAACTGCATATAGTCTTAAAAATTTGTTTGAAGTTTTGTTGGATTTGGTTTTATTTTTATTTTTTATTTTTTTATAAAAGATTTTTTTTTTTATTTATTTGTCAGGGAGAGAGAGCACAGCAGGGGGAGCAGCAGACAGAGAGAGAAGCAGGCTCCCCACTGAGCAAGGAGCCCAAAGCTGGACTCGATCCCAGGACCCTGGAATAGTGATCTGAGCAGAAGGCAGATGCTTAACCGACAGAGGCACCCAGGCATCCCATAGATTTGGTTTTAAATGAAAGTTCCAAAGAAAGTTTTTTAAAATAATTTTTTTTTGCTTTTTAAAAGAAACACATAATAGACTTTACAACATAAATTTAAACTGCATCCATTTTTCCTTTCTGTCCAGTCATGAAATGGTGGCACTTGATATTTACTGAGCACTTATCATCTACTCAGTGTGTTGGTAGTGGGGATACAAAGACAGAAAACACAGTGATTTCCAGTGCAATAGGTTCCTGTCAAAAATTAAAAACTCTTCCCTTTGGGAGTGACATTCTGTATAATTGGTTTAAACAAATGCATGAAGACACAGCATTATGACCAGACTCTCTTCTGGACTGACTTGGGTCCTATTAGAAGCAAAGGGAGGTGTTAGAGTCCTTTTGAACCATGCCAGGTGGTGAGTCCTAGCAAAATTACAAACTCTCATGGTTCACACACCAGTCTCCAAGATATACAAGGCACTTGGGAAGAGGAGCAAATGCCTTCTTTCCTGGTGGGTTAGTCTGACCTTACTCCTAAGATTCCCACCTGCCCCCCATGACCAAGGGAAGAGAACTTGATTAAGCTCCTAGAAATCACTTATTAACCTATCTAGAAATTGACCTATCTACTTCAATGTTCTCAAAATGTGTCCGTTGACCACATACGTGACAATCTGTGGGCTGCTCAGGAAAACGTCACATCGCACTTTCCTTTCTAAGAAGCTCCCACTGGTGATTCTCGCATTCACTGAAGATGATTGATAGATGATTACTGATATTGGGTCAGATACCTTCTCCACTCAATTCGCTGACCCCAGAGCCTGACCTATCCAGACTACCTCAGCTCTGATCTCTCTCTTGCTGTCTTGGTTGGCTCTGACCAAGGGACCCTGGAAGCTGATTAGAGGGAAGGAAGAGCATGATTGAGGCATTTATGATCTGGGCTTCCTCTTTGCTCTGCTGCCTGCAGACAGCCTTCTCCAACTGATAGCACTTTTTCTTTCTCAATCCTTGCAACGACTCGAGCCTCTTATCTCTTTGGTTCCCACGCATGATAACGGCTCCTCTGATGTTACCTGCCCTGGAGTACTGCGCTCTCCCAGGACCCTGCCTCTACTTTGTAAGCAGTCTCTTTGTAAAAAACTCTGCTTTAATCTAACGTGAGTGTGTCATTTGCTCTCTGGAGGAATCGGGACTAAAAGAAATATATTTAGTAATAGTTGATAACTAATAATATTTTATGTTTTGCAAATTGCTTTTATATTTATTTTTTGATCTTTACAACACAATGTGATGGAAGTAAAGCAGATTTTTTTTTTTTTTAAGTCACCATTTTAAGAATAAGAAAACTGAGGCCAAGAGAAGTTTTTATAGGTGGTAAAGTTCACCCCACTGGTCAGTGGGAGAGTCAGAAAACAAGTCTGTTTTACTGACGCTGAATTTAGAGCTCTTTGCACTGCATGGGGCTGCCAGTCCTCTCCCTCCCCCACCCCATGCGACATCACCTGATACTATTACCTAATGCAAGTGCGATGGAAATGACAGTTTTTGGGTAACAATGAACAATGAAAGAAAGAATTCAGTGTAGTCTTTGTTTTCATTTCCATCGGGACCGCAGGCACCCAAGGAGCTGGAAAGGAATGTTCTCAGAGGAGGCGGGCTTCTCTGCGGTTGCGCAGATGGTCACGTGCAGCTGGCTTTTACACAACCTGGTCTCTGAGAACCTTTCTGGCCAACGGTGACTTAACCGGCCCCTCTGGATTCTGAGCGAGCTCCTTTCACAGCATCTCCAACGCTTTTTCCCTGTATCTAGCTATTTTAAATTGACAGCTCCCTCATGGCAGGAGACTATTTTCATTTGCTACTGTATCTCCGATTTCTTGCCTAGCTCTGGCCACACAGTAAGAGCTTAATAAGCATTTGTGGATGGAATTAAAAAAAAGCAGCTGTCTAGTGCGTCTTTGCACCGACAGAATTAGGAAAACTTGGAATCACTTTCTCCCCCTCTAATCCAGCCCGTTGCCAATCTCCGTTGATTCTACGTTTGGACTCTTTCTTAGATATGTTTCTTCCTTCTCCTTCCCACTGTCACTACTCTAGTCCAGGTTCTCGATTCTTTCCTCCCCTTGGAGTTGATTGTAATGGTTTCCTAAAAATTCCTTGCTTCTTGTTTTCACCTGTACCAATGCCATCTTAATCTTCCAGAGGCCAGCTCAGATCGTCTCACTCCTCATCACAAGCTTTCCATGGCTTCAAAACAATAGTCTGGACACCTTAGCATATCAGTCCAATGCTGTGCATTTGGCTCCATATTTATTTCCCCAAACATCCTTTTCTACCCTCCATGTTCTAGCTAGCCCAGACTTTGTCTTGTTAATCCCGGTTTTCTCCCCACTCCATGCCCTTGCTGGTACAGTTTTAACACCTGAAATACCTTTCTATATCTGAAATATCTGTCTACAGGCTGCACTAAGAAGCTACTTCTTCCATGAAACCTTCCTGATTTTGCTCATGTTCCTCTTTTGCGGAAGTAATTTCCCCTGATTTTGAATGACCATATTACCTTATCAGTATCATTTTAGTATCATTTAGAATCCCTTGTGTATTTTTTAAAAGATTTTATTTATTTATTTGACAGAGAGAGACAGCAAGAGAGGGAACACAAGCTGGGGGAGTGGGAGAAGGAGAAGCAGGTTTTCCGCCGAGCAGGGAGCCCAATGCAGGGCTCAATCCCAGGACACCAGGATCATGACGTGAGCTGAAGGCAGCTGCTTAACAACTGAGCCACCCAGGTATCCCGAATCCCCTGTGTATTAGAAGGATTTATGCTGTCCCTCTGCATCTTACTTCTCTACAGATGGTCAGATCCTCAAGTTCAGGATGCATATCTCAATTATCTTTGTATCTTCCTTGTTATATATGGTGCTCTATACATAGGACATTATCAGTAAATATTTATTGAATTGATGTCGGTAATTGCCCAAGGAAAGCATGGACAAGAAATGGGGCATTGGGGTCAATTTAAATTTAGTAGCTGAAGTGATCCTGAAAGCATGAAAGGAAATTAGAGGGAGGTATGATTGTAGTAGACATAAAGGCAAAAGAAAGATGTCTGTGTCACTGGACCTCTGGAGAAGCTTTGCTCACCTGAGTAAAAGACGAGAAAACAGATAGTACACATCAAGGGAGCAGATCCTGAAACTTAAGGGAAAAGGCGACTTGGACCAGAGGGTGATAGGCAGGCAGTAAAGGTGTTGTTCTTGCCACAACAACAGAAATCTTTGCAATAGACAGAAGGACAGACAGGAAGGAAAGGAGTGTTGAAGAAGTAGATTACAAAGTACTGTCATTAGTTCTTGAATAAGTTCTTAAAAGGGACGTGTCAACAAAAATGGGCTAGATTTGGGGATGAACAATGAGCTGACATGTTTGAATGTTGCTGGGCTGTGGAGAGAGGCAGACAGAGTTACCTCAAAGCTAGGCTGACTTTGGGGGAGAAGCCTTTGATATCCAAGGTGCTTTCAGACCATTCACCTCAGAAATGTTTAATAGCAGCACTGACTTGGGGTGGGGGGATGGGGGTAGGTGTTGAGATTCCTCAGAACTGGTGAAGAGGTCAGGGCAGATGTTCAGTTCCGTGAAAGCACTCATGCACTTCCCAGAAGCCTCTTCTTCCAGATGTGACATGTATTGGACATCTGTTCCAGATGGGGAATAGTGATACCCTAAGTAGTTGTCTAGGTTATACTTCTAGTTCTATCTGGGTCACAGAATTCCCTTCCCTGTACGTGTCACATGTCTGATTCCATATCTGACAGTCTCCTTCAACATGGAGACTGAGGCACTGGGAATTCCTGGATTCGTTCTCTAGACTTTTAAATGCCTTACTGAACAAGTCTAATTGCTCAATTTCTCTGCTGGAGTCTCAGCACTAGTTAAATGAGTTCAGTAGTATTCACTTCAAAGTGATATTGTGAAACTTCATTTATGAATGTCTTATTTATAAATCCTTACAAAGAATTATTTTACTTCAAACCTTCAGGATGAAACCAAATTGAACTTGAGTGTTTTTCTGCCAATGGCTTTTCAAAGAAATAGTCTCTTTTTCTCCCTGTGGGGAGATCAACATAAATGCTGTTGAAATTTATCTAAACAAAAGAATGGGGTATTTTCATCATTCCACAATAAAATGGAATTTTTGTTTTTGGAAAGGAGGTCTTTTTCTATTCAGTGTTCAATTTCTACTTGATTTTACCTTCTCCCACTGCTTGTCAATTATCTAGGACGAGGGAACACTTAGATTTAAGTGGTGAGAAGTTTATCTAGGCAGACAGAATCGGGGCAAAGTTGCATATTACATTTGTCTTTAAATTTCTGTACCCTTGGCTGTCTGTGGCCTGTAACTATAGCTACATGGTCAAATATTGTTTTTTCATATTTACCTCTCATGGGGTATGTGGGTAACTGCCAAAGAACAAAATAGCTGGAATAATAGTTCTGAGAAATCTCTCCACATTTTTGAAACTCACTCATTGTATGGGAGAGATGACAAATCTATGTAGAAATCTTGTTTGGTGCCCATACAAAAATAACCCCACAGTCCTCTGTGGTATTTGGCCATCTCCTGTTTTTTGTTGCGGGGTGAAACAAGGTTACCCAAATCACAAGCGCCATTCTCCTAGAGTCAAGATTATAGCACAGAAGAAAAAATTGGTAAAGGCTGAGGTCAGTGGTTGTAGAAAACAGAAAGTGTAGTGAGTTCTAAAAACGGTAGCTCGGTTTGGGCAAAATTGTGAAGCAGGTAAAGATTAGCTTCAATGTTCTCTCCTTTGTGACCTCCTTACACATCTGCACCCCTTTCTCCACCTACAGTCCATTCTCCATATAGCCATCTGGGTTTCTTTGTCCTTAGGTTTCAATGGAACCTAAAGTTCTATTGCTAAAATGTTGACTGATACTTGAGAGAGAGGTGTGGGAGGAACTATGGCTTAGGCCTATGCAGAGTCAACTCTGAGGCCTCTTATAGAAGTACAAAGATGGGGGGGTGCCTGGGTGGCTCAGTGGGTTAAAGCCTCTGCCATCGGCTCGGGTCATGGTCTCAGGGTCCTGGGATCGAGCCCCGCATCGGGCTCTCTGCTTGGCGGGGAGCCTGCTTCTCCCTCTGTCTGCCTCTCTGCCTACTTGTGATCTCTCTCTCTCTGTCAAGTGAATAGATGAAATCTTTAAAAAAAAAAAAAAAGAAGTACAAAGATGGGAAATAGCTTCAGCCCAGTGAGAATGGGGCTGGGTAGGAGGAGAGACCCTTGCCAGAAGTGGGATAAAAAATGACTTTAAGATTCCTATGGTAAAACTTATAGGCACTGTACAAACTAGCAAAAGAACTGCCTTTGAACCCTTCAAATCACAGTTGCCTCTCCTATGTCTGAAGGCACAGAATAAAATATTACTGTAGCTGGGAGGGAAGTATCACTTGGTTGACACAACCAATGACCCTTGTTTCTAGCCCCAAGACACTACATTTGATTTTCAGAATTACACCAAATCTTTTCTGGGATTCAGAATCAACTTAATGTTTTTTATATCTAGTTTCCAGCTGGAACAAAATTTCAAAGTGCCAGAATTCTCATAAGAAAACTACATTTTACACATATCCCACCCAATTCTGCAGATGCCAAAGGTTTGGATGACCATTTTTAATAGTCTTGATAAACTTTGTAAAAGCATCCATAATTTTGGCTTCTTGTCCTGATAGAATTATAACTCCTTTTTATTTCTATCTCTAGAATTTTTTGAAAGAATCATAGAGTGGAAAATGTTTTTAAATTACACTATTTACGTTTCATGAACTTATTCTGTGTGTAACTTATTAGCCTATTTTGTAAGGAAAAAAAGTGTTTTCTTTTTCAGAGGACATATATGGCTATATCATTATCACACTGTGAAGAATCATGGACTGAGAAAAGCTTGAAAGAAAATAAGAAAAAATAAATTTCTGTTTTTATCTTATAGAGCAAATAAATATTGGATTTCTCACAGGAGGCCTATAAAGTATTTTATAAGCAATAAATCCTTAATCTCTTGAGGAGGCAGCATGCTATGTTGGAATAAGAATCAGAGAGCACTTTTTCCTCTAAGTAGCTCTGTAATATTAGGTAAGTGTGGCAAACACTCTAGGTTGTCTTTCCACACATCACTCTTCCTTCCAGGCCAATAGTTCCCTCTCCCACAGGTTGACAGACCTTCCACTCCCAGGGAGGCTAGGCTGTTCCTCATCTCCAGGGATGGACTCATGATTGGTTTAAGCCAGTGATAGGACACCCTTCCTCTTTGTCAATGAGTGAATTAGTGATGACCACGTGACCTGTTCTGGTCAATAAGATGAGAGGGGAAGTTACCTGGGGCCTCTCTCCCTCTCTTTCTTTTAAATAGGCTCCACACCCATGGCGGAGCCCAATGTGGGGCTTGAACTCAGGACCCTGAGATCAACACTTGAGCTGAGATCAAGATTCACATGCTTAACTGTGTAACTGACTGAGCCACCCAGGCCAGCTGGGACCTCTCTTGAAAAAATTTCTTTGCACTTGAAAAAGGAATGCAAGAGACAACACCATAACTAAGTGATCCAACCTCAGATCACCAGAAAAAGGAGCAAAGTGATATCGTGAGTCTCCTGATGTGTTCCAATGTGTTCCAATGTGAAGTACATAATTGGTACATTAAAATGGATAACTTGAATCTATTCATGAAGAAACAATCAAATCCAGATTATGGGACATTTTATTGGACAAGGCCTGCATGAATATCAATCTCATAAAAGACATTTCAAGAAAAGATAAACCAATTATTTAAGAGTATAGGGTAGCAAAGATGCATAATCCTTGATTGAATGTTAGATCGAAATGGAAAAAAAACTGCTCTGGAAGATATTTTTTGAGACAAATGAGGATATTTAAATGTGGACTATATTTTAGACAAAGTCTTTTTTTTTAATATAAATTAAGTTTCTGGCATATATGATAGTATCCTGATGATGTGGAATAATGCTCTTTTTCTTAGCAGAGTTACATTGAAGGACCTCGTGGTAAACTATCATGATGTCTACAACTTGTTTTTAAGTTATTCAAGATAATGAGAGAGGAGAGAGAGCACAAGAAAGAGAATGAGCAAATGGTAAAGTTAATCTAGTGGTCCACAGCCACAGCAACATCCATCACCTGGGAACTTTTTAGAAACACGAACTCTCAGGGTGCCTGGTTGGCTTAGTCAGTAGAGCATGTGACCCTTGTTCTCAGGGTCATGAGTTCAAGTCCCACGTTGGGTGTGGAACCTATCAAAAAATAAATTAAAGTAAATAAAAAAGAAATACAAAGTCTCAGCTACCACTATAGAGCTACTGAATTCGAATCTATCTTATAACAAAATTTCCAGTTGATTCCTGTGCACATTAAAGCTTAAGAAGTACTTCTATAGGGCTTATAGTCTGGCTGAATAGCCATATCGTTCTATGTACATGAACAAATGCATGAGCCTGGTCTGTAGACAGAAAGCAGATGTGCAGAGAGAAACAGAGGGGCAAAATCACAATGTTCTAGATAAACAGACAGATTAGTTCAGTTGCTATTGCTGGATAGGGGTGTAAAACAACAACAATCAATTATTAATATCTCTCATGGTTCTGGATTTAGCTGGGTGGTCCTCTTTGGAGTCCCTCACGTGGTTACAGTCAGATAGTATCCTTGAAAACAACTTGAGGGCTTCCTTACTCACATATTGGTTCTTGGACTAAGAAGATTCAAATAGCTGGACAGGGACTGGAACACATGGGACTTTTGGGGCATTTCTTTCTATCTCCATGTGGTCTTTCCAAGTGATCTCTTCCACATGGAAGCTTTTGGACAGCTGGACTTCTGACATTGATGCTTAATTATAGGGGCACATTCTAAGAGAGAAAGCCAGGTAGAAGATGTATCACCTTTTATGACATAGTTTTGCTTCACAAGTCATGTAGTACTCTTCCATCATGGTTTTTTATCAGAGGAGGTGGTCACAAGGGCCTGTGCAGTTTCAAGAGAAGGCGGCATGAACTCCAACTCTTGATGTAGAAGTGGCAAAGTTCAGGAAGAGCATATAGGCTATAAGATATTGTTGTGGCCATTTTGGGAATATACAATCTGCCACAGATGAATGATCTCAATTCTGGATCATCAAGAGATGAGACCCAACTGTACTTCCTTCCCTTGTATTTTGTAAAGATTTTATTTATTTATTTGTGAGGGGAGGAGTAGAGGGGGACGCAGAGGGAAAGACTCTCCAGCAAACTCCCTGCTGAGTGTGGAGCCCAGCCCAGGACTTAATCTCATGACCTGAACTGAAACCAAGAGTAGAACATTTAACCAACTGAGCCATCCAGGTGTCCCTTCCCTTGGATTTTGTTAGATACCTTTTATCTTTCTAGAAAATTCATCTTTTCAGTGTGTGTGTGTGTGTGTGTGTGTGTGCATGCATGCTAGATAGAGAGGGTTTCTGTTACTTAAACTCACAACAGTCTTGACTAATGGGTATAAGTAATGATTTCAGACATTCTTCTCCAAACTTGACATCTGTCCCCAAATGAATCCATTTCAATCTTCATCTTATCCTAGCAGGTCATGATTAGATTTCTGGGAAGCATACACAATCTTTTTGGCTGATGGCTAGAAAAAAATAAGTAGAATGTGATTGCCTGGTTGGTAGGATCCTCGCTATACCAAGACACCTAGCAAGGCTGTCCAGGCTCAATGTTATGTACTCAGTAGGGAGCACAATTACTGATTTTGCAGCTAATCAACTACTGCAGCAAACCTCTTGGGCAGTGTTTTCTAGGTGTGTTTCAAGAATTGCATAAAACCAGATGACATGGAGGAGTTTATTAAAATGCAGATTCTGGGGCTGTATCAGAATGTATGGAGCCCAGGAACCTGCGTTTTAAAAGATCCCTTTAGGAAGCTCTTCTGTAAATCTGTGCTTCTCAGACTTTAATGTAAAGGTGAGGTGAGGTGTGAGATTCTGCATTTTTAAGGTGCTCCCGAGTGATGCTGATGTGGCTGCCAGGAGATCACACTTTGACTAGCAAGACCTTTAAACAAGACCTCAAAATGTGGTCCCTGAATCAAAAGCATCAGTATTCCCTAGGGATTTGTTAGAAATGCAGATTCTTGGGCCCCACTCTAGACCTCCTGAATCAGAAACTTTGGGGGTGAAACCCGGCAATCTGTCTAGGGGATTCTGTTGCACACTCTAGTTTGAGAACCACAGCTCTAAGGAACGTCGCATTGATGGAGAACTGTGACTCTCAAACAGCTGATCAGAATCAGCTGGAATGAGAGGATGAGCATGAGCTTCCTATGGGGTTTTAGACCCACTCGGGAGATTCTAATTCCACTGGGCCGAGTGATTCTGAAGTCAGCCATGGTTGGGAACCTCTGGTCTAGAGTGATTGGGAGGACTGTGGTCCTGAGGACAGGCTAATGCAGTCTGGGAGAGAAAGCTTGAGAGGAAGAAAAAGAAGGATCAGTCTGGGAGATTCACAGTTACTTAAGCAAATACTGCTTGACAAACTCTGGGTTTTATACAATGTCACTTATTTCTCTAGACTGACCTACACATAAGTACTATTATCTCCATTTGATAAATCAAAGATCAAAAATAAAAATTGGCAAATAATTTGTCTGAAGTCACACAGCTATTAGTGGAACAGAAAATTAAAACCAAACCTATTTTACTTTAAATGTTTTCCCATTTCACTCTCTAATTAAAAAAATATTTTGTAAGGTGGCTGAAAGGAAGTCTGGAGATCGTGAAGAGTGGGTGGAAAGAAACCACCATGAACAGTACAGTATTAAATTAATGACCCACATGTCCATTTCCCCACCTGGACAGTGACAACTTGGAACACTGTCATTTCTTGAATTCATCTATCAACTTAACAAACATTTATTGAGACTCAGCGACATACTAGATATTGTTCTAGGTGCTGAGGATAGATACAGTAGTGAAAAAAAAAGTCTTCAGGAAGGTTATAGTCTCACTTGCTTTTGTTTTTCAGTACCTACTAAAGCAGATATCACACAATAAGTGGTCTGTAATTATTGCCTTATGCATTATCTGTGGATGGGTAATCTAGAATTAACTAGAATTAGTCATAGCCAAGCTATTTAGCCAATGTATTAGCTAGAGTCTAATTACAGAAGGCTCTACTTTCTCTTCCTACTCTGTTTTATTATTTTTTTGGGGGGGGGTATTGTTGATAATTAATACCATAACCAGCAGACTAAGAAAGGAAATTTGTTACTTAGCAGCTGTGAGAAAAATTTTCTAGGAAGAAAAGTTGAAGTCAACTGACTTGCTGTAAATGTGTCATGGGAATCAACTCAAATGTCATTGATCTGAGTTTTCTTATTGCCTCTAGTTCTGTAAATAATAGATTGCTGAATACCTTTCAAGTGTTTCCCTCAAATATACTTTCTGAAACTCTTCAGAAAATTTTTAATTGCTCCTAGAGTGAAATTACACATAGTAGTCAAGAACTTTTAAAATGAAGATATAATTAGGAGTCACGAAAAAAAATAAACGTATTAAATACATTTAATTTTTAAAATAATCCTTGAAAGATTTCATTTGCCTTCCTAATGTTATCAGTGGAGTGCCTAAAGAATATTGCTGGTTCCAAAAATACACATTATCAGTTAATACTTGTTGATGTGGTTATGGATAGTATTAGGATTCTCCTCATTTGCAGAATGGTAAACATTGATATTCCAGGTTGATTTTTTTTTAATCTCACTCCATGCTTCCCTCCGGAAGCTCTTGAAAAAGAAACAGTGCTGCTTTTATTTACATTTGAGAAGATTATGAGGCAAACTATGAGCCATCTAAGAATCTTCACTGCATTTGCTTATGCGTGAAAGTTACCAACCATTCTAATGGTTAAGTAGGTTATTTACAAAAACCTCAACATGCCAAGTGTACCTTCAAGTGCGGGACAGCAAGAGAGGGGATGACTTTTATGGACACTTGACATATGCTATCCCCATTTTATGGTTAAGGGACCATCACATACAATAAATAACGTTCTTAAGGCCACTCAACTAATAAGCATCGGCCTAGGATTACCTGACTCTTTAGCATGAGCTATCCCACAATATCTGAAGGAAGAGTTCTTCAAAAAAAAAAAAAAAAAAGAAACTGTTACATTTGAATGAGGTATATAGGAAGGTTATGGTCATTTCTAGTATTCACAACTAGAATAGATTCTAATATATCCAGAGTAATCTGTCCTCTCTGATGTGTCAAGCTTTTCCTCTTCCTGAAAATGAAGGAAATGGCAGAGATCAGACATTGGCATTATTTTCTTTGATATTTGGGACTAGAGAATGCGAAGAGAATCTTTGCCAAGATCCTCTTCTATGTGAAAACTTTTCTGATTTCTCTCCGTGAGATCTGTGCGCTCTGTTCACAGGACTCTTGTACGTGTGTTTTTCTCATTAGACCTTCGCTTCCCGGAGCAGGACGGTACTTCCTTTATCCCCGTGTCCCTAGCCGCTGAAGGAATGAATCAATAGTCTGGTATTTTTGGCGGTCCTTTGATAATCAACAAGCTCAATCTTTTGGTGGCAGACTAACAATTTTTTCAACAAAACTTATCGAGCCTAGTATACACTAGGCAGTGCGCTTGGCATAGAAGACAGATCATCAGTGAAAAAGCAGACAGTACGTCTTGGGGCTTTCTTTGGGAGTAGAGCTCTAGGGACACCAATTCCACCGGAAGTCCACGTGCCTGGTGCAGCCTGGACTTGTGCCACACAGCCTGCATGACCCCCCGCCCCCGCGAGGGGGGTGTCCTAAGTGCCCCTTAGCTTAAACTGCCACAAATCATACGATTTTCTGTGCCACAATAAATAAATGTGCTGTGTCTGTGTGCCAGCTTGAAGGGTGGGCCGGTGTTTGACACTACCCCGTCCATCCGTAGGTCCCGAACCATCTGACTTGACCAACCGCAGTAGAAAGTTTAGTGAAGACATAGGGGAAGGACAGGAGGACGCGTCCTTCCAAAGACTCATACTCAGCCCCTCCCCCAACCAAAACATTGTCATCTCAGACAGGACCACTTTGTAACTTTGTCGTATTTAAACTTGCAGCTGTTTGTGCATGTAGTTTTTCTTCCTTCTCCACACTGTTCTGGAAGAAAGAGGACACACGGCACAGACCCCATGTCCACGGTAATGGTGGGCTGAATGCCCGGGACCTGCTCACCTCCTCTGCCGTCCCTTCTCACTCTTGTTTGCTCTTCCTTTCAGTAATCTTTCGCAAAATGTTTTAAACAACATCGTAGGAGGTTTCTAGTGGATCCATATACTCGTGCTTTCAAAACAACATTTTATCTTTCTGACTCACAGGCAGGGTGGAAAAAAAACACACCAAAACAAACCCCTACACATTTGAAATAATCCACAAGGAAAGCCTGCATTAGAAATCATATTGCCATATAATTATCCTGTTTACGATCTCTCGTGCATCTTTTCTCATAGAAAAATGCAGATTTGGAAACAAAGAAGGAAAAAGATGCCAGAAAACCCTGGCAAGGCTGTGACCATTGCTTGCTGAGGAATGGCCACGGAAGGGGAGAAATGTGTTTGCAATTAGGACTGCCCAGAGCAGGTCCGATTACATCTGCACGTAGCCAAGCTGAAGAGATTTCCAGAGTGAACTTGTGGTGTGGGCCTAAGTGGATAAAAGGCAACTTAGGCTGGAGCCATTACAAGGAAAGAAATGGGGCCTCCCATTTCCCACTCTCCTGTTACCCTTTCCTGGGCTCACTCCTACCTCTCGAATGAAGAGGAACAAAATCACCATCATTTTAGGCCCTCTCATGTTATGGTTCCTAAGGTTTTCATGCATTTTTCAGCAATAGACAAAAAGGAGAAATAAAATGACTATTTTGAAGTGGTTTCCATGCTAGTTTTGATTTACAGAATGACCAGGGGATGTTGAAGAGATCCCAGCGAGACTCTGAAACAGCAAAGCTCCCCTTGTCAGCTCTCTGCTTCCAGGATCCATGTCCCTGCTTTGCTGGGTGCTCCGAAGCCCCACCAGGCACTCTCCGATCCCACATTGATCTGGCAGTGCCGTCCGTCCATCCGCTCAGCCTGCTCTCCAGGCCGAAGTGGGACATTCTTTGTAAAGAATTCAAAGCCATTAAGGTTTCTCTCCCTTGCCACAATTTTCTAATGTTCCACCACGCCTGCTGTCACTCCCTCAATTAAAGGACAAAAACAGAAATGTTTCCTTTCTCATTGCGCCCTGATATAGCCGTGGGTGGATATATATATATGAGTATGTTCTGTCCCACGCGGAGAAGTTCTATACGCTTCATGGGACAGAAGATATGTCTGACAGCCATTCAGAAACATTTCCCCGACTACCCCATTTCCGCCCCCTCATTTCCCCGACTACCTCTTTGCTTGGGAACTTTTCAAATGAATCTATATAAGTTGCAATAATGCTGCTTTGTATGAAATCTTTACTGATAGGGCACTAAGGCTTTTTAAGAGGCATTAATAATTACACATGCACACACACACATACACACACACACATCTCCCCCTACTACCACCACCACCTGCCCACACAAAGATGAAGAAATTAAGGGGCACCTGGGTGGCTCAGTGGGTTAAAGCCTCTGCCTTCGGCTCAGGTCATGATCTCAGGGTCCTGGGATTGAGCCCCACATCAGGCTCTCTGCTCAGCGGGGAGCCTGCTTCCCCCTCTCTCTCTGCCTGCCTCTCTGCCTACTTGTGATCTTTCTCTCTGTCAAATAAATAAATAAAATCTTAAAAAAAAAAATGAAGAAATTAAGATAGAACTTTTAAAATGGTCAACATTTCTCTCATACTCTACCTTTTATTACCAATTTATGAGAGCTGATTCTTTACTGAACAGAACCTATTTTAGCTATCTACGTTTAGTTTCTACACACAAACGATTTTTTGCACACATTTTTTTTCAGTCAGAAGGTGATTTTTGTAAGTGGTGTCTCTAATAGTGTGCCCAGATAATATAGAACCCAAATTGGGATATTTAGGAGTAATGAGGCACAATTTACAATGATTCTGAGATAGTAGCTATAAAGTGGCACTGGGCAGACCAGTTTGTATGTTCTCCTTATTCCTAAGAGACCTGTCTGAATTTATGCGTTCAAGGTCAGTGGAGCTCTCCAGATTACAAAACTCTATTTTTTACATAGCCTTGCCCTTCCCCTTTTCACCCCATGTTCCAAGGTTGCCCAAAGCTTTTTTCCAAACCTGTAAGACAGCCATGATAAGGAAGGGTCCTGGGATTTGGGAGCTGAGGCCCTGCATTTATCTGAAGTACCCTCATGGTTTCCATGGTGGTTTGGAGAAGGTATCCTAGACAGTCCAGAAAAAATACTGACATGGTGATGATAGGGAGCTTTGTTATATTCTCATGACAAAGGTGATGTTTACAGTCTGAGGAGTAGCAAAAGCTCTTTGTAAGTTACCTTTGGCCCTTCCTAGAGCCTCTTCCTAGTGTCTATCTTAAATGGGAAGACCAAGGAGTATTCTCCTTAGCTGTGGGCTAATCCAGGCTGGTTGGCTCCCCAATTAGTCATTTGAGGCCCTTAACTTCTGGTGACTTTTAGGAAGTCAGTCCTGTAGACCCCTCCTAACCTGCTGACCAGCTGGCTTAGATGCCATGGCCATCTTTCTCCCTGAACATTTGGTCCCCATCCCCCCTTTTATTTGACTTGCTGACACAAATCCTCTCTCTATACACATGATAATTTTTCTCTCAACATTTGTTCTTTAAACATAATTGATTGTCTTTGAGTCTTGTTTCATTCTCATGCAATTTCTGAATTCCATCAGTGTTGATTTTGCCTGAATTTGGACTAAAATTTTTTCCTGAAATTATAATTCATATTCATAGATTTAAAAATTGTCTTTTCAAGGGGCTCCTGGGTGGCTCAGTCAGTTAAGCATTTGCCTTCGGTTCAGGTCACAATCCCAGGGTTGGGGGGTTGTCCTTGCTCAGTAGGGAGCCTGCCTCTCCCTCTCTCTGCCTGCTGTTCCTCCTGCTTGCGCTCTGTCAAATAAATAGATAAATAAAATATTTAAAAAATAACGATTGTCTTCCCTGGAAATGGGATCATTTTGGATCAATCTCCAACCTCCTAGCCCAATTAAAAAAAAAAAAATCAAGTTTTTTTGTTTTGTTTTTTTTGTCCATCATTTAGTCCTCTTTTATGTTTTCTCAAATGAAATGATCTGTAAGACCTTATATCTTGATTTTGGCAGACACATTTTGCTGATGGAATGAGAATTCCCAGTAGTGTAGCTGTAGGATGGGGGACTGGTGTGCCCCTCTATTTCTTGAGTACTCTTATAGCAATGCTGGTATATGAGGAATGCTGCCTCGAACTGCCTCTTGCTGACAATTTTCAGGGATTGATTAAATATTTGCATGATGTGGCCATCGTCCTGAAAAACGCCTGAGAGGTCAATGAAAAGCAACCCAGCATTCTCCCTTCCTTTCTGTGGCGGAGGAGAAGATATCCAGTATTAAGCTCAGTAACACTGTCATGCAAAGATACAGTATCTTTCCTCAGATGACTCATTGCTATCTATTTTAAAATGTAAGTACATTTATATAAAATGATAATGTCATGGTGTACCTAGGCTTTTCACATTATTGCTTCCTTTTCTCTTGTCATGTAGCTATGCATTAATTTCTAATGGAGATTTAAAAATCAAAATGTTAGCAATTTGACTGCCTGGGGTGGCTCTGGATATTTGATTCAGCTCTTGCAGCAACAGTAAAGAAGGCAGAACAAGAAGGTCTTCTGGAATGCTAGCAGAAGTGTGATGAAATGTGGTGGGTCCAACTCTCTTTGATGTTATGCATCATTGCTTCTTGTAATGACACATCATTTGGTTGACGTTGCCGGGGAATGAAGTGTTCCACATAAACACGTTTTCCAGATAACTCGAGCCGACTCCTTTTCATGCCAACACTTTTACATTTTAAGGTAAGAATGTGGATGAAAATCTTTCTAAAATATACAACAGTTTCTTGCCTTCTTAAACAGAGCAAAGAAAGTACAGGAATATTTTCTTTTTGATGCAGGGATATCTAATCGTGCTGTCAACCCTAGAGCAGGAGGGTTTGGTGCTGTTGTTGTTGTTGTTTTAAGTTTGTGTTATTTATAATTTATATCCTAGTTCCTGCTGACAAGAACTCGAAGTAAAATACAGTAAAATTACACAAAGTGGGCCGGGTAAAGCTCTCTGACAAGTGTCTAGAGTGTAGATGTATTTTATATTGAAGCCATATACTTGTACTTTCAATATCAGGCAGCAAAAGGGACATCTTGTTTTGAAAACCAAAGAAGTTGGCTTATTTATTCTCTCTCAGTTGGAGTTCTAGCTCACACCAGTACAGAGGTGGTGTAGGAGAATGTTGGCTATCGCTATGAGCGATCTGTAGCTCATTCTACCTGGAACTCCAGTGTCAGTCAACCCCAAACCCTCCTGCTAACAGGTCACCCTCCCAGAATTTCCTGTTCCCTGTCACTGACTCTGCCTCCCATCTTCCTCTCAACCCGTAGGCTCTTTCATTCATCTTCCTCAGTCTCCAAAACCTCTTCCCCCTTCCATGATGGCAGCCTTTCCCCCCTTTTCCTAAAGCATTCTTTAGGTAAGTACCTCTACTTCCTCAATCTTTTCTTCTGCCCAGAAGCTGTATAAGTAAATCCATTCTCGGTTCTAATAAATAAGAGGACTAGAGACAAGTTATTGAAAAGATTTGATTTAGTTAAGTAGATTAGTGGATTAGTTGAGTGGATTTAGTCAAATTAATGGGTCAGAATATACAAGAGAAAGAAAGTATTGGTGCAGCTAATGGGTTTTAAGGTTTATTTAGTAGTCTCTTTTGGCAAGAAAAAAATTAATTGCTGATTACTCTAATTATCTGAGAGAGAATATGAGCATCACAGGTATGCATAATGATGAAGGGATTTGATCATGCCCACTTGTTGTCAGAAACTCTGTGCCCCCTCACACACCCCAAACAACAACAGCAACAACAACAACAAAATGGCAGAAGGAGATTCATCCATAAGTAGTGAAAGCAAAAAAGGGTAATCGTTCATTCACAGTTGCTTAACCCTCTCTCTGGATATTATAATCCTTGTTGGTTTGGTTCCTTTCATGTGGGCCACTCTCCTGTTTGTCTCAGAGTGACTCTAAAATTAAGTTTTCTAGTTCAGTTATGACTATTAATGCTTATTACTAAGAACAACAACTTGCTTGAGTTAGCCCATACGTAAAGCCACATATACTTATGGGAAAGGTGTTTAGCATGACTCAAATTTTGTGTCAAGAATATTTTCAAGCTTGTATGTATAACTCCAGGAAATACCATGAGGATTGCGAAGGCTTTCAGGGGTCCATGCCACCTTGCTTCTGGGGCCTCCCTTCTTTTTGTGAAGGCAGAAGTAGGAAAGTAAGCTCCCGGCTCAGTGCTTGTGTCCTTGAAATACTTCAGGGAAATAACAAAGTATTATTCTTCAGGGAAAGACTGGAGATTCCTGGTATATGAGATATTTACATACTCAATACTGTATTATATAGTCAATCTCCACTAAGGCTAGTTGAAAAGTGAGGCATTCTATAAATAGTGTTGTGTGGTAGGAAAGAATTGGGGAGTAGGGGGGGTATTGGGAAAGGGGGGTTAACCCTCACACTTCAGTACTTCTAATATTCATTCGATTAAATCATTCAAACAACGTAGCACTTTCTCTCAGATGATGATTAATACGGCTGATGTAATTGCTTGAGTGAAGTCTTTTAAAACTAGGTTATCATTTCATTACTATTTTATTAGGTGCTAGTGCCATTGATTGATGGATGCAAGCAACATTAATTGAATCTCGTGCTCTGTGTTAGGCCAGGGCTTACAAAGATGAAAAAACTATATAGGTGTTGCTGTCAGGTTGCTTATAGTCTAGAAAGATGGTATATAGCCAAGCAAACATTGGAACAGTAAGGTAGTTGCTGTAAAGGGCACTTGGTATTTGCAAGACCCTGGATCACTTACCTCTTCTTTCTCAATTTGAGGGAGAGGAGTAAATACAAGAGGTCAGATAGGAGTCAAAAATTGGCTTTCTTTGTCAGTAATGGATTGGAGAATGTGACTCAAACCTGAGGCCAATGGGCTTTACCTCCCCCCGTCCGACCTTTTCTGACGGTGGGCAGAGCAGGTGCTCTGGTTAGTGCAGACGAGCAAGCAGGAAGCAAAAAGGAGAATATGGGATGCTTGCGGGCAGTCAGGTCCAGAAAGCTCCAAAGAGGCTGGATCTCTAGTAAGGAGTACGGCCTCGTATCCAGTTACACCAGTCAGATAAGTTGTTCTCTTCCCATTTGAGTAGAGAGAAGGGATGGAAGCCAACTCCTCGAACTATTTGGTTCAGGGTTTTAAAATTTCCCTTTGATTTGAAAAGCTTGCCTTTTGGGTGGTATGTGCATAGAGGTCTGCTTGTCAGGTGGGAGGGAGGGGCAGAGGAGCCGTTGTGCAGGGAATATAAATGTAGAGGAAGAGTTCTTACAAGTATCTTCCTGCTGATGCTCACTGGGCCTTGGGAGAGAAGTTGTGGGATGAAGTGGGTACACGATGCTTTTTCCAAATAGAAACCTATAGAAATCCTAGGCCCCCAAGTTGTATGGCAAGTAGGAAGCATTTGTTTGTCTATACCCTCAGTGGATGTCGCTCTGCATCTACGCCCTCAAATAAAGAATGCGTGCATACTATTATTATAGCAGTGACTCCAGTAACTGATCACACATTTCTGCACACACAGTGTGATGCCTATTTCCTTTGTGGGGAACCCTCATGATCCTTTTGTGATAACTGTGTAAAGAACTTTCTTCTAAAGAATGAAATCCTTTTTATGTAAATTTAGATCGAAATGCAGTAATTTATCTGCAAAAGACTTTTGCATATAGAGGCTGCACCAAAATAAGTAACAGATGTGTAGGGCTCCATTGAAACACAAATATGTGCCAGGCATTCTTTAAATATGAAAATTTGCCATTAGAAGAGTTGTGTCAGGAATTTAGCCTTTTGTGTCGGTCTAGTTTTATTTAGTCATGAGCAAAATATGATAGAGAAAGCCCCAATGAACGTCTCAGCTCAAGTTGGGAAGGCAGTGGTCCAGACTGTCTTTTGGAAAATGCCTAATGTGAACTCCAAAGCAAATGTAGGCTAGAAATCAATGATGGTGGCCAAGTACTAAGTAAAGTACTGCCCCAGATGCCCATGACCCACTCTTACTCTCTGCTCCGTGGTTGCTGAAATTGTTTAGTGGAGTTAGGAACTTGGGATGCTTTATGTGCTGAAGTCTTGAATGGATAGTCCCAACCTTAAGTAACTAGTTTGTTGGCAAGAAGAAAGATAACCGGTATTAGACCTCAAAACACAGGCTAAGCTTAGAAGTAAGATTATTGGAAACGTTTACTACAGATCCATTCCATATTCTGGAAATAAGTCTTTAGAACCCTCTGTCTTTATAAAACTAAGTTTCTTTAATTTACCTCTTTTAAAATCATATAATGTATTGGTAGATCTACTTTTGAACACAAGCATATTTAGAGAATATGAAAATCTGACTATATTTTATTGAAACAACTGTTCGGTTTGCACAGATGTGCACTCGAATTAGTACTTTTCAAAATGAATTGAGAAAGCACAATTTTTGGAAGGAGTCAGCAAAACTTTATTTGCTCAAAATACCTGTAATAGGCATTTTACTTCCTCATTAAAATGTCTCTCCTCAGTCCTGTTTAGTGAAATAATCTGCCATATTACCTGCCTGGGAAGACTGAGTGATAAATAAGCAAATTAGAATTTTTTTCCTTGTTTATGTGAGAAAGGAAATCAGTGGCACCTCCACTAAAAGTCACCCAGAAAAGTGAAAGAATTTTGAGAGATGGGGCAGGTGCAGAATTAATTGTGTAATGTCTTTTCACTAAATTTTCAGACTGTTTCACTGTGGGTTGATTTAGCAGCAACGCTGCTCAGATGATAAGGATTAATTTTCTATGACTTTTTTTCTTTAACCTTTATATGACCTTGAAAGCTCCCCCCTTCCCTCCTTTTCCTTTTCCTTTTTTCTTTTCTTTCTTTCTTTTTTTTCCTTGCCTATCTTTTCCCCTTATTCTGCCTGCCTTCTACCTTGCACAGCCATGGGTAACTTCAAAGCAATTCTGTCTGATGCTAGGTTTTATTGCATGGGGATTCATTCCACTACATAAAACACCATTTGCTTATAAATGTTCTCCCCCAAAATAGGGGGAAAAAAGAGTCATTAAAATTTTTCTCATGTTTTTCTTAGCAGGAAAATGTTTGGAAGAGGAAAAATGTGGATTCTTTACATGCGGTGGCATAGTTTCTGGTGGCTATTTATAATTCACATTTCTTCCCATGTACTTGAGATAAAAGTCACTTTTAAAAATAGAAGCTCTAACTTTTACAACCGAAATCAATAGTCAGAAATACCTGCAAATAAATTAGCGCAGGCACTTCACTGCTCCTTGTTCGAATTCTCTCTCCATGACCCTTTTTATATTTGATAAGCGCTCCAGGATACTTTTTGGAAGTCTTTCAATCTTTCAAAGATTGTTATTTTTAACACTATCGACATATCTGCTGTAAATGTAATGATGACACACACATGATCTACACGTAGGTTATGTGAATAAGCCCTAAGAACATATTCAAAGGCAACTTTAAGTCAAATACCTACCTACATCCATACTTGCTAGCTTGTAGGTTAGTATGTTGAAAAAAAAAATGGAACACTTATAAACACTGAAAATAACACAAAGCCGTAGCCAGACTGAATTTTGGACATGGATAATCAGTACAATCTGTGGCCCGTCTGTGGCTAATGGGATGTTTCTCCCAGCTTTGTCACCATGGCAAATACTTTATAATACACAAACATTTGTAGCGCTAAAAATTCACCCACTCTTGTTGAAAGATGGCCAGGTTTTGTAAAATTACATTCCAGCTAGTGCTACCCTGCTGATTTTTCAGATAAGTTCTTTCTGTTTGCCATTCATGTGCTTAACAAAGGACCAAAGGGGAAAAATATATCTAGTTTGTAAACACTCATTGCACTTTCATAAGTTCAAGCACCTTACAAACACATGTTGGTGAAATTTTGTGCAGGCCAAATTTGGGATAGGGAGACTCTCTATTTGGCAGTGGTGGGGTGGAGAGGGGAGATCTCTGGGTCTTTAATTTCCCCTCCCCCCCCTCCCAACAAACCCCATCATTCTTCCAAATAAACATATAATCAAAGTAGAAAAAAAGCACATGTGTGAAACAAATACAACTCAAAGGCAAGTCTCTTTGTCCTCTCAACAATCCAATCGCCGCCCTTCAGCAATTATGCAGAGTTTGGGGTACATGTCTTTATAACAAATGCCATCAGGGCCGGTATCCCATTGAAGTGGTAGCCTATTCCAACTTCCTCTTTAGCTTCTGGAAGCGGGGCCAGGAGCACCACATGCATGGGTAAAGAACATCCTGGTTCCTTTCTGACCCTCCTCCGCTCTTGTCAAGACAGCAAAGTATAGCACACACTCCAACTCATTCCTTTGCTTAGAGGGAGGGGGGAAGAAAGCCTTGGTAACACTCCACTGCAGAGCCAAATTAGAGCAAACTGTCGTGCGGCAATGCCAAAAAAATTCAGAATACGTGTGACTGGGGAAAAAAATGTAGGCAAAACAGTCTTTCCCACAAGTGGGTGGAAGAGGACGAGTCACAGTTTTAAAAGCATAACATAGGTGTATAGTGCCAGGAAGGGCCAGTCCAAATATTTACATGCAATAGTGATATATGAGGAAAAGCTTAACAGAATGCTTGGGGGAGAAAAGAGAACGCGAGTGTTACTGGAAGCTCTAGGCACAACACCGGTTTGTTGGCGACCTGTTTGAGTTTTACAAGCCTGTTTATACTGTCTGTTACCCCAGCATCATCTTGCTGCATCATATGGTCTTTCCCAGAATCCCACAGCATCAGGCAGGAAGGCAGGAGGAGACGAGAAGACGAGGGCACCAAGACAGCCCAGTTATGAGTGCCTTCTTAAGGAGAATAACCCTCCTAACAATCATTGTTAATTTTAATGATTATTAACCTTTGGTAGAACCATGAACACTTACTTTTAAAACTCGGGCTTTGTAGAATCAAAAGATGTCCTTAGATGTGGCAATTCAAAGTAGCAATTATTTGCTTTAGTTTTACTTTGGAAAGCATTTGGAAAGCTGATTCAGAATTTGCATTATTCCGTCATTGCTAGTACTTAAGAGAGTAGAGGCAAGACTATCAGCCAAACCTGCAATCTCGTTTTCCCTGTGTAAAATGCTGCATGTCAAATATCAACCCCAAAGGGTTTTGACTGGTAGTAGCTTTCTAACAAAAGAGGAAAATTACCTTATTTGATTTCACACTTATGGGCAAACTTTTAGACTAATAGTCATTAGCATAATGAAGACTTCTTAGGAAAGATGATTCAAGAGTTGTTGTTTTTTTTCTTTTTTCTTTCAAGAAAAGATATTACAGTAAAATAGGAAGTAAGTCTTGGTAAATAGCAAGAATTTTGCTGTGAGTTTAAATATTTATTTTAATGCACAGTGCAAAACATCTATGTTCTTGATATTTCTAATAAGTTAAATACATACCCAAAGTAGGTTCTACGCAAGCAACACCTGGCTATTGAAGTTGCCTCTTTAAATAGCAATTTTAACAACTCTCAAACAGAGATAGAAATACTGCCTTCTATTTTGTTTAAAGTTCATTTCCTGTCTCTAGGATATTCACTGACCTTTCAATGTTGGCCATTTTGCTTTTTTTACTTTTTCCTGTGACTCTTATTCCTGTTCTCATTGACTTCATTCCATTCCTGACCTCTCTTCCCCTCAAGAAAATTAAATGCAGCCCCAAACATATTGGACCCCAATTAGTTTTACAGCTCTTCTTAGCTTCCTACTACTTCATTCTTTAGTTTGTTACAAGTCATTTGGCCACACATTCAACCTTCACAAACCTGCACGCTCACATACACAACAAACTCTATCTTCAATACGCTGACTTTTTTATTTACAAAATTTGAAATCCCCTTAAGCTTATATGAGAAATTTCTTGGTAACCCTTAATTATATCAGTTTTATTCAATATCATTCAGTTCCTGGAAGCAATATCTGTTCTTATGGATATTTTTCTATCATATTTTTATTAAAACCCATAATAGACTCTATTTTATCTTCTCCATAGATAAGTGCATTAAAAGAAGAATAATGCGAGTAAAAAGGATATTTTTATGGGACATGTCCTGGGATCACACATTGAATGACTATAAATAAACCACATATGATTCTGTTTCACCTAAAGTGTTGAAGAGGACGGAGCATTCTTATCTGTGTGATGAGGTAATTTGTAATCTTCTCTTCTTCCTTAGAGCAACTAAATGCATGTGTAAGCTTGTTTGTGCTTCTAGAAATGTCTTTAATATTTCCCCAAACTCCACCACAACATTTTCAGTGAAAAATGGCTCTGCAGTTTGTTTCATCATGCTAATTGAAATGAATTATTATATCATACAGAGAAAACCTTCTTCCCTTCGAAATTAGACTTTGCAGATATCTCTGATTTACTCACAATTGGATTACGAGAGCAAAATAATGCTTCAGAGTTATCTAGTTAGAAAATGAATATGCATCTTAGCAAAAAAGAAGTGAATGAAGAAAGGAAGCCTTGCAAAAATGGTATAAGTTCATTCTTACATTTAGCTACGTCAGTTAGGTATTATGTTGAAACAATTGTATGAGTCATATTTTCAGCATTTGGTGATATTAAAATAGTAGTCAATTAAATTAAGACCACTCCCCACCCATTCCACATTCATAAGCCTCTGGCCAAGGAATGTGCTTTTCCTTCTTCTCTATTTTTCTTGTGATTTGTGTTATCTTGAGAAAAATGAGACAGTACAGTTCTGTGGCTTGCAGGGTACCATTGCTCTATTATAATGCTTAACAAGTTCAATACATAAAATTGCCTCCCGGATTCCTTTAGTCTGAATTCTAGGCTAATAATCATGGCCGCTCCCCACATGCTGACGACCCCTACCCCAGGCTTGCCTTTATTTAAGTATTTCCCACTCCTGACTCCCGAAGCCCTCGTAGAGTTTCTCTCTCCAAACATCTTCAAATCCTCTTGGGCTCTGTGTTTACATTGCATTACCACAGATTTTTAAAAACACATTCAAATGAAAACAAAAATAAAACTCTGGATGGGCTCCACTCTGAAAAGCAGAAATGTCAGGAGACAAATTTTGACTGCCAGTAGATGCTGGTGTTTCTTATTTTCCCTGCACATGTGGGCTACCACCCAATTCTGGGATGCATTGTCTATGACCCCCTCCACCCAGCAGCCTTCAGAAAACCTCCTCCCAGGCTCCTCCCTTCCTCCTCACATTCTGCTCCCGCCACCGCCACCGTCATGTCTCAGCCTAAGACTCCTCTTCGCCTCACCCACTTAGAGCAACTGTGTGGTGAAACAACTCATCACTGTTCATGATATTCCGGAGGAGAGTTTTCCAAACTCTGACTCTCAATGCATAAGTGGTCTTGAAACCAGTTTTGTGGGTCCCTATCCACTTACTATCTTTTAACTTTTTATTTTGAAATTAGTATAGATTTACAGGAAGTTGCAAAGAAATGCACAGAGAGGCCCCGTGGACCCTTTACTTTTCATCTTGTGGGACTACAGTATGATGTCTAAACCAGAGACTCGACATCGGCACAATTCTCAGAGGTACTCAGATTGCATTACATTACAGATTTTACAGTACCTGAACTTATTTGAGTGTATATGTGTACGAATCTTTGCAATTTTATCATATTGTGTAGACTCGGGTAGCTACCAACTAAATCAAGATAATTACAGAAAAGAAGTTAGTCTTGAAAATGTCACAGCTCGGGATGCCTGGGTGTCTCAGTCAGTTAAGCGTCTACCTTTGGCTCAGGTCATGATCCTGGAGTCCTGGGATCCAGCCCCATATCGGGCTCCTTGCTCAGCAGGGAGTCTGCTTCTCCCTCTGTCTCTCCCCCCACTTGTGCTCTCTCTCTTTCTCTCTCTCTGACACACAAATAAATAAAATCTTTAAAACAAGGAAAAAGGAAAATGTCACAGCTGGTAAAGGTAAGAATTGTTCTATGAAGCTGTTGTTTCCGTTTTAGATTCATTTACATCCATTTTCACACATACGTTAAATGAGTGGATATAAAGTTATGGCACAAAATGTGTAAATATAATGTATAACACAAAATAGATGTCCCCGTGTTGGTGATGATCAACACATTTTAAGAGCCACTCTCCTAGACCCTTGCTACTCAAGGTATGGTCTATGCACTAACAGCATCAGCTCTTTGGGACCTTGGTAAAGATGCAAATTTCAGGTCCACCCCCCAAATGTACTGAATCAAAATCTGTATTTTTAAGCAGGATCCTCAAGGAGCATCAGACACTGAAGCCTGAGAAGCACCTTCCTGGCAGACAGTTTCACTGAATCTGCAAGAGGGTAAAATACAATCTCTGCATTTCATTGAGAGCTGGAATGAGGGCAATGACCTTTGCAAAGTTTGAATAGAGACCTGGCATCACGATTGTTTTTCCTTGCCTGCTTTAATAGGAGGTGACCCTTGTCAGAGTCCATAGGGCATGGCTGCGGCGGAAACAGTGACAGAGTTTATATCGGCAAGTTCTTTATTCTTTCAGGATTTTGTAATGTTTTCCATCAGCAGCCAGGGTACAAAAAAAAAAAAAATTGTGGCCCTTTTTAGTTTCCACAGAATAGTGACGTCTGGGGAGGGAGTTTAGCCCAACGTATTTTCTGCTTCAATAAAGATGGGTTGAAAGCTCACTGTCCCCCGCCTGCTTGGTGCTTTCACCACAGAGTGTTATTTTTCCTTCTCTTTTCCAGGTAGGTGACCCAGAGAATACATATGGGGAAAAATAAGAGAACAACGTGGCCTTGCTCACTAAGGTTAGAATCCTGTATTATGTGTCCGTGATTCCCGAGGAGCTCCCATTCTGTGAGCTTCATCATTCTTTATGAGATTAATAAAATTATCGAATATTATTCTTGTAGCGTCTGTGCTTTCATCTCAAAAATAACATGCATGATAGCAATTCCAAGTGAGTAGCAGCTTTCCAATATCCTGGTGTTTTTGTAGTGGGGAAGCAGGGGAGGGGTGGGAGGAAGGGAAAGGGAGGGGAGGTTTTCAAATGACAGTGCTCTAACTCAGATTCATTCCACCAACTCCTAGCTACTGTTCTTGAAGTAAGGCTAATTAATGTAATTAACACACTTCAGGCAAAATAACCCACCCAAATATTAACAGAATGTCTTCCATAAGAAAAAACACAAAATGTGTTTCTGTCGTTTTATTTCTGCTCGAGGAGGCAATATTGTGAAGGAATGTGAAATCCTTTAATTAGACACAATTTAAAAGCCAGACAGAAAATTGAGATGCTGAGAATTCTACCTTGAGAAGCGATATTCATACTCAAGAGCATCAGACAATGCACCACAAACAGATGTTTTACAGTGAATGAAGGTGATCTCATCACACCAGAATAGTCCTCTGTTATAATAACCACATTAAAATAAACTTCCATCACAACTAGTTATAGCTTCATAATGAGATTAAAAGTCTACCCAGGTAGACGTCTCAAGTTAGACTTAAAGAAGAAATTCTGATTTTTTCCTCCCCCATCCTAGGTGCTTCTTGTATGCACATATATTTTCCAGCTAGGGTGAAAGGAGGAGGAGGATGGGAACACTGGACCCAGGGAGTGTTCTGAACACGGAGCTGAGATCGCAGGTGCTTCCGGACCTGTTGTGTGCGTTACTGGAAAGTACACAGGCCTGGGAATCGCCAACTCATCTCTAGGCCTGACTCTGCAGGATTACGAGAGCTGCCCCAGGGTTAGTTTTTCCCATTCTTGGCCCTGGTCTCATTATTTCCAAAACGAAAAGTTTGGATCCTACGGCCCAAATTTCTTTCCACCTCTGATATGTTTTATTTTAGGATTCCGCATTGTTCCAAATAATGCAAATGACATAGAATTTTAGGATTTCAAGATCTTCTAGGGCTCAAAGACCCTCAGACCATGTGACCCTCCAATCCTGCTTGAAGACATCTAGCACTCACACCCCGATTACCAGACCATCAATGAGCTGAATCTCCCATCCTGCAAAACCATACCCTGCTGAGGCTCACACTTAATGCCTGGACCCCCAGTTAGTGATTCGAAAGACTTCCTGTAGTCTTGTTAATTATCAATTATCAAATGAACATCTTGAGTGTCTACTTACCTCCCCGCCCCCAGCACACAGGCTATCTGGGAAGTATTTAAACCCTGGGCCTTTGTTCCCATCCCCCATGTTAAATAGATTTCTTAAATAAAATGGCTTTAGGCTTTCAATCTTTAACTGCTGGCAGAATTAACCAATTTCGAACTAGTCTCAAATGAGAGTTTAGTAACCCTTTAAAAGTCAACATGGAACTTTGTTTAATCTCAACTGCGCTGGTTGAGTTTTTCTTTTTCTGGCAGATTTTTCCTGCTTTCCTCACCATGTTCCCTGCCCTCTCCAAACACACATACTACACCTACAAATTAAGGTAGAATTTATCGGCTCTTACTTGACTTAAAAGTGGCATCCTCATAAATTAATGATATAATTATGATACTTGGGACAGTCGCTGTGGACTTATTTGGAAAGAAAGCTGTTTTAGGATTTTGCTTTTCTGTGAGAGATTGAAGCTTGCAAGTCACTCTTTAAAAGCTGTAGGGATTTATTGTCTTTTGCTTAAGACCCCGTGCTAGGCTCTATTGTACGATATTATGAACTCCGAGTGTTCAATAAATAGCTGACAATGATGAATGACAACGAATGCATGAAATACTTGGTGGCATCTTCAAGTGACAAATATTACACTTTCCTAATGCTGGGACCTTAACTCACATTCAAGGACAACCTGTTATACCAGATTTTTACAGTTCATTTAAAAAACTACGGGTCATTCCCTGAGATAATTTTGTGGTTACAAGTAAGCACGATATAACGGGACTCGATGTACCTACTGTGTAATTTATGAACTGGCAAAGAAAGATGACAAAAAATATCTGGTGACTAATACAAAAGAGTGAGCTGAGAAAACAAAAGTCAGTGTTTCTGGTGGTTCTGGAGGTTGGGGAAAACATAAATATTAAAATGTTTCCTGCCTTTTGACCCTAAACATACATACTCAGACTTCGATTGTGCGCAGGGTAAGAAAAAAAGAGGTATCAGAAGGGAAGGAGAAAGAGAGAAAAGCAAAAGAAGACACTGTACCTCAATGTCCCTCTCTTAGTCTGTTTGGGGTGCTATAACAAAATACTAGAGACTGGGAGGCTTAAATAATGGATACTTATCTCTCATAGTTCCAGAGACTGGAAAGTTCCAGATCAAGGTGCCGGCAGATCTGTTCTTGGTGAGGGCAGGCTTCCTGGCTGGCAGGTAACTGCTTCCTCCCTGTGTGTGCCTGACCTCTTCTTTGTGCTTACATGGAGAGAGAGAGAGAGAGAGAGAGAGAGAGAGAGAGCGAGCGCACTGTTTTCCTCTTCTTATGAGGACATGAATCCCATCATAGTGTCCCCACCATCTTGACCCCATTAAGCCTACTTACCTCTCAACGGTCTCTCATGGGGATTAGGGCTTCAACCTAGGAATCTTAGAGGAGCACAGATATTCAGCCTGTAACAGCCCTTTCTTTCCCCTGGGGAGAGGGGAACACAGGGGAACACAGCACATTTGTGGGGAAAGAGATGCCAGTTATATGGAACTCAGAGTTAGAAGTAGCTCTTTGATTTTCTGATCTATCCATTAAAGTTAAAATTGGGAAGAATATTTATTTCTTACAAACAGCTGTGATTGGCTAGAAGGGTGAATCATTTGGCTTACTCACTAATATTTCTACTTAGATATATGATCAAAACATGTTTAACTGAATGCTAAAGTACTTAAAATTGTAAAATACTCCAAGCATACAAGCATACTGAAAAGTAGAGAAAATAATATAATGGACCCCAATGAATCAATCAGTAAATCTAAAAGATGTTAGCAGTTTGCCATATTTGCTTTAGACCACTTTCTAGTCTTTTCTTTCTTAAAAAAAAAAAAAAATACAACTAATGTTTCAAATGCCTCCATTCCTTTTTCTCACAGCCCAAGATAAACACTATCCAGAAGTTGATGTGTGCGGTGGACACTGGGATAACCCATCCAGATGCAATACCCCATTCTTATCACCCATCAGAAAGGATTTGACTCCCGTCTGGTGAGAGTTCTCTGAAAGAAGGCTCCCACTTGACAGCCTTCCTTTGGGAGAGATGGGATTGGGGCAGTAGGCAGATCATGTAGGATCTTGTGGGCTATGCTAAGATGTTTGGATTTTTTTCCTAATTGCATTAACCATATCCTATTGTTTTTGCCAAACCAAATGGTTTAGTTATGGAAGTCACTTGAAAATTTCATATGCTTGCTCACAGAATAAAGTCTCATCTTTCAGCTTGAAATTTGGACCCCTTTTTGAGCTGTACACTCTTAACCTTTCCTACCCTATACCCCCCATCCCTCCCTTTCTAGCCCCACACCTACATGTCAGACTGATCTGCTGATTGTCCTCAGAAGACGACATTCTTCATCCTGCCTTTGTCCCAACCCTCCCCCCTCCCATTTCCCTTCCCCTGCCTATCAACACCACTTCCCCCTATAAGACCCAGCTAAAGCCTCTATTCTAGCCTTCCCTGACCACCCAAACTCTCAGCAATTTTCCCTCCTCGGAATAGACACTCTTATTTGCTATCTGTCCTGTTGATTCTTAATAATTTCTAGTCCCAGTGAAATGAGGAAGGGACTTGTTTCTCCAACAGAGTCCATGGGAAGGCAAACTACAAGGCAGACATGTGCCTTGTAGTAGGTGACTTCTACCACTGTTGGAGAAACTGAGGGCTTAAATGCTGTAAAAATAAGGTGGGTTGAGCCAGGCTAAGGTAAGGACAGATGCAGATGGGGTTTTATATCCCTAGAGTGTAGGAGTAGTATTCTGTATTCCTTTTCGAGGAGATTATCTGTTAAAAGAATGTTAAAGGTGGAAAAACTGAACACAAACCTCCAGTTGGAACCATGAGAGCCCAGAAATAACTGGTTGTTGTGCTGCAGCTGGGGCTGCCCCTCTTGATGGAGGATGCCTCATCTCCAATGCCTGGCTGGTGATTGAAACCAGTGATACTGCTAAGGTCAAGTGCTAGTGTTGGGGCCATGTTGTCAGGAACAGCAAACAAATAGAAAGAAGGAAGTCCCTTCCCCCCCTTCTGCTTTCTGATCTCCCTCTGGTACGATGGCTCTGACACGTGTTGGTATGTTAGAATGACCTGTAGGAGATGTTACGTGGTGATAGCTAGGCTGTCCACACCACTTGGAAACTCTTCTCTAGGTATGGGCCCAGTCCTCTTTAGGTTGCAAATGTTCCCAGGGTATTCTGATGCAGAGCAATGGCTGCGATCCACTGCTTAGTGCCTCGTATTGGCAGAACCAGGTACAAAGTTGTCTGGGGAAAATGTTTTTCAGAATCAGAGTCCCAACATCCCAGAGTAGAATGCAGAAGGATGGATTTGAACCTGAGAGACAGTGGTCATGGCACAACATCCTTCTAGATAGGAATAAGGTTATGTTTTAGTGAAAAACCCAAATTCCAAGACATGATTTGGAAGATCTGGAATTAGGGGAAATAGATATCATATTTAAGACAATCTGGGTTCCCACAGAAGAAGTGGAGCATTGAAGAAAAGTTTTCCTAGGCTTCATTCATGAGAGAATTGTGTAGCAGTTAAAAGAACAAACTGGAATCAGCTTTCATGGCTTTCCATGTTAGCCCCATCCACTTATTATTCTGAGATCTTGACATTATTTAATATTTTGGTCTTGACATTATTTAATATATAAAATATATTTAAAATATATTTTAAATAATATTTAAAATATTATTTAATATTTTTAATATTTGGTTCCTTATCTGTAAAAGGAATCAACAATAGAAGCAATTTCATTGGGTTGTGAGACTCCAGTGAGATACACAATGGATAGCATTTAGCCTAGTTTACAGCATCCAGGAAGTCCTGAAAAGTGCCAGGCTCTCTCTCTATGTTTACAGAAGGGGCAGGCTCAGCAGAAAGCGACTGTCTACTGGGCACACCTCTGTCCTCCTAGCGTGGGGCAACTCTTCTACTTCCAGGTTGGAAAACTTAGTCTGTGGGTGGGATGGGGAAGATGGGCGTCACAGAAAAAAGTCCTGGAAACAGGTGAAGCAACTAATGAGCTTTGGCCTGAGACAGTGCTGTGTGCATGTTGAGGAAAGTTAGTGCAGTCAGCAGACAGAGGCATTTTATTTTAATTTTTTAAAAGATTTTATTTATTTATTTGATAGAGAGAGAGAGACAGTGAATACAAGCAGGGGCAGTGGGAGAGGGAGAAGCAGGCTTCCCGCTGAGCAGGGAGCCTGATGCGGGGCTCAGTCCCAGGACCCTGGGGTTCATGACCTGAGCGGAAGGCAGAAGTCTAATGACTGAGCCACCCAGGTGCCCGGTCAGAGGCATTTTAGATGGCTGTTTCCATCTCAAGCCCTTGCACTAGCTCTTCCTCTGTCTGAGATGTATTTTCAAGGATGTATTCTTCTCACCATTCAGGTCTGAGTCCTAATGTCACAAGCTTAAGGGGGCTTCTCTGATTTAATGTTATTCCTTATTGTTATTCCTCTTGTTATTCTCTATCCTTTCTAAATTTTCTTCATGGGATTTGTCATTAACTGATATTATCATATCTATTTATTCCACTACATGAGATTGTAAACTCCTTAGAAACTACCTAGAACAGTGCCTGGTACGAATAAAAAAACTTAAACTAGAGAGAGAAACTCAAGAGTGGTATGGCTTGCAACTCAATGGGAATGACAATCATGTCCCAACTAAATATACACACAGAGCACTGGTGTTGGCGGCAGAGGGCAGAGCTGGCTCCCCAGGGTAGTGGTTATGTCACTTTAGCCAGACATTCATTACCCGGAGCCCTATTCTGTCACCAAACAGGTATGACTACTCCTTCTGGGAGGATGGCTTACTCACTACTGCCAAGGCCAACACTTTAATCTCAGAATGGTTCAGCTACAGTAGCAGAGGTTTAGCCGGGGTCCAGAATGTTCCTCCAGCCTTACTCATGCATCACTTAGTTGTGCTAACTCACCCCAACCAGTTAGCCCTCCAGTATTCTCGGGGACCTTCATACAACAATACTATCAATCCAAGAACATTCTACCCCTGGACCTGGGCTACTAATGAAGAATCAATGATGGGTTAGTTCTTCCTGGAAGAGTAGGTGAATGACGAAGTTGACCACATCACTAGGAATGAGGCTACAAAACATGCAGCCTAAGAGAGGTGAGGAATTTGGAATAATCTCTCTTGAGGAGTCAATAAACCTGGCTATCCTTGGGCCATATGCTGAGGTTAAGCATTCATTTATTTACTTATTGAGCTGGCATTTGTTAAGTACCTACCACGTCCCAGCCACTGTACTAGGTGTTAGGGACCAAGAGGAATTTTATTCCATGCACTTCCTGAAGCTGAAGCTTATTGCTAAAAGGGCTGTTCTTTCCTCAGTTATATTGCAAATGTGTCTGAACATATGTTCCTGGGACCTGGGTCTAGCCTTTGTTTGGGTTTGAGAGATTCTGTCTTTGGCAACATCTATTCTGCTGTGCTGAGTTTTCTGTGGTCCTGCACAAGTTGCCTTGGAAGGGACTGAAGTTAGTCCCTTTCCTCAGGCTGCTGCCGTGGAAAAATTGTATAAACCCTTTCCTTTTCACAGAAAAATATAGCTTCCAGTTTGGGATATAAGATGAAAAATGGACCTTCCTCTTTTCGACTGGGCAGACATGATTATTATGACACTTCTTTGTAATTCTATCAAATACCACCTGCTTGGTGAGCACATTAGCATTTTAAGTATATTCTCTGTTAGGAGAATATGAAGTCTGAGATATGGTACAGGGATGTGTGTTTCAGTTATCTCTAACACATTTGGATAGCCATTAATTTTAATCATAAAGAAGAAAAACTTTATACTTAAAAAAATCATACCCCACAAAACTAGACAATCAAAAGGATGAAATCTCACTCACAGAACCTACTAGAAACTGATGAAAGCTAAATGACAAGGTATTTCAATAATAATATTAGAGGAAACAGTATTTCATTACTTCCATTTAGGATAAGCTGAATGAGGCAGTTTCAGCCTGAAGAGGAAGAATATGGGCTTCCTGATCACAAGGAAACTGCCTCCCAGAAAAAGGTACTGGGAAAAACAAAGGAAAAAACCTTAACTTTGACTTTCAAAATATACAGATCTGCAATATTTACTGTCACACAAAGTGCTCTTGGTTATATACAGCTAGCAACACACAGAGAAGATATAAAAGTGCGTTCATGGGGAGAAAAAACTTAAAAACAGAGAAGTAGCAAAATGCATGTAAACCTGACCTCTTAATTATTCTACAGAATATTCCTGGCATAAATATTCTGTATCCACCATGGACAAGATCCCAACAGAGAGGGGCCTGCCTTGGCTGGCAGTCAGAGAGCACTCCGAGAATACAAATGAGTCCTATGCCCATACCATAGTACCTATTTGTAGGTTTAGCCTAGGAAGGTTGGGAACATCTAATTTTTCTAAGTTGCAATAAGTATATCTATCAAGGGACCTCTAGGCACAAGAAAATCCCTAGGGAGTATGCATACTGGACCCTGGGAATAGTCTTATCTACCAAGAATGTTGACATCAACCAAAGGCTTTGCTATCCCTCTGCCTACTGGCTCCGTCTAGCTAAGCCAGCTCTCAGCTAAGTTATTAAAAGAAAGCAGATGAACCTCTAAGGCCATCTACATTCATTGCTCATCAGTGAGGAAAAGGATTAAGAAAATCAACTGAAGAAAAAAGAATATTTATGATTTTCATAAAGATTTCTAGCACTGCACATGATTATTTTGCCCAACTGAACTGAAATCTTAGTAATGAATAATCACTCTGAGAAATCAGGAAAAATCATAGCATTTAAACTCTGAAAGGCAAACATGCCTTGGAAGTTACAGACAGTGTATGGCTCTGGAGAAATTATAGACTTATCTCCACTGGCACCATTTTTTTTTATACTCCAGGATGGTGAAGAAAAGGTAGAGACCTTTCCTTATCCTCCCCAGAGAAGATTAATTTTCTTTCCAGAGTAAAGGTCTCTCTCCCTCTCTGAAGGGGAAGATGAACAAATGTGTGAGCAACCTATAAAAGCCCCAAGTTTCATAATTTGAAGGTTCCTCTCCTCTGATGAAATTCCATTGCATGTCCAGGGTGACCTCAGCCTTCATTGGATTGCTCAATGGGGATTGAAAGTCATGGTTAAGATGCTCAGTGATTAATAATGGTTTGTCCTCTGATCCAGAGATCTTGTATTTTCTCTAAAAAAATGTAGCTATGTATGCGTGCACATACATGCACATACCCTTGTATGCACACATACACATATTACCCAAATAGGACATCACCATCAGCTCTTAGATTGGAAAGAATAATGATTCTCAAAGATAAAATGCCTCATGAATTGACATGTGTAGCTGGCCTATTCCTTGTCAAGATGGTTAATTTTATGTTTCAACTGGACTGGTCCATAAGGTGCCCAGAGGGTTGGTCAAACATTTTTCTGGGTGTTTCTGTAAGGATGTTTTTGGATGAGATTAACATTTAAATCAGTAGACTGAATAAAGCAGATTGCTCTTCCTGATATGAGTGGGCTCCATTCAATCAGTGGAAGGCTTGGATAGAATAAAGAGGCTGACCTCCAAGCCAGAGAGAATTCTTCTTGTCTATCTGTTGTCCAACTGAGACATTGGCTTCCTTTTGGTCTCTGGACTCAAACTGAAACATCTGTGCTTTGTGGTTCTCAAGTTTGCCAGTCTTTGGACGGGAATTACCTTATGGGTTCTTCAAGTTCTCAGCCCTTTGAACTCAGACTGAAACAAAACCATAAGGTGACTCCGACCTGCAGACTTGCCACCCTGCAGATCTTGGGATTTGTCAGCTTCCATTACTATGTGAGCTGATTCCTTATAATAAATCCCTCCAAATATATACACATCCTATTTGTTCTGTTTCTCTAGAGAACCCTCACTAATACGACTGCCTTGAAATAAAAGAAATCCAGTCAACAGCGGGTTCCCTCGCTTTATGTTTATGATGTCCCTGTTTCCATATACATCTAAGGATTAAGGAACACATACAAATACTAGAATCCTAGTGTGGCTGGCTGACTCAGTTGGGGTAGGGCGTGCAACTCTTGCTCTTGGGGCTGTGAGTTCAAGCCCCATGTTGGGTGTGGAGATTACTTAAAATCTTTAAGAAAAAACCAACCAGATACTAGAATCCTGAAGAAAGTTGCCTGTTCTTGGGGCACCTGGGTGGATCGGTTGGTTAAGCATCTGCCTTCAGCTCAAGTCATGATCTCAGGGTCCTGGGACTGAGCCCCATGTCGGGTTCCCTGCTCAGTGGGCAGTCTGCTTCTCCCTCTGCCCCTCCCCCACTCATGCTCTCTCTTTCTCTTTCAAAAAAATAAAATCTTAAAACAACAAAAAAAAGTTGCCTATTCTCTTAAACCTGTCCACACCTCTGTGAATAGTCCTCCACTAAAATCTCTTTATTTGAACCATTTGGGACAAATTCACTTGGGCCATGACACATCTCATTCTAGAATGCAATGCCGCTATTAAAAAGAATAATAGATATATGAAAGTTCTACCAAATTCACAAAGACAAGAATGTTTTTTCCATTTAAAATGTAAAAGTCACGGGGCGCCTGGGTGGCTCAGTGGGTTAAAGCCTCTGCCTTTGGCTCAGGTCATGATCTCAGGGTCCTGGGATCGAGCCCCGCATCGGGCTCTCTGCTCAGCGGGGAGCCTGCTTCCCCCTCTCTCTCTGCCCGCCTCTCTGCCTACTTGTGATCTCTCTCTCACTGTCAAATAAATAAATAAAATCTTTAAAAAAAAAAATAAATAAAATAAAAAATAAAATGTAAAAGTCACAAGAAAATTTCACTTCCATCCTAACAATGAATAAAAGCCTAAAAAGATGAAGTAATCTATTCAATCATAACTTTTCTTGAAGCTATCAGAGGGCTGAGGTCTCAGAGGCAGGACACATGAATACACATGAATTATTTCACCTTTGGCAGAGCACGGGAGGAAGAGGTAGCCCCCATAGATGTGAATAAGAAAAAATTGGCTGCAATTTATATAAATTTCCAAAGGCAAATGTGGGCTAACATATCCATTTACAATACCAGGAAGCCCCAGACATAAGGGGAACTCACGCCCAGTTTCAGTCTTCCCCATAGGCCTCCTCTAGGAACTCAAGAGAAAAACTGGGAGGAGGGAAGGAGACTGGGGAGAGCTCCCCTCAGGGGCATTGCTTTGCAGGATGTGATTGGTTGTCCATTTTCCTGCACCCTTTTTCACGTGAAACAAAAACGTTAAGTTGCTGGGTATAGGCAGTGAAACCTTACCTTGAAGGCCTCCGACGGACAGATAACAAATACAACCCATTTGCTTCTGGACAACAACATGTCTTTGAGCAAAGACAACTTGAATAATACAATAATGTTTCTGTGAAAAAAAAAAAATTCCAACACCACCCCAGAGCAAAACTATATTTCTGTAGGTCTATCTCTATGTATATAATATGCACGCAACCCAAACTGGTAATTATAGTTAACTTACGGAGGAATGTGGGATTGGTAGTGAAAGGCACTCGAGTTGTGCTGGTGAAATCCAAATAAAGACTACAGTTTGGTAAATAGTATTTGACCAATGTTAATTTCTTGTTTTTGACCAATGGACCATGGTTATATAAGATGTTCACATTAAGGGAAACTGCAAGAAGGGTTTATGAGATCTGTGCTATCTTTGTAACTCTCCTGCAAATCAAAAATTGTTCCAAACTAAAAACTTCATTTAAAAGGAAAAACTGAGCAAGTACAGAAATGAGATGTTTAACGGAATTTTTAAAAACTGAGTTTGAGACGAGCAGATCATGATTATCTGGAATTATGTTCCTAGTTATTGCAAAACCTTTATCTACCTAAATGAGACAACTTTTTGGAAAGCTTACAAATCAAGGGATTAAGATGACAACAATAATCAATGAAACATTAACTGTTTCTTGTAGCAGTATTTTAAAAACATACTTAAAATGTGAAAATTTGAGGCTATGAAACTCAGCCTCATGGACAATAACCTTAACGTTAAGAAAAATTCTCTTTTTCTGAGACTTAATGGCAATCCCCTTACTGGAGAAGCGATTCGAGGAGTCGGTTGGAGTTTTTTCATTTGATGTATGGTTTAGATGAGGTTGCCATATAGCTAGTGACAGCCACGTCAAACAACCCAGCAAAAACACAAAAACTAAATGAGAAAAAAGAGAACATTAATTTTTGAAAACCGATAAATGATTTGGAAATTCTCAGAATGACTTGGTGAATGGTACATCTCATGTTACTTGATTAGAAACAGTTGTGCCATAAATATATCATCATCCTATGGTTACATGTAAAAAAAAGGGGATTGTATTTTTAATTGTATTATTTTTACAATAATTTATATTATAGAACTGGTTTCTAAGTATTTTGGATATCAACCCTGTTTACAACATTTATGTCCATTCATCTCGAAGACAGTTGGAAACTGGATTTCTAATCCTAACCATGCGACATTTTTGCTTATCACCAGAACCTCAAGGGCTAGGGTGAGAATTGCAAAAATATTCTGATAACAAAAAATTGATTAAAAATTTAAAATAAACCTGTATTAGACAGCAGTTTTAGTATGGGATACTACCATAAAACAAAATAGTAAGTATTAGAATCAATTTCTAATCCAACTTCCAAATTTTGGAAACTGGAGATTAAGAGAGAAAGTGGAAGCTCTTTGGTAAGCATGGCACAGCAGGAGAAATTCTTCTGCTGTAAGACCAAAGGCAGGAAACAAGGAAATAATAACGATTGTATGGTGAAACCAATTTAAATTTCTTTTAATAAAATTTTGTACCAAAATCTTCAGCCCTTCATATCCAGCCTTCAGAAATGGCTCTGGAAAGAGCCAAGATAACAAAGCAACATGAAAGACATACATAATACAACTAAGAAAGCGTTTTACATCAAGAGCTAGATTCCAAGCACGCGATAATAGAAAGTCAAGAAAGACAAATACTGAGAAAATTTGGAATTATTATGCCAGTCTTTTTGAACGGAAAGAAAGGAATGCTCTGGTTGGTTGGAGATGGCTAAAGGTGCCCACCTTCTTTACACAAACTCTAGAATAGTAACTTCCATTTTTTGTACGAACTTATAGATCCTTAGGAGAACCTATGCCTGGAGAAATTAATCAATTCCATAAGGCAACATAGCTAATAAATACAGAGCCCCGAGTTTCGGTTCAACTTGGGAAGACTCAAAAGCTTGTGTTCGTTCCTCTACCCAATATTTTCAAACTGGTTTCTTGTTAAAATCAGAAAACTCCTAAAATCTACTGATGTTCACACCTTACCTCAGGTTTCTAATTAAATCGGACTGGGAGGGGTGCCCTTTCTCATTTGTTTTTGTTTTTGCTCTTTTAAAAAGCCCCGCAAGGGGTGCCTGGGGTGGCTCTTTTGGTTAAGTGGCTGACTCTTGATTTTGGCTTGGTTCATGATCACAGGGTCATGAGATTGAGCCCCGCATTAGTTCCACGCTCAGCGGAGAGGCTGCTTAAGATTCTCTCTCTATGCGCCCCCTTCCTCCAGTTCTCTCTCTCTCTCTCTCTCTAAAATACAATAAACAAATCTTTAGAACAAATAAAAAAGGTAAAAAGCCCTTCAGATGATGCTTCTGCACAGCCAGGGCAAGAACCACCACTCTGCGTGTGCTGACTCTTGAAACCCAAAAGCTGTCAAAAATTCATAGTAATATTATGGGCATGAGGGCTCACATTGGGACGTATATTATTGAAGAATCAATGAAATAGCTCATTTTGATCAATATAAATACCTATATCGAGTTGAGGGATTTTCTTCGTTTAGAGCTCATTCATTCAGTGAATCAGAGAAGGTTTTTCTTGTTAGTAATTATGGGGTTGTAGCTTAAGTAACAGAAAGTGTAATCATTGGACTCGAATGGCTTTTTTGCCCTAATAGAATGATAATGATTAAGGGCCAATCTAACACCTGCTATGGATTTTTCATCAGAGTTCGTCAATGAATACTATTAAATCCACAACTAGAACAGGACTTCTAGTGTAATAATCAGTGCAGATTAAGAATTTGACCCTTATGAAAGTTTATACTACCACATAGGTAGTATTTACTGAGACCTTACTCTATGACAGACACGGGAGTAAAGATTTTAGAGGTTACTTGTTTACTCCTCCCCACATCCCTGTGAAGGAGTATTATTACCTTTATTTTACACGTGGAGTTCTCCCAGCTTGCTCAAAGTCTCGTAGCTGGAAGGTGGAGCCGAATCCAAACCCGGGTCAGTTTGACTTGAAAGCCAAGGCTTTTTATCTCGACTTTTTTTTTTACTGGTGAACTACCAAACATGATATGAGCATCATAATAATCCCTCGAAGGAGTTTAAAATGGGAGAACAATCGTGCGTCATTCCCTTCCTCCTGTTCTAGCTGCATGTAGCTGCAAGAGCTAAAAACTTTCCATCTCTAGGAGAAATCAGCCCATAATATCAGGTCTGGAATCCCTCCGCTGTCTGGCCAGAATTCCCAGGTGAGTCCCTGGGCCACTGCTCCCCAGACTGCAGCATCAACCCCACACGTGACCCTGGGATGCTGCGTGGGGTCACCTACCTGAGCACAATCATGAGATGAGCAAAGCTTCCTCTTCTCTGCTCTTTCTTCCTGCCTCGGCCGCCCCAGTCCCACCAGCTCTCCTGTCTGGTGAACTGGCACCACGTCAGGCTTCGCCAAGGGTAACTATAGCCGTTAGGTGTGAGGACTCATGTTTGTCAGGGGGGACTTCCAGCTAGCGGTTAAACCCTGCTAGCCCCTCTCTCCCACGGATCTGTTAGAAAGAAATCCTAGCATGTTTAGGTTTGGCAGATAAAATATAAGTTGCCTCATTAAATTTGAATATCATCTAAACCAAAATGATTTTTTAGTTTGAGTACATCCCAAATATTGCACAGGACACATTTATACGAAAAATTGCTTATTTGCCTGACTTTCTTTCTTTCTTTTTTTTTTAAGATTTTATTTATTTATTTGACAGAGAGAGAGCCGAGCAGGGGGAGAAGCAGAGGGAGAAGCAGGCTTCCCGTGGAGCAGGGAGCCCGATGCCGGGCTCAATCCCAGGACCCTGGGATCATGACCTGAGCCGAAGGCAGACACTTAACTGATTGAGTCACCCAGGCACTCCTTGCCTGACATTCTAAATTAACTGGATGTCCCGTATGTTTATTTGCCAAATCTGGCAATGCTAGCACACACAGTCACCAAGATCAGGCAGGTCTGAGCATCAAGGTGGGAAAAAGGAGATGAAAAATCCACTCTTGTCATAGCAGAATACATACAATGAATGTTCTACTAGAAAACTTGACTTTAACAGTTTTCTTGTTTCTGTGTCAAACTTTTATAAGCATCAGTGAAAATTGGCTTAATTATCTTGAAGTGATAAAACATGCCACAATTTGTCTCTCTCCTTTATACCTTGATGACACTCATAGTAAAATTGTTTTATTACATCAAAAATGCTTTTCTTGTGCTTTTCTCTCTGACTTCAACTTCAGATGAGTTTTTCTTTTTCTTTTCTTTTCTTTTTTAAACCCTATAAGACCTAGAACCAGAGGGTAAAGAAGAAAAGTCCTTGACAGAGCCATTATCAAAACAAAACATAATATTTATGATGCGTAATATAGTAGTGGTAGAATTTGTTGTCCAGAAGTGCTAAGAAATTGTAGAGCAGTTTTCTAATTCTTGCAACATTCCTTTGAAGGGACTATCATTGTCTGGATGTTCCAGATAGAAAAATGTAAGTGCAGATAATTACCTTCTTTGTCCAAACAAGAAATTTGGGACACCATGTGTTAGCCACAAGCTCACTACAACCTCCTCTGCCCCAGTAACTTAACTCCTGGCTTCCCAGCCTCATGAATCCTTGTCCAATTGTTTAGAGTTACTAAACAGTTAATGTAACCAAAAATTAAGCACCGAAAAAAAATCTGGTGATTTTAGAAAAGTGTTAAGGACTATCCCTACTATTTTGTAACTCGTCAGTTTCCCATGGCGAGGCAGGAGGGAATGAGAAGAGCAAATTCAGCCCTTCCTCAAAGCTCAAATATAAAATGTGTCTTGCCCTCAAGTGACTCGTGAAAAATGAAATTAAATCTGATATATGTAAACTAGCACCGGTTTTTCAGGCTGGATAAATTGCAACTTGTTTTTCCTGATACTATCACTTCATCTATTACAGTGCTCGGCCTCCCTTTGGCTTGGCTAGGTGACAAGTGGTTTGAGCATCGACACTGTGTTTGATAATGCGGTCACATGACTCTTTCTACTGTTCTAAAGTGCAAATGTCCCCAAGTCCATAAGTGGCACATAATGTTTCACAGTGAATCGGGGCTTTCATCAGGGAGCAAATGACCCAAATTGGCGTGTTTGTGAACGTATTCCATCTACACAAGCCCTTTAATAAAGGAGGCCTTTGGAGGTACTGGGGGGGGGGGTGTGGATGGTGCGGGAAAGAAGTACACCGCAGACAATTTACTGTGTGAGCATGAGTTTTTTCAGCAGGATCCCTGCACGAGAATTACCCCGAGACGGAGTAAATCTAGAGATTAGTCTGTGGTGTCCTTTGTGTACTAAAATGCAGCGCATTTTTTCCAGGCCTAAGCCCTTTCCTGAAAATGGGTTTCTAATATTATGTCTAAATTCCTTGTTCACTGAACCTACAAGGAACTTACGGAGCAATGGAATTAAAAGATTAAACCTCGAGCCACTTGTGCTAAGTCTTTAAATGCCTTATGGAGCCCAGTTTACATAGCAACCCAGTCTACAATGGGAGTTGCACGACTCAATTGCTTTTGGAGAGTCTTAGAGCCTCAGGTGTTAGGAGAATTTTTTCTGCACTGCGTTCCTACTGCAGCGACGGGCCCAGTGGCATTAGAGTTCTTCCTTGTGCACAGCAGTAAGGTTTCCCATACGGCTGTATCTAGTTAAGCTGCGTATAGGTTTCGTTTTAAATATTACCCCGTGACCACGATGATCTTGGCATGGAGATGAGGTCCTCTTCAGACACCATGGGCAGCTTCCTGAATGATCTCATCTCACAGCCCGTCAGAACTGGATAGCGCTTTAGAAATACCTGCCAGCTGCTTTTTATAGATGAGAAAAATGAGGCCTAGAAAAGTTAACAACAACAACAACAATAAATAGTAGTAGTAATGGCTAACATTGTTGAGCACTTTCTCCAAGCTGGAAACAACTACTCTTTATGCGTGATTTCTTTTCTGCAGGCCTGTGAATCCTGTGCTAATATTTTCCTTAATATGCGCTTCTGTACCACAGCCTTCCCCCCTCTCCTGGGGGGAGACGTCAGTGCAGCATGTCGTCCGTCTCTCTCTTATATCGTCAATTATTAGCCGTCCATTAGATCATACCCATTAGGAGGCTAGCATGGTGTTCATTCTTCCCCTTTAAAAGATAAAACAACAGGGGCGCCTGGGTGGCTCAGTCCGTTAAGCCTCTGCCTTTGGCTCAGGTCATGATCTCAGGGTCTTGGGATCGAGCCCCATGTCAGGCTCTCTGCTCAGCGGGGAGCCTGCTTCTCCCTTTCCCATCTCCCCTCCCCGCTGCTTATGCTCTTTCTCTCTCTCAAATAAATAAATAAAAGCTTTCAAAAAATAATGAAAAAAAAGACAAAACAACAAAAGAAAACAACAACAAAGCCTTCTCCTTATTCTACTTCCCTTACTATCATCTTTTCTCTTGTTCCTTTCTGTGGAAAAACGCCTTGAAGTAGCCCTCAGCCCAGCCAATTCCTCTAAACCCATTTATTCCAGCCAGGTGTTTGCCCCCACTGCTCTGCGCAAAGTGCTCCCCTGCAGGTCACCACTGGCATCCACACTACCAAAGCCACGGGCCAACTTTCAGTTCTCCTTTCCCCTGACATGACCAGCAGCTTTTGACAGACTTATTGCCTCCCTCCCTCATGTTTTACTGGACTGGGATATTGCCCCCATCTAAAACAGATCTTGGCTTCTGGTATCAACTCAAGAAATATTTGTTATATTGGGCCTCCCATACATTTTCATATGTTTTGGTTTCATTTTCATTCAATTCAAAATATTTTCTGATTTTCTCTGTGTCTTTTTCTTTGACCTAGGGGTTGTAGAGAGGTGTGTAGTATGATTTCCAAGCATTCAGGGATTTCCAGATAGCTCTCTCTTATTGATTTCTAGTGAAATTCTGTTGTGGTCGGAGAATATACTTGGTATAATTTTAATGCTTTCCGTTTTTTTGAGATTTGTTTTATGGTCTGTCTTGATGAATGTTCCGTGTGCACTCGAAATGAATGTGTATCCTGCTGTTAGTAGGTGGAGGGTCCTATAAATGGCAGTCATGTTGAGCTGATTGATACTGTTCTTTTTTTTTTTTTAAAGGTTTTATTTATTTATTTGACAGAGAGAGAGAGAAACAGCGAGAGAGGGAACACAAGCAGGGGGAGTGGGAGAGGGAGAAGCAGACTCCCCACTGAGCAGGGAGCCCGACATAAGGCTCGATCCCAGGACCCCCAGGGATCATGACCTGAGCCAAAGGCAGACGCCTAACAACTGAACCACCCAGGTGCCCCTAATACTGTTGTTCTATATCTTTATTGATTTTCCTATCTCTTTGTTCTACTGATTACTGAGAGAGGAGCGTTAGAGTCTCCAATTATTATTGTGGATTTATTTGTTTATTTTTCCTTTCAATTCTGTCAGTTATTGCTTCATGTATTTTGACTCTTTGTTGATTCACACATAAACATTTAGTGATATTATGGCTTCTTGATAGTTGACCCTTCATCATAATGTAATGTGTCTCACCATTGATAGTATTACTTGTTCTAAAACTGACTTTGTCTGATAGTAATACAGCCACTTCAGGTCTTTAAAAAATTAGTTTTGCATTGCATTGCATTTAAAAAAAAAAAAGATTTGCATCACTGTACTTTTAGCTTACCTACATCTTTATATTTAAAGCGGGTTTCTTGTGTAGCATATGGCATACAGTCGGATGTTGCTTTTTAATTTAATCTAACACTCTGCCTTTTAATAGGAGCATTTAGACAATTCATATTTAATGTAATTATTTATATAGTTGGAGTTAAATTTACCATCTTTTCATTCATTTATCTCTGTTCTTTGTTCTTTTTCCCTCTTTTCTTGTCTTTTTTATTATTTAAATATTTTTCATAACTCCATCTTATGTCCACTTTTTAACTTTTCTAGTGATTGCTTTAGGGTTTACAATACCCATCTTCAACTTATCACAGTTTACCTTCGATCATTATACAACTTCTCCTAAAGTGCAAGAACCTTGAAATGTTGTTAATCTCTTTCTCACTCTCCTCTACTTCCTCCTCCCATATTATGGTTGCCATACATTTTACTTATACACATAACCCACTATCGTTACTATTTTGCTTCAGATCAGGGGACAGCAAAGTATGATCTCCAGTCCAAATCCTGCCCTGGGCCTGTTTTTATACGGCCTGTGAGCTAAGAATTTTTTTTTAAAGATTATTTATTTATTTATTTGTTTGTTTGTTTGTTTGTTTATTTGAAAGAGAGAGAGTGAGAGCAGAGTGTGTGAGAGAGAACATTAGGGGAGAGGGCAAAAGGAGAGGGAGAAGGAGACTCTCTGCTGAGCCAAGAGCCTGATGCAGGGCTCATCCCAGGACCCTGGGATCATGACCCGAGCTGAAGACAGATGCTTAACTGACTGAACCACCCAGGCGCCCCTAAAATTTGTTTTTATATTTGTAATGGGTTATGTAAACAATAACAACCAGGAGGTAGATTATGCAACAGAAAATCTATATGGCCTGTAAAGCCTAAAATACTATCTGGCTTTTTATACACAAAGTTTGCCTACTCTTGTCTTAATCAATTGTCTTTTAAAATATTAGAATGAAGAAAAATATTTTTACATATACCCTTATTTTTATCATTTATTATTCTCTTCTCTCTCTCTCTTTTTTTGTAGATCTAAATTTCCATCTGGTATCATTTTCCTTGTGTGTGAAGAACTTTCTGTAACGTTTCTTGTTTATGAATATGCTGACAGTGAATTCTTTCAGCCTTTATTTATTTGAAAAAATAAATTCAGCTCACTCTCATTGTTGAAAGGTATTTTCAGTGGGTATAGATTTCCAGGTCAGCAATTTTTTTCTTGTAGCACTTGGTTCATTGTCCTCTAACTTACAAAGTTTCTAATGAGTGGTCTCCTATAAATCTTTGTTTTTCTGTAGATAAGTTTCCTTTTGCTTTCACCACATGCAAAATTTTCTTTCTGTCTTTGGTTCATAGCAGTTTGATTAGTGGTGTGAATATTTGTGTGTTTATTGGTGTTCACCCTGCTTGAGATTCTCTGGGCATCTTATATCTATGACTTGCTGTTTTTTATTAGTAATTTGGAAAATTTTAAGACATCTCTTCACATATTTCTTCTGCTCCATTTTGTTTCCTCTCTTTGGGACTCCATTTTCATGTATGTTAGAAATTTAATATTGTGCTTAGCTTTTGGACATTCTGTTCTTTATTTTTATTATTATTATTTTTTCCTTCTTTGTGTTTCATTAATTTCTATTGATATATCTTCAAATTTACTGATTTCTTAGTTCTTAGCCTGCTGATAAGCCTGCCAAAGGAATTCTCTACCTCTGATATTATGTTTTTTATTTGTAACATTTCAATTGGTATATATTTTTTAGTGATTTTTATCTCTTTATTGGAATTCCTTATATGTTCATGAAAGTTGCTCACCTATTCCAGCAGATCCTTTAACATATTATTTATAATTGTTTCAATGTTTTTGGCTGATGGTTTCAATATTTCTGTCATCTCTGAATCTGGTTCAATTGACTGCTTTATCTCTTAATTTTCTTTCTTTCTTTTTTTTAAATTAATTACCAAGTAGTGTGTATATAATAGTAGAGATTGAGTTAAATAATATCTACACCTAGAAATTTGTTTTCTTCTTTTGTCAGGCCCTAAGCATGTGGGATTAAGTCAAACTAGTCAGGAGCTGAGCTGGGGTTGGGTTTTTTTAGTTGTTATTCTCATCTTCTTTTCACCACAGGCTTCACATTTCTCTAGAGTTTATTTGACCTTGTTTTGTACTCAGAGTAAAGCCTCGTGTGCTGGAGGGCTTTCCTCTGTGTTCTTGCTCCATCTTTAGTTTTAGCAGTCCTCTTTGCCTGTGCTAAAGATGGGGTCTCTGTCCATGCTCTTGCATGTGGTTGGCTGCTTTTGATTGTCACTCACTGCTAGTACCACGGCAGATGTGGAGAGGGTTCTCTTTTCCTGACCTGAATCAAGCAGGCTTTTTATACCTTGTCCTGGGAGGTGGTGCTTTTTCAGCATTCCTTTCAGTCAGTCATCAGAGCATAAGGAACAGTGAGTGCTCAAAGCATGTGGTCAAGGCATGTGCGTACACACATGGATGAGCACGTGCACGTGCACATGCATGCGCGCACGTGCACACGCATGCGTGCGCGCGCGTGCACACACACACACACACACACACAAACACAAGACATTGACTACTACATATGGTCCACTAGGTGACAGAAATGCCCATTTTGCTTGTCTCTCCCAAACCCCAACTCTTGGTCTGGGTATCTGAGAGTTATATGTGATCATGGTTTGCTCAAGTGGCCCAAGAGAGCTGAAGTGAGCCAAAGTCAAAAATTCCAGGCAGAAAAAACACTCTAAGATGAAAAGCCGTCAAACATCAAAGCCTTCCTGACACGAAACAATGACTTTTGCTCTTTAATCAGGTTTTCAGACAATGAGATTGAGGAATAATTCAAGTTTTTCTAGAGAAGGACTAGAGCCACTAATGGAAAAGAAAAAATTTCCATGCCCATAGTAGGGAACATATTGTTGGTTTGTAGTAGGGTTATAAAACCACACCTACATAGGGATGGCTATTACTGCGTATAACACCAAATTCAAATACCACAAATGAATTAAAGACGAGGCAAGGGAAGAGAAAAATGTGGCTGAAGTCAAGGAAGGAAGGTTTGCCAGTATTTTCAGGACAGGTAGACCCCTGGTGCTATGGTGCGTGAGTTACAGGTAGACATGAGAAGGGCAGAGAAGAAGCAATGCTACCTCCCTCTCTATAGAAAAGCACTGGTATTGAGCCAGGGATGGAAGTCTGGAAAAGCAGCCTAGTTTAAAGGAAATACACTATGGAGAAGGAGATATCTGTTCTTTTTGCTATCTTATGTCCATTTAGTCAGTTCCTTGTCACAGTGCTTGCCTTTCCCTTTGAGAAACAAATGTCAGCTCATGAATTTCCAGGGGAGTTAACTCCACCCTCAGTTCAGGAGTGGACTTGTGGATCAAGTTTGCCAATGAAAACATTGCATTCTCCAGTTACAATGATTTGTTTGTGGTTGGGCACGTGATCCAATCAGAATCAATGAGGAGGAATTAAATTTTGCTGGAACTATTGGAAAGAAGAGCATAGTTTCTTTTCTGGTGAAGTTGAATTCAGAGGGTATAAGCATGGGGTTGCAGAAAGTCATGATGAAGGGCTTCAGGATGAAGCCACAGGGCAGAAGGCAGGACTAAGAGAATAGGAAGAACTACTGACAATATTCCTTTTTTTCTAGAGTCAGTACAACCCTAGACTTATAGTTGTATAAACTGAGAAATCCCCATTTTTGTTTGTTGATTAGAATTGAAATTTCTATCACTTGCAGCTAAAAGATTCCTTCCTTACTGATATATTGACTCAGGACAGACCCGCTAGGGGCCACAAGGTAATGGAAGACAAAAGTATTCACCTGGAGATTTGTTTGATCTTCAAAGCCTATTACTAGGTTGCTTGACTGAAGAAGTTAAATTAGACAGGATACCCAGGGAGTTAACTTTAGCACAATTAAAAAAATTTTTTAAATAAATTTTTTATTTTGAAGTAATTGCATATTTACAAAAAATTGAAAAGACATTTTAGGGAGTTCCCATAACTTTTTTGCCTGTTTTTCTCTACTATTAACATATCACATAACTATGGCACATTTGTCAAAACAGTGATACATGTTATTATCTAAACTATAGATTTTATTTAAATTTCACGAGTGTTCATGCTATCGTTCTTTCTCTGTTCCAGGATCTCAACTAGGATATCCCATTGCCTTTAGTTGTTATATTTTCTTAATATCCTCTGACCTGTGGCAGTTTCTCCATTTTCCCTTGGTTTTCATGACCTTGACAGCTTTGAAGAATACCGGTTTTGCATTTTGTAGGATGTCCTCCAGTTTGAGTTTTCTGATATTTTTCTCATGATTAGAATAAGATGATGGGTTTGGGGGAAAAAATACCACAGAGGCGAAGTAGGATAAAATGCTAACAGAGTTGATTAGATGATGACGACATGAACGCACTGGGCATACCAGTTAAGGTATGGTTAAAGAGTTAAGGAGGCCTATTAAGTGTGAAATATGGTGGTCCTCCCAGGGTTGGCTGTCATTCACAATCATACTGCACTGAATACTAAGCATGGAGCTCTTTGTATTTCGAGGAGACAAAAGTGCATGGTGATTTGCAGTGAGTCTTTTCATAATCACGTAAGTTTGAGTGAGTTTTTACTTTTTAGAAGTTTAAGATACAGAGTTACTAACTCATTTCAACAAGTAAAAAGCCAGGCCTTCCCAAACTGAAACTGGAAGGAAGGGGTCCATTACTCTTTCTTACTTCTATGAGAAAGGCAACTTTGTTTTGCAGAGACCTCTCTGCTATAAGCATTCTGTGATTAGATTTATGCTTGTGCCTCCAAATGATTTTCATAAAATGGTTCAATAGTGCTTTGAACTGAATGTTTGTGTACCCTGCTCACCTCTAATTCGTATGTTGAAATCCTAACACCAAGGCAATAGCATTTGTAGGTGGGATCTTTGGGATGTGATTACCTTGTAGGGTGGGGTCCTCCTGAATGGGATTAGTGCCCTTAAGAGAGGCCCCGGAGAGCTCCCTCACTCCCTTTCACTATGTGAGGACACAAAGAGAAGGTGGCCATTTATGAACCAGGAAGCACGTTCTCACCAGACACCAGATCTGCCAGTGCCTGGGTCTTGGACTTCCCAGCCTCCAAATTGTGAGAAATAAATTTCTGTTGCTTATAAGCCACTTAATCTAAGGTAATTAGTTATAATAGCCTGAACAGACCAAGACAAATAGGCATGACCAAATATTTTCATACACAGACACCTACACACACGTACACACTCACACTATCAAGGGCTATATAGTTTCAAACAGAAATTAATTATTGGATCATCTTGCTATAACATCAGGAAATAGTAAATGGATCATCTACTTCCTTATTTTTACTAATCCATCAATTATTGGGATAGTCATTAAATTCACTGGGAAAAATCAATAGAAGAGAAACCAAAGATTCAGTGTTAGTCCAAATGCCTTATGTCCTAACACAGATATTTATAATTCATACATCCAAATTAAATCATGTATGTGAAGTATTGTAAAGTGTATGTAACAAGGTTGAAAATTTAACTTTCAAATGAATCCCCCTGCTGAAGACTCATTAGAAAAAAAATTAGACTTATTTTCTGCACCTCCTCATCCACTGTTGTTCTTGAGGTATGATGAATTTCCCTTAACTCCAGTTAGAAGTAATTATCTTCTTTTTTTTTTAATTATAGGATTAGAAAGTAGAATTTTCCAGAAAGAATTTGTGTTCCCTTACATACATGTGCATTTAGAAGACCTACGTAAAAGGTTTCAAAATAGTTGCTTATTGATTACAGGCTTTTTTGTTTTGATGTGAAGGGCATTTTAAAATATTTTAAAATAGCCACTAACTTTTAAAATGTGAGAGAATTCCCCTAAAAGGTTTCTTCTTGGCTTCTCTTGTTGAACCAAAAGACTTGGTATGGTTGGATACTGCTGTCCTAAACAGGGTATATGGTCCCTAACTTCTCAGTCTTACATCTGACCAGCTCTACTCATTTGCTTTCAAGTTCTGGTCAACAGAAATTAGAATTCCTGGTCTATATCTTTCCAAATAATTAAGGTAGATTGTCTGGAGGGGTAAGGTTTGTACTTTAAAAGTAAAGAGGGGAATGATTTAATTTCAATGGAGTTGCATCTTCCAGGAATGGAAAAGAGACAAGAGAGAGGGTGGTAAGGAGCCCTCTGGAGGGCACTTGTCTGAGATGTCCAGATGCAGAAGAGGCAGGAGCCTGTGAGTCCTGTGAACTAACTTCTCTTTCTTCCTTTCTAGTAACTGAGCTTACCACAAAGGACTAGAGTCACTGAAGAGCTGTCATCTTTTTCCAGCCCTCAAGGGCATCTGCAAAACATGATGGTAGCAGTAATCTTCAAAACCTGAGACCCAGTCTTACTCCCATTTTTTAGGACCTAATATGCCCCAGAGAGATAGAGTCCCAAAAAATCATTGACACTGGAACTGTACTGCCAATTTGGGTAGGCAGAGAATTGGAATTGGATTTTATCAGATTTAGAAAAATAAAGAAATGCAACATTACCTTCATCCCAGGGTTTAGAACAACCTACTCCTGTGAATCATAATAAATGTTGGTTTTTCTCTAAAAGAACCTAGATATTTTTTAAAAATAAGAACAAAGGAAGCGTAGTAAATGATAGTAATTAAATTGATTAGATTCAATTTAAATTCATATTCAAGAATAAGTGGTTGAAGTACATGGTCTCCGAACCCTTTCTTGGTTCTAAAACACAAAATATTGGTAATCTAAGGGAATATTCAGAACACAGTTGATAAATAGAGGTTGAATTATCCAGGCTGGCAGGTAGAATAACTTAGCAACCAGGCATACAAGGATGGTGATGCAGATATCCATCTTCATTTCGAAGCCATTGTCACTTAACAGACAAATACATTGCATGCAAAAATTTAAATTTAATGGAAATGATGGTTCTTAAACCAAAGTTGACAGTTTACTAAGTTAGAATTTACTACAGGTCTCTTTACAACTGTGAGAAATTTTATTTATTTCTATTCTGATAAAGAGGTTTTATTTCGAGCTCAGGACTTAGGTGTACAACTGTGTCCTAGACATTTCCTCTGGTAAGTCCCAGAGACACTCCAGGCTCATGTAATCACAATGTTCCAAAATCTCCAACCCTCCCAAAGTGCCCCTCTTCTCTATTTCCATTTATTAAGTCACCTGAACTAGACACCTGGGAGCTACCATATATCATCAATATCCCATATTTCGTTAGTGGCCAGATCTCTGTGGACTCTATATCTTTAACTTTCCAAGACCATGACACTGCCTTCTATCCTCTTGGCTGCTCTTTTTCCAGATAGTCATTATCTCTCACCAGAAGTATTGCAGCAGTCTCTTGACTAAATTTAACTTCCAGCTTTTAATCCTATTAACATCTGCACACTGCCACCAGAATGACCTCCTCATAATTCATTGAAAAATGCACAGAAGCACAGACACTTTGGAAGACAGTTTAGCAGTTTCTTACTAAGCTAAATATAGGCTTACCACCAATCCAGAAATTATGCAATTAGGTATTTATCCAACCAATTTGAAATTTTATGTCAACATAAAATCCTGTACCAGAATGTTTATGTCAGCTTTATTCACGATTAGCAAAAACTAGAAGAAACCAAGATGTCCCTCAACAGGTGAATGGATAAACAAACTATGGTATATCCATACAATGGAATACTATTCAGAGATAAAAACGAATGAGTTTTCAAACCTTGCAAAGACATGGATGAATCTTAGATGTGTTTGCCGAGTGAAAAAATCTACTCTAAAAAGGTTACATATTAAATTATTTCATTTATATGACATTCTGGAAAAAGCAAAACTATAGAGATGCTAAATAGTGTTTGTTGGGAATTCAAAAGTTGGGAAGAAGGAAGAGTAATAGGCAAAGCACAGAAGATATTTTAGGATGGTGAAACCATTTCAAATGATAACATAATGGTAGACACATGACATTATGCATTTGTCAAAACCCATAGAACTTTACAGTGAGTAACTATTAATGGATGCAAATTTTTAAATCATTTAAGAGGTGAGAGAGATCCTAGGGTGAATGTAGACTGCGGCAAAAGAATCTAACTGTATTAGAGGGGCACCTGGGTGGCTCAGTCAGTTGAGCATCCAACTCCTGATTTCAGCTTAGGTCATGATCTCGGGGACATAGGATGGAGCCCCAAGTCAGGCTCCATGTGCAGCAAGGAGTCTGCTTCTCCCCACCCCCTTCAAATAAATAAATAAATAAATAAATAAAATCTTAAAAAAAAAAGAATCTAACTATGTTACAAATATATGAAACAACCTCGCTGAAGCTGGTGAAGGAAAAAGGTGCTGATAATCATTTTGGAAATGATTGGAATCTGTAAGATTAAAGGTGAAAAGAACTATATATAAGCACTATAATTAATGAGGTTGTTTCTCATGGGTGTATGGATTAATAATTCTGAAACCACTATACATGTATGATGGAATTGAATAGCTAAGTAAATGGATGCCAGATGGAGTAAGCTGGGTTTCTCATTATTGCAGTGGGAAGTTACAGAAAACAAGGAGGCTGGAATGAATCTATGGTAATGGATCAGAATTGGAGATATGACTATGAACTCATGTTTAGCTCCATATACATATACTCACAAAGAAATATTTATGGAAATGTGTGTAAAAATGCATTAGTATGCAAATGGACTTCCTTGCTCTTTCAGCTGAGAGGGCCTAGAAGCAAACAATCCCCTGGTAGCAATGAGCATACCTAGTGCCCAAATCTTGGTTTCTAACTTGATTCTCCAGTAAAAAGAATCAGAGCTCCTTGGAAAATAGCCAATTCTAGGGCTAGGGCAAGAAATAAAGATGATGAACTTCAAGCATCTTCTCATGCCAGAGAGTAAGGAGGAACACAGGAACCAACCAAAAAAGCTCCCAATGACCAAAACTGAAACAATTTGAACACAAAGATAAATAATGTAGTATTGGATTATAACACAAAGTATAAAACAAATAACCATAAATTACAACTAATATAAATGATTGAATAAATAAAAGAACAGATAAGAATAGACAAGTTTCTCATGCAAGAAAAAAGATCTATATAATTTGTGGAGAGACTCCAACTTCAAGGAGGTAGAGCATAAATCCCTGTTCCTTAGTGTGAACTATGCATAGTGACTTCCTCCTAAAAATATAATATGTGAAGAGTGGGGAAAAAAAAGAACAGCTTTACAGTGGAGAAATTTACAAACACTACCTTAAGCAGGTGATCAAGGTTAACATCTGTAATGATAAATCATGTATGCACCCTTGAAATGGTATGATAAAAATGACACTTAACTTTTGTGGTCTTCCTCCCCTAAACCCATAACCACAGTTCAATCATGGGAAAAACATCAGACAAATCCCAGTGAGAGATATTATACAAAATATTTGACCAGTACTCCTCAGAACTCTCAGGGTTATCCACTGTAAGGTAAGCCTGAGAAATAGTCACACTTAAGAGGAAACTAAGGAGACATGGTGACTAAATGTAATGTGATATACTGGATGGGATCCTGGAACAGAAGAATAGCATTAGATAAAAATGGAAAATCTAAATAAAGTATGGGCTTTAGTTAATAATAATGTATCAATATTTATTCACTTATTGTGACAAATGAACATACAAATGTAAGATATTAATAATGGGAGAAACTGTCTATTGGGTATATGGTAACTCTACCTTCACAATTTTTTTGTAAATCTAAAACTTTTAAAATAAATTTGTTTAAAAATTCAGTGCCTGGGTGACTAAGTCAGTTGAACGTCTAACTCTTGGTTTTGGCTCATGATCTCATGGGTTGTGAGATCAAGCTGCACCTCAGGTTCCACATTCAGTGGGGAGTCTGCTAGAAGATTCTCTCCCTCTGCCCCTCCCCCCACTGGCATGTGCACGTGTGCATGCTCTCTCTCTCTCAAATAAATACATAAATCTTTTTACAAAAATTCAGTACAAATAAATAAATAAATAAATAAATTCAGTGTCTACTATGTGCCAGACACTGAACTAGACATTGGGAATAGAGATAATAGCTCCTGCACTCATGGAAATTATTGACTGGTCACTGAGAGAGGCATTATGTAAATAACCACAAAAGTAACTATAGAATATGTATAGATTGTAGAGGAAAATTACTGAATGATACTGTACCGTAATGGAAGATTTATTCTAGTTTGAGGATCATTTAAATTCTCCCAATAAAGTGACATTTAAAACCAAGTAAAAGTTATCCAGGTGTGGGTGAGGAAGGGACTAGGGAGAAGGAAAACACTAAAAATGAAAGGAATTGCATGTGGCAAGGACCGAGGCAGGAGGAATTTCACATTTTGATGGAGCAGAGAAAAGGCCATTGTTTTTGGAGTTTTGAGCTCAATATGGAAGAAGAAAGAAAGAGCAAGAGACAGAAGCCAGGTCTTTGAGTGGTTTGTAACCTGGGATCCATAGACTCCCAAGGGGCTGATGGGTAGAACTTTTTATTTCAACAAAACTCATTTTCCTTGTAACCCTATGTACTTTATGTATTAAAAAATATTCTGAAGGACATCTGGGTAGCTCAGTGGGTTAAGTGTCTGCCTTTGGCTCAATTCATGATCTTGAGGTCCTGGGATAGAGCCCCGCCTCGGGCTCTGTGCTCAGCAGGGAGTCTGCCTCTCCCTCTCCCTGTACCCCTCTCGCCGCTCATGCTCTCTCTCTCTCTCTGTTGCTCACTCTGTTTCTCAAATAAATAAATCTTTAAAAAATATTATTCTGAGAAGAGATTTATAGGCTTTAACAGACCTCCAAAGGCGACCAATACGATGCCATGTTAAGGATATTAAACTTTATCCCAAGTACAAAAAGAAAACATTGAAACATTTTAGGCTGCTTAAAATTCTTCATTGGTTAAAATTGCCTATAAGATAAAGTCCAAACTCCTTAGCAAATCCTACAAGACTCTCCATGAAATGGTCACCACAGGCTTTTTCAGAAATTTATTGTTCATCACATTCTACCCAATTTTTTCTTTCTTGTTCCACATTCAGATCTTAACAAGCCTCTAGAAGTCATCAGACAAGATCTGCTGTTTCCTGTCTTCTTACCTATACACGTTTCCTGTGCCAATAAAATTATTTCTTTTTATATGCTCAGTTCTTAGAGTTTGGTCAATAAGAACCTTCTCTATAAACCTTTCCCTGTCTCCCCAGATTGAAATGACGCTCCCTTCTCCTGTGGCCCATTATATCCTAGGTAGGGTAAACAGAATAAGTGCCCCCCTCCCCCACATCCAGTACCCACACCCTAATCCTGGGACCTCTGATATGTGTTACCTTACATGGTGAAATGGGACTTTGCAGATGTAATTAAATCAAAGTTTTTGAGATAGGAAGGCCATTCTGAATTATCCGGTATGCTCAATGTAAACACAAGAGGTCATTATAATAAGAAAGAAGAAGTGTTAAACTGGGAGAAGGAGGGGGAACAGTGCAATCAGAGGAAAAAAGCAGAAGAGGGGGAGGGAGAAGAGATTTGAAGATGCTACTCTGCTGGCTTTGATGATGAAGGAAGGGGCCACAAGCAAAGAATGTGGGTGGCCTCTAGAGGCTGAAAAAGGCAAGGAAACATTCTTGCCGAAAAAATCCCTGCCAACACCTGGATTTTAGGACTTCTGAGCTCCAGAACTGTAAGGGAATAAATTTGTGTTGTTTTAAGCCACTGAATTTTGATAATTTGTTATATCAACAATAATAAATTAATATAGTAGATAGACCTCTATTTGGTTTCTCTTATAGGCTACTATATTTGCTTATGTCCCCCTAATTATTTATTACATATTCAATTACCTATTCAACAACATCAATTATGTATCAAGGGGCTTGTCTTGGCTTGGTGCTCTTCACCATGCTGGAAATACAATGGTGGACAAAAGAGATGAAGTCCCTGATCCTTTGAAAATTTCAACTCAATGTCTGGCACAAAATGTTTTTTTTAAAAACATTTTTTTGAATGAATCAATCAAGATGATTTTATAATTATGAACATTATTTGTATTACTTTTATTCAAGTAACAATTCTATAAAAAATAGGCGTTGTTAAAATTCATCAGAGATGGTAAGGCCATGCCTAAATTTTACACCAACGTAAATTTTATACCACTGTTTCTGAACAAGAAGGAATTCACAGAGAATTGGAATTCTTATTGCTAGGTCTTTTTTTAAGCTCCTGAAAAAACAAATGTACACATTAGGGTGAATATTATACATTTTATACATGCATTTGATTCAAGGTGATGATATTTGGGTTGATGAGATAGAACTCCCTGCTATTTGGTTTATCTTGTAGACTAGTAATAACTTGAGAACAAATTCTAAATAAGTAAACAATTGGATAAGCCCTCACAGATTATTAGAAGTATGTTTATGACACTTTCACAGTGGCCAAGAAATAAAACCAGTATTATAGTAAACATAAAGAATAAATATCACTTCTTTTCAATTTTTAGTGAAAAATCTAAAGAACCTTTCAGAGACCATCCAGAATAGCTTCTGAGCATCTAAATGACCTTCCCCTTTCTTCTCAGTGTTGTGCCTACCAAGAGCTAAAAATCTAACTAATGAATAATTGTTTGGTATACATTGATCTTCTGGTTTTCTGTAAGGGTCAGGCTCCCAATCCTGAGTCTTAGAGGTCTCTGTTTTCATTTTAAGGTCAAGACTGGTCTGTATGAACTATATGCAATTTGTTGTAAAGCAGATACAGTAAGAGGACCACCACGGAAAGTGAGCAGAGGAGTAACATGGACCTGGCCATGGGAGGATATATCTGATTATTGAATGACAGCCTCTTGAAAGAGCTGAGAACCAGCCTACATCCCATAAGGACTTCTTAGATTTTCAAGCAGAAATTTCTACTGGGAAAGACTGAGTCTAAACAGCATTTGGCACAAATTCTTTTGTGACTAGAATGAAGAAGAAAACATGGCTTTGGAAATTTACAAAACTATCTGGACTCACAGGAGAAAAATTTTTAGAGTCCAGGTAAAGATACTTTCCTGTTCTTCCAGCGCCTCTCTAAAATGATTAAAAAAGAATAAGAAGAGCATGAATCCATAAGAACAAGAGAAAGGAAGACATAACATCAGTAAATACAATTTTTTTGCTTTTAATTTACTTTGCAATGGGAATGGACTTAGTATTTGGGAGACTACATACTCATCACTATCTTTTTTCTCTAGTTCACATACACTCACCTAATTCATTATGTCTATTCATAGTAGAAAAAAATGCTGACTCCAAAGACTATGCTATAAACAAATCTGCTTGCTCAGCCTAGAATCAAAAGTCCTATTAGAGCAGCATACCACCTGCTGAAGCATCCAGGGTGCATGAGAGATTTAGAGCAAAGAGCAGATGGAGGTGTGGTAACTGACGGAGCAGGTGGAGTGGCCATGATTTACAGCACTTACATAGAGAAAGGCTAGGCGCAGAGAATGGATTGGCATGGCAGAACCAGCGGAAAGCTAAGCATTTGGAGGGATGAGAGGCAGAGGTGAGGCCCCAGATGGTGCAAATGGGAACTGAGTTAAAGACTGTATAAGAAGACTTGTCACTCCCAACATCAGCCCTTCTACACAGAGCACCAGACTGATGCTCACTTGCTTTCTGCACCTACTCTCTCCACGCAAGAAGAGACGCGAGCTTTCTTTTCCAGAGCAAAGGCAGATTTACAGGGAAGGTAATAAAGTTTTAACGTCAAAGTCCCTCATCTGAATAGACCCCTTCTAAGAGAGAGAGTCCGGGACAGGACCAACAATGTGTTCACATGGTCATATATAGTTTTTAAAACTTAGCAAAAGGAAATATTTTAACTCTAATTATTTAAGACTGCTATCTCTTTCCAGTTCAAGTTTTTTTCTGTCATATTCCCTCTCATTTCAGACAGCTTTGGAGTGGCTGTGGGCATTTTGGAATATGTCTATGGGAAAGTTGAGTTGGGAATGAATTTAATTTGAATTTACTGGGATATGTTTATGCTATTTGCAGGCACTTCTGTGTAGAAAGTGTTCTTAGCCATCCCAATGTAGAAGGGGTTACCATTGTATCAACTACCACTCGTTCTACCAATAAATCTGCATTGTGGCCCAAAGATGCAGAGACAAAAGTTAAACAATGGCATGAATATGTCTTATGGTGCCCAGCTTAGGGAATAAGTAAATAATGGAGAATAAGCAAGCTAGTCCATGGAAAATTCTTCCAATCATCAGATTCATGAAGAGTAAGCAAAAGATTTCATTCCCATAAATGTCTGGTTAAAATGGAAATTCTCTCTTGTGGAAGCATACTTGATAATGTAGTGTGTAAAATTATTGCACCATACAATATTTTATGGCAATTGTACAAGATAGAATAAGCTAGAATTTCCATGTCTAGTAACACAAACACATACACATAATGAGTGTGTAGGTGTGAAATCACATGATTCAGGTATCCCAATGGATCAGATTGTCTTCAAAGCAAAATGACCTAAAACAGCAGTGTAAAAATTCTTTTATATATATATATAAAAGAATAAGACAGAATATGTAATGTAAGTATTTATTTAGATAAACACTTAAAGGAACATGAAACTAGAGTGATCACAATAACCGAAATTGGTAGAAATTATTCTGACATAAAGAAGAAACTCAAAAGAAGCAATTTCAGGTTATACTAAGGCAATGATTCATTAAGAGAGAATTTTTTTTTTAAGAGAGAAATTTTTAAATAGAAATAATGGATTTTGGATAATTTGATAATCCAATTAATGAAGAAGTGAGAATCATGTGAACACGTTGGAAAAAAAATTAATTTTTGGCTGTTTTACATGTAATATTGACATTGTAAAGATAACATGAAACTCATAATACACCACCATGATGAAGACATGATGACAAGTTGGTTGATGAATGTCATCAATTTAAATATTTTTTATGACTAGTCATTACACAAGGCATTTGAAATGCCCTGAAATCTCTCAGCTTGAAATGGAAGAAATGTAATAGAGGGCTCCCCAATTTGGCAGCAATCTTAATTAATCTGACGTTACCAATGAATTGTGAAACTCAAAGAAATATCTTTAAATTACCAACATTTTTTTAAAATCAATCAAGCTGGAGGAATTATTTTCTTAGTTTCTGTACAGAAATGATTTTATATTATTGTTATATAAATAGGCCAAGAGTCTATAGCAAAAAAAAAAAAATATATATATATATATATATGAGAAAAAGTATCATACAGTGAATTAATCAACACTGTTATTTTTCTGGATTTTGTGACATTTGTGGAATTCGTCAGCTTTTTTAAATGAGCTATTTGTTGTAACCTTTTTTTCTCATAAATAGTCACTTTCATACTAAATTTGGATTCACAATTTGCTGTTCTTTTCGTTTATGACAGTTCCATATTGTAAAAGCTTTAGGTTCCATAAAATCTGTATCTGTCCCTCCTCAAGACATCCGGAAAAGGACAGAGTTGAGACTCATAAGGAACTGCCAGGCTGGACAGAGGATCAGCTAAAGTCTACAGACCTGCCTGCACAGGGGTCTGTCCAGTTACTCAACTGGGAAGCTCCAAATCCACAGGCCTTATCCACAGATGTGGAGCTCTAGCTAGCTCTTTAATACCATGATTAGAAAGAAAAAAAAAAAAGTGAAAAATGTCAGAGAACCACAGAGACTACTACAAACCCATGCAACCGAGACTTATGAAATATATTAACATTTCCCCTTATTCTCTTTGGCTATATATTTTTAAAGAAACAAAAGATCACATTTATAGTTGAAGACCTCCTTGAAATTCTTCTCTTTCTGACATATCCCTCATGCTAATTTGAGGAGTTCTAGTTGGATTTGCTTCTCAAATATATCCCAGATCTCCTCACTGCTCACACCTCCCCTGCTACCACCATGCCCCAGGCGACCGTCACCTCTCATGGAGACCAGAGCAACCAATGGCCTCATAACTGGTCCCTTTGCTTCTACTCTCACAGTTTTCCAGGTCGCACAATGATCTTTCAAAAACTTAAGTCACACTGTTTCCTTACTTTATTTAAAACCTTCCAGTGGAGGTGCCTGGGTGTCTCAGTCGGGTAAGAGGTTAGGAGTCTGCCTTCAGCTCAGGTCATGATCCCAGGGCCCTGGGAGGGAGCCCTGTGTGCGTTAACCTCCCTGCTCAGTGAGAGCCTGCTTCTCCTTCCCCCTCTGCCTCTCCCATCCCTGCTCACACTCACATGCTCACACGAGCACGCTCTCCCTGTCAAATAAATAAATAAATAAAATCTTTAAAAAAAATTAAAACCTTCCAGTGGCTTCCTGTTGTCCTGAAGAAAAACCTCTATGTTTTGCAAAAATCTTCATGAAGTAGGACCAGGAGCAGGACCGCCTGAAAAGTTCCCTCTCCTCACTGCTCCACCAGGCTCCAATCACACAGGCACTTCAGACAAGCCAAGTGGATTCCAGCACCGACCCCCATACACTGTGCCGCTTACCCCCATCCTCCCCCGCCCAGGTCCACCCTGGACCCTTCTGGCATTGCCCATGTTTGGGTGTAAATGACACCTCCCTAGGACAACCTCCTCTGACCACCGTCATAAAGCAGCATCTCCACGCCCACCCCTTTACATTGTTTTATTTTCATGGACTTTTTGTAATCCATAATGATCTCATTTATTTATTGCCTTTTTTTTTTCTGTGTGCTTTCAACATTGAAATGTAAGCTCCATGAAGGTGGGAGATCTGCTACTTTTTATACTGCTATATTTTAAGCAGTCCCGTTATATTGCGGGTGGTCAATACATCTTTGTGGAATAACTTTGGATTAGATTCCACATAAACACCACTGGATGTTAGCCAATAATGGAGCAATGACTTCGAAAATCTGAGAGAACATAATCTTCCACGTGGAATATAATATCCAGCCAAATTGTTAATCAAGCATGAGGGCAGAAAAGGACATTTCTTAAAATGTTGGGACTCAGAAAATTTACTTCCCATATCCCTTTCTTGAGAAGCTGGATAGGTTCCAATTAAGAGAAGCACTAAACTAAGTAAGAGGTAGACATGGGATCCAGATAGCTGTGTATCAAACCCAAGAGCACAGGAAAGAGATGTCTCAGGATGAACAACAGGCCTACAGAGCCATCAGTTCAGAATGCAGCCAGGGGATAGAGGGTACCAGGAGGAGGCCACCGGGAAAAAGATGATCTGATAAGAGAGGGCATTTGGAAAAAACAAAAGAAAACGAAAGCAAAAACAAGGTAAGTGTTTGGAGGATACTCGGGTGCTTTCAGAAAAAAATTAAGAAATATATTGATCTAGCCCCGTGTCAGGCTCTCTGCTCAGCAGGATGCCTGCTTCTCCCTCTCCCTCTCCCCCTGCTTGTGTTCCCTCTCTCACTGTGTCTCTCTCTGTCAAATAAATAAATAAAATCTTAAAAAAAAAAAAGAAAGAAATATATTTGCATAGTCACAAAATGTAAAGTGAAAATAGCTCTATAATTCTACTTAGAAAACAGGTTAGGGGAGCTATATCCTATTTATAATAGGAGGAAGTTAATGTCTAAAATAAACAAATTGAGTACACAATGATTTGAAAATAAAATGATAACTCTCTGGGGGAATAGCCAAGAGAATGAAAAGTGGCTGCCTCTGGTAAATGAGCTGGGAAGTCAGGAAGTGTGGTGGCTGATGGGGGCATTGTTGTTTTCCTTATCAGTCTTTTAGTGCTACCTGACATATGACTTTGGTAAAAATAAAAATATCTAGAAATTTTAGAACTATAATTTCTGCTGATAACAATAATGATGACCACAGTAAAAGCAGATAAACAAATCAGGCTTACACTGGCTCCATTGTCTATGAATTTGGAAAAGATGTATGACTGTCCTGGAGATCTTTCTGTCTCATTTGTGAACTACATTCATTCCCTCCTTTGGGGTACAGTGGTTTAGATAACCTTACAGATTTGAAAACCTAATTGTGCAATGCATTTTTCAACACTGTGTGGTTTAGAAACTATACAGCTGTGCCAGGAGTGTGTGTGTGCGTGTGTGTGTGTGTGTGTGTGTGATATTTTCGAGAAATGTCAGTAGATACAGCCCAGAACAAGAGAAACTTGAATTCTTCCAATGGAATTCTCAATTGGCCTGCAGTGGTAATGCTTATGGGAAGATCAAAATTGTGCATGTGGTAATGTCTAAGACTTTGGAAAAAACCTTTCAAGTATTAGCCAGACTCTTTGAAGTGAGTTCAAAATACTGAAAAATAATTTACAAAGAATGTTTTTTGGAAGTGAGGGGTTGGACAAGGGCAGGACTGGCTTTTATTTTCATAACTGTTTTTTTTTAAATAAAATATGAAAAGATTATAGTTGGAGTTTTTGTGCTCCTAATGGTAATGGGGAACACAACAAACATTTTTAAAAAGCGGCAACTTTCAATTTGACTTTTGTCCAAACCAAATAGAACTCGAAATGTAAAAGTTTTGGCATTTGTAAAATCAAAAGTCTTTATACTTTTGCATGATCCTAAATTTTTCCCCATTCCTAACTCAATGGTTGTTAGTAACAGAATATGAAGTTGCATCATTTTCACTGCTATTAGGCAATGCAGATGATACATTCAACTATTTGTTGACTAGTTCTTCACCCACCCAAGTAGATTGAACTAACCTTCTTTTTGATGGGGGAGGGAACCTGTTCCTAAGACGAAAAAGCAGTCAGCCTTCTGCCAAGACTCACTTCCTTTCTGAGTCATTTTGTATGCAAACATCCTTGGCTTCATCTAATGAAGGGAGTATGAGAAATCTATTTGGAAGCTGAAACATCATAACCACTATTTTGTAGTAAGCTGGGAAAAATGAGCATTATCTTAATTCTCTAGCTTTTTGGGTAAGAAAAAGAATGAGAAACGAGTTCTAGATGGGCAGGAAGGTGATTTCAAGGGCTCTATTGGCAGTGTTACCTACTTCGTAAGGTTGTTCTGGGAAAGGAAGCCATGTCTGGTGCCACAGACAAGGAAAACAAAACAAAACAAAATAAAACAAAACAAACAACAGTTTTTATATCCTGCCAGAGCTTGAGATCCAGGCTGGGTGCAAGGCAATATCATGAAGTAGAAAAAGTCATTGTATATTCACTCTCTCCTTACTGCCACCTCCTTGGGTACACGGTGTAGAATTTTCAAATACTACTCTCCCAATCACAGTGAACCAGCTCACTCATTAGAATTAGCCTGAGATCCGAGCTGGGTTTGGGAGGATTTTATTTTTTATTTTTATTTTTTTGAGCTGGAGTCATGGGAAAAGCTTCCTTTTTTCTTTGGCTGTGAAGCTTTAAGAAGAAAAGCTAGAGCTGACTGGAGCCATTGTTCTGGCCTTTTGGGGACAGCCAGTTTGAGAGAATAAAGCCAAACAAGAACATTCCAGAAACTGAGAGAAGAAGGTGAGAGAGAGAGAGAGAGGCCGAGAGAGGGAGAGCCATGGAGAGTTAGAGGAGAAAGGGGCAGTAAGTGGCTGCCATCCAATGCATGATGTGCTACTGAGGTTATTTCCAGGTCCGTTCTGACTATGGTTTGGTCAATAAAATTCCTCTTTTAATTTAACTTAATTCAAGTTAGGTTTCCAATTGGAGCTAAAAAATGCAACCAAGAGTCCTGCCTTGAGAGACAGTAATGATCTCAAAGAGAACAAAAAAAGTCATTGGTGAGTTTGTAGATATCATAACACTTGGGCAAAGGACATCCTGATAAGGGACCCTTCATCTTTCTCTTGTGACATACTGATGCTGCTGAAGAGAAAGGAAGCAGTGGCTGGGTACTTTTAAAATAAAAACAAATTTATTACGATATAATTCATGTAAAATAACCCCCATACACTTAAAGATATGATTTGATGAATTTTGATATATTAATACATCCATGAAACTATCACCAAAATAAAAATGATGAATCCTTTGCTCTCAGGAGTTTCTATGTGGACCCTTTGTAATCCCTCCATCCACACCATGACCTTCCATGCCCGTCCAAGGGAAGCAATGACTTGTTTTCATATAAAAGGAATTATACTGTATGTACTCTTTTATTATTTATTTATTTAGAATCTGGATTCTTTTGCTCAGCATAATTATTTTGTGATTTATCCATGTTGTGTGATTCCATAGGTTTTTGGGTTTTTTTTTTAAGATTTTATTTATTTATTTGACAGAGAGAGACACAGAGAGAGAGGGAACACAAACAGGGGGAGTGGAAGAGGGAGAAGCAGGAAGCCTGATGTGGGGCTCAATTCCAGGACCCTGGGACCACGACCTGAGCTGAAGGCAGACTCTTAATGATGAGTCACACAAGTGCCTCACCATAGGTGTTTTTTTGTTTGTTTGTTTTCACTGCTGAGAGTATTCTACTGTATGGATGTACCACAAACAAACACCTATTTCCGTGAGACTCTGATCAGTGGACCATAACACTCTTTACCACACTCTCCATTTTTGTATTCTTTCCATCCTTACTCATTGAACACCCAGGAGTCAGTCTTCCTCTCCTCAGAGAGTCCCTTCCTATAGGCAACCCCCTCAACCTCCTTCTCCAATGCCTGTCTCCTCTACTCCGCTCTGGCCACTTCTTCCTAAGACACACTTTGATCCTTGTCATCACTACCGTTCCACCTCTGAAATTACTGATTTGAACATTCCCTTTTCTAACAACAGCTTCCTAAACTTCCAATTTGTTTGGGAAAGTGCCCCCTCTGCAAGGTTCTTTCACCTCATCTGGACTTCCCAAAAGTTGGTAACTAGACTGTCTCTTAATCTATCAAACTCCTCTTGTCTTCACTTTCCTCTCTACTGCTCAGATTCCATGTCCCATTTCAAACACTCTTTTTTATGTACTACAATTTCCCATACTTTATCCTTCCCTCATACTCACCCTTAAAAAAAGCAATTTGATGAACTCCATTATACGCCCTCTTCTTACATATGTCCAGGCAACTGAGGGTCCAGGTATCACTGTGTGTTCGTGCACTCCCACTTAAACTGGGCTCCCAACACTGCATGCCAACACTTCTCGCCATTCGCTTCAGCAACAACCTCAAAATTTTCTACTCTCCTCAATCCTTTGACCACTCCCCAATAACATGTGCCTCCTTACTCCCAGCCTGTCACTTTGCCTCCTGGATCATAAAGTAGAAGCCTTTAGATATTATGTTGTTGAATTTTCTACCTTCCATATTTACAGCAATACCTGTGAAGTTTTTGCACCCCCTTTCTTCCCTTCTATTACAATGCAGGAAGCATCCTTCTCTTTGAACTTCCTTGTGTTTTCTGGACCTTACATGTGACCACTTTCTCAGGAACTCTTAATTTGTGCTGTTTCTCACTTGTGTTTTTTATCTTTATTTTTTTCTCTTTACTGGATTCTTCCCAGTATCCTTTTAAAATACCCTATATTTTTCCATCTTAAGGGAAAGTGTCCCTCTTTCATCTCCTTAACAAAAACTCTCATAGAAACCTCTCTGGGCCTCACATCCTCCTCCAACTGTGACGTCTCTCTTCCTTTAGACTTCCTTTAGACTCTTTAAAGACTTCCAAAGTCTTTAAAGAGTTGTCTTTAATGGTATATTCTGGCTTCTGTTCCCCACCATGCCACTACAACCATGTTTACTAAGGTCACCAAGAAACTCCTCATAGCTAAATATAATGGATCCTCGAGGCCTTTTCTTACTTAACAATTTAACTCATTTGATGTGTTGTCCATCCCCTCATTCTTGAAACAAGTTAGGCTGGCCAAGAGATGGAGTGCAGAGAAAAGAAATTCATTACAATTGGACAACAATCTAGGTTCTAGGTACCTTTTTCTGACACCGATCTTTCTGCTACCAGGTCACTCATATCTGTGAGCCTCTGGTGTCACATTTTTAAACTGAAGAGAAGACATTAAGTATGCAAAAGTTGGTGGGGATGGACCAAATGGCTTCCTCAGGTTCTTTTTAGCCTCTGGAATCTATGGTTGCTGATTTTGAGTCACATACGAGTTAGCAGTCATATTTGTATGCATGGCTCAGGGTTCCTATCTTTGAAGTGAACATTTTCTCTTGCTTCCTAAATTACTTCTAGGTTATAAATTCACCTTTGGAAACAATATAAACTCTTTCACGTCTCCAACCTCTTCTTCACTAATGACTGGATTTTCTAGAGAAGAATAACTAGTCAACTGAAATATCAAGTTGGCTCTTTTAGCATGCTAAGCCATTCAAACTAATAGAAATAAAAGTTTGGTCATTGGTCAAAGCACCAAGTGGTAACATTTTTTTCTGCCCCACAGACTTGACCTATCAGGAAGACATATAAAATGTTTACATTGGCCTCAGTACTGTGATTACTACTTCTTTAGTTTTGGGAAAAATAGTCTTAAAAAAAAACCTGGAGGAAAAAAAAGCAGAATAAGTAACAGAAAGCAAAAACTTTGTATTCCAGACCACTCAGTGTTGTGTGGTAGAAAAAGAATGGATCAAAAATTAGAACTGGATTTAGACTTGGTCCAATCACCAGTTTGCTCTGTGAAACTCGGTCAACCATCCAAGTTGCTCACCTATAAAATGGGGAAGTAACATACTTACCGGATATCCCATCATGACTTTGAAAATCAAGTAAGCCAAGGAATAGAAAATACTTTAAAAAGTAGAAAGAACTCTGTAACTCAAAACATTTATGAACAGAGAAATAATAATACCCTAGAAAGAAAGGTCTACTGAAAGAAAGAATCTATGAATCCATTTGTAGTAGATAGGGCATTAGGTTAATACTTCAGTATTCCTACCTAGTAGAATATTGATATGTTGGGGGAAGTTTTTGTCAGGGAGAAGCAGATGAGAATTGTTGGTTCCAAAGTTGATCTTTCAGCTTACAGAAGTTCAGCTACACTTGAGATGACTTTATGACTTTTTTTTAAATTAACATATAATGTATTTTTGCTTCAGGGGTACAGGTCTGTGAATCATCAGTCTTATGCTATTCACAGCACTCACCATAGCACATACCCTCCCCAATGTCCATAACCCAGCCACCCCATCCCTTCCCACCACCCATGCCCAGCAACCCTCAGTTTGTTTCCTATGATTAGGAGTCTCTTCTGGTTTGTCTCCCTCTCTGATTTTGTCTTATTTTATTTTTCCCTCCCTTCCCCTATGATCCTGTGTTTTGTTTCTCAAATTCCACATATCAGTGAGATCATATGATAATTGTCTTTCTCTGACTCACTTATTTCACTTAGCATAATACCCTCCAGTTCCATCCATGTCATTGCAAATGGTAAGATTTCGGGTTTTTGATGGCTGCATGGTATTCCATTGTATATATATACCACATCTTCTTGATCCATTCATCTGTTGATGGACATCTAGGTTCTTTCCATAGTTTGGCTGTCGTGGACATTGCTGCTATAAACATTTGGGTGCATGTGCCCCTTCGGATCACTATATTTGTATCTTTAGGGTAAATACCCAGTAGTGCGATTGCTGGGTCGTAGGGTAGCTCTATTTTCAACTTTTTGAGGAACCTCCTTACTGTTTTCCAGTGTGGCTTCACCAGCTTGCATCCCACCAACAGTGTAGGATGGTTCCCCTTTCTCTGAATCCTTGCCAACATCTGTTGTTTCCTGACTTGTTAATTTTAGCCATTCTCACTGGTGTGAGATGGTATCTCACTGTGGTTTTGATTTGTATTTCCCTGATGCCAAGTGATGTTGAGCACTTTTTCATGTACCTGTTGGCCATTTGGATGTTTTCTTTGCAGAAATATCTGGTCATGTCTTCTGCCCATTTCTTGTGAATTTAGCTACTTTCTTTTCACTTTTGTGTCCCTTCTCCTATAGTCCTACAGATGGTGTAGTTGTAATTTTACCTTTTCCTTGTAAATTTACCATGGAAAAGCTAATAGACAAATAATTTTATACATAGAAAGTTACCTTTCTCCCTCCACTACTCAAGATTTTGATTAGGACCACATAAAGAAATTTTTTTTAACATAGTGTCCTCCCTACTCACTTTCTATTCCACTTTCTTGCTACTACACAGATGGTTAAAGGTCTGCTAGCAGTTCACAAATGGTATTGTGAAAAAATTATTGGGGCACCTGGGTGGCTCAGTCGGTTAAGCATCTGCCTTTGGCTCAGGTCATGACCTCAGGGTCCTGGGATGGAGTCCGGGGTTGGGCTCCCTGTTCATTGGGGAGTCTGCTTCTACCTCTGCCTCTCCCTCTCCCCAGCCCCCCACTCATGCTCTCTCTCTCTCAAATAAATAAATAAAATCTTAAAAAAAAAAAAGGAAAAAATTATTAAATGATTTCATGGATCATACCCATTCCATCCAATTGAGAAAATTATCCAGTAATAGTTGGTCTCAAGGATTAATATGTTTTTCTGGCATTCTAGAGTATGAAGAAGATAAAGCTCTATGCAAATATGTGGGATATGCTACTCTATTTATTTATATCTGCAAGATTCTTACTTACAAATAACAGAATCCACTATATCTGGTTTAAGCAGGAGGGATTAATTAAGAATTATCAGATCACTCACAGAAATCTCTGGGATAGAAAAGATACCTATTATAGCAAAACAACCACAGCAAGCAAAATCTGCCATTTGGCACTATGCACACTGGAGGGTACCATGGGGGAGAAGAAGTCTCATTACAATCAGTGCTATTTATTTGGAATTCTTTTAAAATGTCGAGGAGGAACACAAAATGACTTTAAGGTTTTTTTCTTTTTCTTTTTTTTCTTTCTTCGCCAGTGTGTTAACATATAGGGGTATGTTAGTTTTAGTGGTATAAAGTGTTCATTGCACCATTATTCTAACTGTGTGTTTGACATTTGTGACCATATGGATGTAAAATGGAATTAAGTTGTATTTTATTTATATTTATTTATTTATCATTTGTGGGCAGCAAAGCAAGGTTTACTGAGTGATAGTGAAGTGATAGTACAAAGCTCCTGAGGAGGGAGGGGACCCAAGAGGTTTGCCTGGAACTCAGTTAAATTTTAATGTTTTCTTGGTCTTACTGTACTTGTTTTTATAATTTTTTTTATTTATGGTGTTAATAATGGTTTTCCTTTCTAAGTCCTAATATTTCCTTTTAAAATTAAAAAAAATTTAAATGAAAAAGTCAACAAAAAATATTAGATACATAACATATGTCACAGGAGACTTACTAGTAGAGAGAGTAAAAGTCAAAAGGTAGAGGGCAAATGACCAGACTTTCAGAAATATTGCCTTATAGAATATTTATGACATTTATATAAAGCAGATTAATTTTCATTCACTATGTTCTCAAATTTTAATTTATTTTATTTTTTATTTTTATTTTTTTAAACTGACTTTTTAAAAATTTTTATTGTTATGTTAGTCACCATACAGTACTTCGTTAGTTTTTGATGTAGTGTTCCATGATTCATTGTTTGCATATAATACCTAGTGTTCCTTGCAATCCATGCCCTCCTTAATACCCATCACCAAGCTCACCCATTCCCCCCCACCCCCCTCACATCTAAAATCCTCAGTTTGTTTCCCAGAGTCCATAGTCTATCATGGTTCATCTCCCCCTCTTATCCCCCCCTTCATTTTCACCTTCCTTTTCCTAATATCCTACATGCTATTCCTTATGTTCCACATATAACTGAAACCATATGATAATTGTCTTTCTCTGACTGACTTATTTCTCTTAGCATAATGCCCTCCAGTTCCATCCGTGTTGATGCAAATGGTGGGTATTCATCCTTTCTAATGGTTGAATAATA
>CM052883.1:109566622-109693124 GCA_028534135.1 Potos flavus | reverse complement strand
GGTAGTAGAATCAGAGAAGCAATGGCCTTAAGAGCACTGGTTTAGGAGTTTGGTGCACACAATAGTGAAGAGACTAGACATCAGGACCAGGGACCAGTGTAAGAGTACCTTACTCCAAATTATTATTATTTTGCAAGGCACCGTGCCATTCAGCCTCCTTGACCAAGCCAGTTTGGTGCACAAAACTGAGTTCACCTTCTCTTGATAAATACAGAACTGGCAATCTCCAAGTGTGAAATTATGTCATATTTCTGGCATTTCTAGATTAAGAAATAATCTGTTTTATTTTAAAAATAACTCCTTAGAACAGATTTAAGATCAGACTATGAATCAGTGGGGGGAAAAATAAATTTAGAAGCCTGAAAATCCTGACCTAGTGCATTTGCTATCTTGGGCACTGCTACATCCTCCTTCCCTACACATGTACTCAATATGGTCTGGACTTTGTTTACTCAATAATTACATTCTCTTGCTTCTTGCTTCTCTAAGTGATAGTAGCACCTTATTATGGTATTTAATACCAGGTATATAAAGTGCATTTTCCAGTAATCGATTTCCAGTGGCGATTGTGTTTTTATCACATGCTTCTTGAGCAATTCAATACCAACTCACAGCATTCTTGTCATGGGGTGATTATGCAGTTACACGAAAGTATTGGTCATGACAATTCCACATGAAAGTTCAAAAAGATGAAAGTCTGAAAGTCACAAGATGTCATCAGTGTAAGTAGTTACAATTACCTCTGAGGGAAAAAGATTAAATCAATTTTTGCATGAATTTTTGACCACCACGTCTGTACTTTCTAGAATGCCTTTTATGTAATTTGTGATCTGATTTCTTGACAAATTAGACATGTAAACAGGAAATGGTTTTAATGAAAAACAGTGGTAATGTATTTGTTCAAAACTGCCTGAGATTGTTTAAAATGTAAGATGTCTCTCTATGAGAAACACATGATTGTGGTAGAGGGTTAGGATTCCCATGAAATAGTTAATCTAGTAAGGAAGCCAAGACATTTGGTAAATACGGGGGTTTCAATGCTAAGAGTGAAGAAAAGTGGCAAGTAGCCAAGGAGAGATGGAACAGGTTCATAGAGATGTTTTTTGCAAGCTTTTTGATTTGTGGCAAACTCATTTGCCTCAGGAAGTCACTGACAGTGGGGGAGGAGATGGAGTAGACACTGTAGTTGCATCTAGCACGGATTCAGAGAAAACCACAACCAAAACCCAGGAGCTGACATTGGATCATTAAAGATCCCAGCCATTTGTACGGTGCACCTAGCTGACACTCAAAACATCTCAAAGAAGGCAGAATCTCAATTTCCCAAGCAAGGAAATAGAAAACTGCAATGTCTGAATGTTTTTATCTAAGCTCAGATTGGAGCAGTAATGGCATTAAAATAGAATGGGTTTAATAATAAATCTTGGCAATATAACTGCGCTCTACAGAGTAGTAAATTTTTCAAGTTCATTTGCTCTACCTCCTTTTAAGCAGTATACAAGTGTACTATGTATCTATGTATGCATATACAATGATGCCATTATATTGTGGCAGGAGTGGAAGAAACGGCTATGGCATGATTAATTGTAGAACAGAATTACTTGACAGCAGAGCTGTCAAATATCAAAACACTTGCCAGGATTTTAAATTGAACAAGTTGAGGAATGTATATTGTTGTTGCTATAAGAGAAATCAACCCACAATTTGAGTAAAAATTAACTCTTTGTAGTGTTTTCTTCCTTATCTGTACAGCATCAGAAAAAATTCCTACATGTAGACAGGCATTCAAGATTGATGACTGATAAATAAATAAAGGACCAGCATTTATAAGGCCCTTTGAAGTTTGCAAAGAGTTTCATGTACATTATTTTGTTTAATCCTCATAACAACACGATGAGATTGATTGGGCAGGCATTTCGATTTAATTTTCAGTGAAGCTTACTCTGGGCCTGGTTTTATGTTAGACACTTAAGATAAAAAGATAGATGAGATCCCTTTAGCCAAGAAATTAACATATAAGGGAACTGAGTCTCAGAGACAGAGCTGGTCTAGTAAGTTTTTACTCAAAATCCCCAAATCTATATCTTTGGGCTCAAAATCTGATGTTTTAATCCTTTTATCATGTGCCACTAAACAGAATGGGGCCAAATTAGTCAAGAGAAACACATTTTTGTTGAAAGCTGGTTTCCAAAGCACTCTAAATTTCATACAGTGAAACCAGCTTAACAGAAAACTCAATTCAAAGATCACTTGCCTATTAAAGCAAGGGTTTTGGATCACTAATTTTATTTCCTTTAGGAGCAGTTCTGAATAAACTTGCATTAAAACGGAGTGAACTATTCAGCTTTGACATGTAAAGAGTTTGGAAGACATCACTCTTAGCCTTACAATAAGAAAAACTGAATAAATTGAAAAATGAATGATTTTTCTTAAAACAATCAGAGAACTAAGGTTGAAGGGCAAAAAACTGTCCTGAAATTTGGAGAGAGAGGTGCATCCAGAAGCAGAGAGTCACATTCTGCTTACCTGGAGCCAAAGCCTCTGGTATCATAAATTAACAGAAATGATGTGGACCAGCCAGACTTAAAAACTTCTGGAAGCCCAGTCTTAGGGTTGGAGGGAGCCACGCTTTCATGGGTTTTACCTCCAAGAATCCTAACAGGTTCTCTCTATGAAGATTAAAGAACAATCCCTTTGTGTCTTTGGCAAGAGGAAGGTAAACATAACTAATTTGAAATATACTTAGGGGAAAAGTAACTATATGTCATGTTGATAGTATTTATCCTTGATATGCTATGATGAGAATGGCACTTCCCCTTTGTGCTTTTCCTCCCTGAAACCCACACACCAGGTTGAATCATGAGAAAAACTCTAGACAGACTCCAATTGCGAGATATCTACAAAATTCCTGATGAGTACTCCTCAAAACTGTCAAAGGCATCAAAGCAAAGAAAGCCTGAGAAACCATCATGGTCAAAAGGAGCCTAAGGAATCATAATGACTCAGTGTAATGTGGTATCCTGAATGGGATCCTGGAACAGAAAAATATATTAGGTAAATGTAGCAAATCTGAATAAAGTATGAACTACAGTTAATAATAATGTATCAATACTGGTTTACTTATTGTAACAAAAATACTAACAATAAGGGAAGTTAAGTGTAAAGTAAATGGGAATTTTTTGGGTGGCTATCTTTGCAACTTTTCTGATCATCAAAAATTATTTTTTAAAACACCAAGCAATGATATAAACAAACAGAATGAACTGGGTTTTGAAATAACTTCTTAAGTTCCTTGAGAAATAGCTATGTTAGGAAGTAGAGTTGGCTATGACCATTATGGAGTCTTGAAAGGTTTCCCAACTTCCATTTTGGGTGAGATACCTGAGAAGTTGTGAAGGAGAAATGTACCCCACTTAGTCTCCCAGATTGATGAATCACACCTTCATCTCCTGGAGTGACAGGTTTTGAGGTATAAATGATTTTGTTAATTATATTTCTCACAAAGGAAACCAACTTCTCCCAACTTATAGAGTGTGAACACTGAAAGGAACCTCAGATGCATTCAAGTTCAGTTCTCTCCCTTTACAAACAAGGAAATTGAAAAACAGGAGGGAAAGCATCTGTACTGGGTCCAAGATTTTCCTGACTTCTCTCTACTAGGTATGTTCACTATATGCTCTGACACCAAGCATTCTCTCTCATGGTATCTTTGTGAGCTGAGAAAACAGTACAGTGTGTGTCCTGATACAAGTATGACACTGTTCTCAAACTACAAAGGTTGGAAAAAACCTCCATGGATATCTAGATGCTGCCTTTACTTACTGTGTTTCTTAGTGAAAGAGACAGAAGTTTCCACACAGCCCAGGGCTAATAATTCTGGAAAACCTGTTAGCATTTTTGTGTACACCAGGAATCCGTGATTTACTCAGGTCCAAACTAAAATCTTTAAAACCCAAGCCCAGGAAAATATGCGGTGCCCCACTCACATATAAATCAAAATAAAAATAATACCACAATATAAAATAAGTGCCAGGAAGTCCAACAAATTTCTGATTTCTTTCTTGTGATAACTACTTCAATGCTTTTTATTGTGGTAAAATATATATCACAAAAAATTCAGCATTTTGGCAATTTTAAAATGCACAGTTTGTGACATTAAGTATACTCATTGTTGTGCAACCATCAACATCATCCGTCTCGAGGACTTTTTCATCTTCCCCAACTAACACTCTGTCCCCATTAAACACAAACTCTCGTTTTCCCTTTCCCACAGCCTTTGGCAATGACCATTTCACTTTCTATCTGCATGATTTTACTACTCTAGGTACTTCATATCTTCATATAAGCGGACTCATACAATATATGTCCTTCTGTTGACTGGTTTATTTCACTTAGCATGTTATCTTCAAGGTTTATCCGTGTCCTTGAATGTGAAGGGAAGAATTTCCCTCCCTCTTAAGGTATAATAGTAGTATATATCACATTTTCTTTGTCCATTCATCCCTTGGTAGACATTTAGGTTATTTTCAGCTCTGGGTATTACGAATAATGCTGCTATGAACATCAGTGTATAAATATCTGTTCAAGTACCTGCTTTCAATATTTTGGGTACATACCCAGAGGTAGAATTGCTGGATACTATGGTAATTCTATGTTCAATTTTTTTAGGAGGTATGGTGATACCATTTTCCATAGTGGCTACACCATTTTACATTCCCACAAGTAATGTGAGTTCAAGTTTCTCTAAATCATTATTAACACTTGTTATTTTCTGTCTTTTTATAATAGCCATCCTAATGGATGTGAAGTGGTATCTCATTTAATGTGTTTTTTTTATAGACTATTTTTAGAGCAGTTTTAAATTCAAAGCAAAAATGACCAAAAAGCACAGAAATTTCCCATACATCTCCTGCTCCCACACATGCATAACCTCCCCTACTATTAACATCCCTCCCTAGAGGATACATTTATTATAAATGATGAACCTACACTGGCACATCAGAATCACCCAAAATCCATAGTTTATCTTGGGTTTCACGCTTGGAATTGTATATTATTTGGGTTTTGACAAGTGTATAATGTCGTGTATTCACCATTATGGTACCGTATAGAATCATTTCACTGCCCTAAAAATCCTCTGTGAAATATCTCCGCAACTATTTATTTTTTTATTTCATTCATCAGAGTTTTATAGTTTTCCTCACACAGATCTTGTACATTTTTTGTTAGATTTACATCTAAGCATTTCGTTTTGGAGTGCTAATGTAAATGGTATTGTGTTTTTAATTTCAAATTCCACCTGTTCATTACTGATTATAAGAAAGTTATTGACTTTTATTTATATATTAGCTTTGTAATCTGAAACTTTGCTATAATCACTTATTAGTTTCGGAAGATTTTTTCATTGACTCTTTCAGATTTTCTGCATAGATAATCATGTTATCTGTGAACAAAGACAGTTTTATTTCTTCTTTCCAATTCTGTATGCCTTTTATTTCCTTTTCTTGTTTTATCGCATTAGCAAAAAATTGCAGTACAATGTTGAAAAGTGGTGAGAGAACATCCTTACCTCATACCTGATCTTAGTGGGAAAGCTCAAGTTTCCTGCCATTAAGAATTATGTTAACTGTAGGTTTTTCGTAGATATTCTTTATCAAGTTGATGAAGTTCTATTTTATATAGGTTACTGAGGCTTTTTTAAATGAATGGGTTTTGGATTTCGTCAAATGCTTTTTCTGTACCTATTGATATGATCATATGATTTTTCTTCTTTAGCCTGTTGGTACGATGGGTTGATTGTTATTTGCTTTTTGAATGTTTAATTAGCCTTGCATACCTGGAATAAATCCAACCCAGTTGTGGTATATGATTCTTTTTGTACATTATGGAACTTGGTTTGCCAACATTTTTGAGGATTTTTGCATGTATGTTCATGAGAGACATAGGTTTGTAGTTTTCTAATAATGACTTTGTCTGGTTTTGGTATTAAGGTAATGCCAGCCTCATAGAATGATTTAGGAAGTGTTCTTTCTGTTTTTATCCTCTGAAAGAGATTGTATAGAATTGGTATAATTTATTCATTAAATGTTTGGTAGTATTCACCAATGAATCCATCTGTGCCTGGGGATTTCTGTTAGAAAGCTATCAATTATTAATTTAATTTCTTTAATAGAGACAGGTCTATTCAGATTATTTCTCCTTCTGTGAGTTTTGGCAGATTGTGCCTTTCAAGGAATTTGTCCATTTCATTTGTTGTCAAATTTGAGAATATAGAGTTGCTCATAGTATTTTTTCATTATATTTTTATGTTCATGGGGTCTGTAGTATCTCACTGTGGTTTTGATATTCATTTCCCTGGTAATTAGTGATGTTAAGCATCTTTTCATGTGTCTGTTGGCCTTTTATGCTTTTAAAAAATATATCAAGCTTTGCGCAGTGGCAGTATCGTAGCCAGTGAGGTTTATCCGAGGCTAATTAAAAAATATATCAAATGCCTGAGTCTGGCCGAGAATTTTCACCTGCTATTGTGTGACTTAAGCACACATTTAGTGGGGTTTTTTTGAGGCCGTCCAACATTGGTTTAACTTCTAGGGAAGGGAGAGAAATGGATACATTACCATATGGGCAGATACTATACCTCCATAGTCCAAGTACTTACCATTTCATTATGATGACCAACTTACTGGATTTAAATACCTCTTTGAAGACAAATGCTTAATAAATTAAAAACAATGCAAATATCATATTCATAATTCTGCTGTCACACTGAACAAAGACTTGGAGAGTGCATCAGCTCAGTCCATCACCAGAGAGAATGTCTTCATTGGCGCTGGCAATGAATATATTCTGAATCCACACAGTGGTTAAGAACAGTTCTTCCTATTAGCCTCAAGTAGTCTTTTCATCACAGAATACCAGAAACTCCATGTGCTTTTTCTTTTCAGGAGGTATTCAGGTTTGATCTGCACCTGTGACCTGTGGTCGAGTCAGTAAGTCCCTCTTTGCCTTAGTCTCTCCTCTCCTCACTTCTTCTCCCTCTCTCTCACTCCCTCTCTCTTGCTCTGTCTCTTCCCCCAACCCCACCCATTCCTATTGCATCACTGCTCTGGGCTATTATTTTCAAAGCTAAAAGGGAATAGACAAAAAGCCCCATCCTGCTACATTTACTTTATTTTATGTGTGTATGTATATATGTGTATATGTATGTATGTATGTATTTTAGAGAGAGAGAGCACAAGAGGGAGGGGGAGGGGCAGAAGCAGAGGGAAAGAGAATTTCAAGCAGACTGCACTGAGCATGGAGACTGATGCAGGGTTTGATCCCATGACCTGAGTGGAAACCAAGAGTTGAATGCTTAACACCAACTGTTCCACCCAGGTGCCCTGTAATACAGTTAGATTCTTTTGCCACAGTCTACATTCACCCTGACCTCCTAAATGATTTTAAAATTTGCATCCATTAATAGTTACCTATTAATTTTTTTAAAGTAAGCTCTAGGCTCAGTGTGGAGCCCAAAGCAGAGCTTGAACTCACAACCCTGTGATCAAGACCTGAGCTGAGATCAAGAGTCAGATGTTTAACCAACTCTTGGCACCCAAGCACCTCCAACTTATTTTAAAATAACTGTGCCCAGAAGAGAATAATGGAGAAAATTTGCTTGCCATATTGATTCTGGGTTTCAGAGAACTATTTTTCCCCCATGGAACTATATTCGAATAACTAGAATTATGCAATAAAAGATACTCCCCATCCCAAATATATGGAAAGTTCAAGGAACATCATCTATGAAATGACTGCTTTTGCAAAAATTGCATTTAAAAGATGAGATTGAGGAAGACAGCTGAATTTTTTTTCTCCTCCCACTTTGTCCACATATAGAAGAGCTTCAAGTGTCCCTAGATTCACATGCAAAAAAGGACAATTTCTTTCCTGTTTATTCCAAGGCAAAGACCATATACTCTGATAAGGGCTACACCTCTTGTCACTAGTGTGTCTTTCACTTCTTTCAGAAGCCTCACAACCAAGGAGATGACTGTTTTCTAGCATGGCCTTATATTTGAAATATGACTTTACCTAGGGCAATTCTAACTCAGCTCTAAGTCAATGAATGTTTACCTTCTTTGAAACCATGATCTTTATCTATTCAAAATCTTCCAATATCTATAATGATTTGTAAACATGTGCAAAAATATAAAAAAGGATGGGAAGTTTACCCAAAGCTGTATATACAGTTTAGCACAGAGGTTTCTGGAAACTACTGGCTTCAGATGAGATGACAACAGTGTAATTTTCTAAAAACAAACAAACAAAAAACAACCAAAAAACAATGTAATTTTCTGTATTATGTGCAGGGTAACCTTGGTTTCGGAGGCAACAAAGACCAATGGAAGAAAATCTAGACAGGGGTCATAACACCTGTCTGAGTCTACACTCCATCGCTAGGTACCTATGTGCTCTTGGTCATGTTACCTAACTTCTCTGAATCTTAGTTTCCTCAAATGTGAATTGGAAACAGCAGGGGTTAAATGAAATGATTTACATTATAGTGATTATATTCTAAGTTCAAGAGTGCTGCATAAATGTGAAACAATGGTTGGGTTAATATATGTTCATTTCCTCCACTTTTTCCTCACTTCCTGCTTCAGCGTAACTTATTCATTTGTAGAATTGAGAAGACACTTCTACAACAGCCTGTAAGAGTATGTCATTCTCTACCCTGTTATAGTTTGCTCATTGGCTTGTTTTTCTATTTGATAATAATGAGATTTGTGTTAGTACATATGCACCTACTTGCTCTCCTTTATAACACTGGTTCACATGTGTTAAATAAATAGCTGATGTTTATGTGTTAGACACAAGCTCATCAAGGGAGAGAGGCCTCAGGCATGTCTTTATTAGTGTTCTGTGTTAGCCTACCTATGTTCCTGCCAGTATACCAGTCAAATCAGCTGTGTTATTAAGATGCTGAGGTTCACAAAAACATCATTTTTCTCTTTGATTGCACTTTCCTTGTACTATGTAGACAATGACAATGGGAGCAAGGAGTCAGATAATACTCATCATGTTTCTCCAAAAGAAGCAGCCAAATGGAGCAGGCTTGTCATGTAGTACCTTGGTGCTCAGACAAGTCTACCATTTTAGCAGAAAATAGCAGGGCACAATATCGCCTTTGTGCTAAAATCTAGTGTGCTCTGGGTCTGAACCTTTGAGAGTGCATACAATATTCTCAAGGCTGTTGAAAAGCCCCCACAAAGAGATGGCTTTTATATATCTTCATGAATGGCTTGGTATATATACCTTTCCTGAAAAACCAGCGGAAATTCTGAGCCTCCAATTCCTGCCTGAGAAAACCCTCCATCCAGTCTGAGATTATCTGTTTGTTAAATGTGACTAGAAAGTGGGTTTTGAATCACTTTATCAAGCATTCAGAAACTATGTATGCAAGAACTTGGCCAGATAGTTCAGTACCTATGCTGTGTAACGTGTGTATGTGTGTGTGAGTGTGTGTGAATCATGACCTCTGGGAACTCACTTTGTACAAGAGGAGAAAAATCTCTTTCTCTTTTGGATACTGGTAGGGGAGGAGTCCTGCATATAAATTTAATTATATTAGAATAGAAACTGAAATTTCAATATTTCTGCTGGTTTTCTGGGCTGCTGAATGCTACAGATGATCATTCTTTGTTTGTTAGAGTCTCCCAATAGTTTCTGGAGATGCAAAAGTAGACTGAAAACATATTGGAGGTTGAATGTGTGTAGAGATTGTTAAATTTCTCTGGTCAAAATATTTCAGAAAACGGCAAGCTGGCAGCTGGAATATCTTGGTGGAATATCATGGAGAAATGTTAACCAGAAAAGACCAGCTTTGGAGTAGGAAATTCTAGCTAGTAAGGAATTCCTTTGGCAGGGAAGGACGTTAACATTTTAGGACAATGATGTCTAATGTTAATTTTTAAAATATTGCTTGATATATGCTATACTATTTCCCCTAAACTTTAGTAAAAACCAGTTTACGAACAAGTCTATGCTAGTGGTTCACTAGAGGAATGAAAATCTCTGGGTCATACCAACAAGAGAAGGGGTTGTGGGGTTAAAGGAGGAAGAACAAGGGATACAGAAGGTGCGTTTTACATCAGAGATCAAAATGCGGTATGAGAAATTAGAATCAGAATTAATCAGGAAAAGCGTCAAGCACCCAAGTATCCTTAAAGATATGGGGGAAAAAGAGGGGAATTTGAGCTACTTTATCTGAGTATTAAAGATAAAAATGACTGCTGAAGGTGAAGAACTTAAGGATACCCAGATAGTTACATCTGGGAGATGCTATGAATACTGAAATACATCCATTCACAAACATTTTCCCCCTATACAATTTTGCCTCTAAAACAAAATATATGAGGTAAAAATCTGGTCATATTCAACCCTAGCAGGACCTCTGATTTGTGATGTTATACCCTAGGAAGAGCCAACATACTTCTGAGAGAGCATTTCCAGATCCTCTGGCCTATTCTTCAAATATTTTTTGCTCAGAATCAGATTGTTTAAGGAATGCAATATTAAACGATGTGGTTGCTGTGGTATGTTTCTGTCAGTGGGTCATGTTTCATGTTCTGTAGCAATGGGGCCCACAGAGATAATACTTGAAAACATAGTGGGCATTGGAATAAGACAATGTCAGCTTCCAAAGAATTCACAGTATAGTGGAAGAGAAAGCCAAACACATACTTAAGCACAATGAAATGTGATGTTATAATAGAGATATATACTAGGTGCTCTGAGCATACTGAGAAGGTAGTTTTTTCCTTTGCCTGGGGAGGGGATGGGAAGGGAGACTATAGGAAGCATTTATCCACAAGATGTTGTTTGAGCTGTGATTTGAGAGTGTCTACTCCGAAGAAAAGGAGGAGAGGAGCATCCAAGCCTGAAGGAAAAATATATACAGGGATTCAAGATAGGGAAGAGCTTGGTATATTTAGAGGACACATAGCCTGCATGTGGTTGCTCAGAGGGGAAAATGGTGGGAAAATAAGCAGTAATCATATCATAGAGAATTAGTCATGACAGATTAAGAATTTGGACTTTAAAGAAAACCACTTTTTTAATGCCAAGATGTCCATAGGGGTTGGGGGACAATGACCAGGGTCTTGTTTTGAAAGAGGAGAAGGGGGGACAGGTCTGCTGCCAGCCTATATAACCCTTCCAAACCTCACTTTGATTTTTTGCCTTCTGACAGCTTGTTGACCTTGACTATTCTTCTCTACATCACCAATACCTACTAATTGATGTTTTATGCTCCACATTTACCTTTATCCATAACTTTTAACCAGATACCATCTGGGTAAAAATATTACTTAAGGCAGAGACACATAAACAGAATGACTTGTTCTAGAACATTCTACTCGCTCTAGACTACATTCATTCTCACCATCATTTTTTAAAAACTTATTTTTTTTTGAGAACTGTTAGATTTGCAGCAAAATTGAACAAAAGTTATATGCATTTCCCATATACTCCTGCCTAAACACATACATTGCCTTCCCTTTTATCGACCACCTTCACCAAAAGGTATTTTGTTATAATTGACGAACCTACATTGACATATCACAATAACCCAAATTTCATAGTTTACCATAGGGCTCATTCTTAGTATTGTATGTTCTGTGTGTAGACAAATTTATAATTCATGTATCCATCATTATAGTATCATATAGAGTATTTCCACACCCCTAAAAATCCTCTGTGTTCTGCCTAATCATTCCCCCCTACTTTCTCCAACCCCAGGCAACCTCTGATCTTTTTACTCTCTACAATTTTGCCCTTTCCAGGATGTCATATAATTGGAATCATACAATACATAGCCTTCTCAGATTGACTTCTTTCACTTGGTAATATACATTTAAAGTTTCTCCATGCCTTTTATGGATTGGTAACTTATGTCTTTTTAGTGCTGAATAATATTACATTGTTTAATGGTTCAACATCTGCAAATCAATGTGCTACACTGCATGAACAGAATGAAGGTTAAAAATCATATGATCATCTCAATAGGTGCAGAAAAAGCACTGGGCAAAACTTAACACCCTTTCGTGGTAAAAACTCTGAGCAAATGGATGTAGAAGGAAGTACCTCAACATAACAAAAACCATATATGACACTCCCAGAGATAGCATCATACTCAATGATGAAAAACTGAGAGCTTTCTCTTTAAGATCAAGAATGAGACATGATTATCTATTCTCATCACTTTTATTCAACATAGTACAGAAAGTCTTACCCAGAACTATTAAGCAAGAAAAAGAAGTAAAAGGCATCCAAATCAGAAAAAAAGGAAAACTGTCACTATTTGTAGATGACATAATACTGTATATAGAAAAACTCTAAAAATGCCACTGAAAAACTTTTAGAACTAATAAATGAGTAAAGTTGCAGGATACGAAATCAGTATATAAAAATCAGTTACATTTTTATATGCTAACAACAAACTACTAGAAAGAGAAAGTGGAAAAACAATTACATTTACAATAACATAAAAAAATTTAATAAAATGCTTAGGGATAAATTTAACCACGGAGTTGAAAGATCTTTTCACTGAAAACTATAAAATATTGATAAAAGAACATGAAGAAGACACAAATAAATGAAAAGATATTTTGTGCTTATGGATTGGAAAAATTAATATTGTTCAAATTTCCATACTACCCAAAGTAATCTACAGATTCAATGAAATCCCTATGAAAATTCCAATGGCATTTGTCACAGAAATTGAACAAACAATTCTAAAAATCACAAAAGATACTGAATAGCCAAAGCAATCTTGAAAAAGAAGAACACAGCTGGAGACATCACACTTCCTGATTTAAAACTATGTTACAAAATTATAGTAATCAAAACAGTATGGCTTTGGGATAAAACAGACACATGGATCAATGGAACAGAATAGAAAGCTCAGAAATAAACCCATGCATATATGGTCAATTAATTTTTGAGAAAGGATTAAAGAATATACAATGAAGAAAGGGTAATAATTTCAATAAACAATTTTGGGAACAGTCAGATGCAAAAGAATGAAACTGAACCCCTACCTTACACTATACACAAAAATAAACTCAAAATAAATGAAAGACTTGAACATTAGAAACCTTTAAACTCCTAGGAGAAAACAAGGGAATAAGATCCTTGACATTGGTTCTGGCTATGATTTTTTGGATTTGACATGAAAAGCAAAGTCAATAAAGGCAAAAATAAACAAGTGGGATGGCACCAAAGTAAAAAGTTTCTGCACAGCAAAGAAAACCAACAAAATTAAAAAAGCAACTATAGAATGGAAGAAAATATCATTATATCATATATTTGATATGGAAGTAATACAAAATATGTAACTGACACACACAACTCAAAAGAAAAACAAACCATTCATTGAAAAAGTGCTCAGAGAAATGGCAGACATTTTTCCAAAGAATACATTAAAATGGTCAAGGGATGCATAAAAAAAGAGCTCAGCATCACTAATCATCAGGGAAACGCAAATCAAAATACCAGTGAGACATCAACTCACACCAGGTAGGATATCTATTACCAAAGTCAAATGCTACTGAGGATGTGAAGAAAGAGGAACCCTTGTACACCATTGGTGGGAATGTAAAATGGTGCAGTCATTATGGAAAACAATATGATGAGTCCTCAGGAAATTAAAAATAGAACTATCACATGAGCCAGCAATCCCACATCTGGGTATATAGCCAAAGGAAACAAAATCATTATCTTGAAAGGATATCTATACTCCCATGTCCACTGCAGCATTATTTACAATATCTAAAGTATGGTAACAACCTAAGTGTCTATTGATGGATGAGTGGATAAAGAAAACATAGTATATTATTCAGCCTGAAAAAATAAAGGAGTTCTGCTCTTTATAACAACACAGATGAACCTGGAGGGTATTATGCTAAGTAAAATAAGCCAGACAGAACAAGACAAATACTGACTACATAGTATCACTTATTTGTGGAATCTGAAAAATAAAAAAAGTCTAGTCAAACTCATGGAAACTGAAATGGTCTTTTGCCTCTCCATATAAACTTTAGAACGACTTTGTTGATATCCATAAAATTACTTGCTGAGATTTTGATTGGGACAGCATTAAATCTATAGATAAAACTGGGAAGAACAGACATCTTGATGATATTGGGTCTACCTATCCATGGACATGAAATATCTCTCCGTTTATTTAGTATATTGATTTTATTCATCAGTTTTATAGTTTTCCCATATAGATCTTGTATGTATTTTGTTAGATTATATCTAAGTATTTCTCTGCTCACATATATACACAGATATATGGCATATTCCTAAACATACATAATTGAATACATTGCTGCTTTTATTAGTTTGAACAAATTATTACTGTTAGATCAACTAAGAATAAGAAAAACAAGTTTTTATTTTACCTTCATTTATTCCTTCTTTGCTGCTCTTCCTTTCTTTACACATAACCAAGTTTCTGACCTACATTAATTTCCCTTCTCTCTAAAGAACATCTTTTAACATTTCTTATAAGGCAAGTCTACTGGCAACAAATTCCCTCAAATTTTCTTTGTCTGAGAAAGTATTTCTCCTTCACTTTTGAAGGATAAGTTCACTGGATGCAAAATTCTAAGCTGGTGATTTTTTCTTTCAACGTGTTCAATATTTCACCCCATTCTCTTGCTTGGTTCTGAGGAGAAGTTGAATGTAATTTTTATCTTTGTTCTGTTGTAGATAAAGTGTTTTTTCCTCAGCTTCTTTCAGGATTTTTTCTTTATCTTTGATTTTCTCTAGTTTGAAAATGATTTGGCTATGTGTAGTTTTTCGTCATTTATCCTGCTTGGAGTTCTCTGGTCTACCTGGATTCACGGTTTGTTGTTTAACATTAATTTGGAAGAATTCTCAGTCATTATTCTTTCAAATATTTCCTTTGTTCCTTTCTTCTCCTTCTGGTATTTCCATTATGCATATATTACACATTTTGTAGTTGTCCCACTGGCCTTGGGTATTCTGTTCTATTTTTCTTTTTTTAGTCTTTGTTCTCCTTGTTTTTCAGTTTCGGAGGTTTCTATTGAGATAGCCTCAAACTCAGAGATTCTTCCCTCAGCCATGTCCCATCTACTGATAAGCCCATCAACATTATTCTACATTTCTGTTGCAGTGTCTTTTATCTCAAGCATTTCTTTTTGGTGCCTTCTTAGGATTTCCATTTTTCTCCTTACCTTGATCATTTGTTCTGGCATGCCTTCTAGTTTAACCACTAGAGTCTTTAGCATATTAATTTCAGTTGTTTTCAGTTCCTAGTCTGACGATTCCAGCATCCCAGCCATCCAATATAGATGGTTCTGATGCTTGCTCTGTCTCTTCACATTGTGTTCTTTGCCTTTGATTTGCCCCGTAATTTTATTCCTGACAGCCATAGTGTATCAGGCAAAAAGAGTTGCTGTAAATAGTCCTTTATAACGTGGTGTTGATATGTGGGGAGAGAGATGTGTTCTATAGTTCTATGATTAGCTCTCAGTCTTTTAGTGACCTATGTCTCTAGACTGTGAACTTCACATATTTTTCAGGGTTTTTTTCACCCATCTCAGTTATAAAGGAATGGCTAGAGTGGTCTATAATGGGCTGAAGTTGGGTATTTCGCTTCCCCCAGTTCTACTTGACTCTGATAATACCAAGCAGGTTAGGCTCTGGTTAGCTAGTTTCTCATGAAAGGAGACTTTTTAACAAAAATAGAATACTGTGGCATATTTCAAATGGTCCCTTTTCCTCTCCCTCTGCCAGAAGCTTAAGAGGATTTTTCTCTGATATTTACTCTGGGAACCCCTTCAAACCCCTTGGGGTAAATCACATAATATTGTGTGGCTCTCCCTATGACTGGGGCCTCCTGGAGTTTTTAAGTCTTAGAGTTGTCCACATTGAATCTGCAGCAATTTATCAATTATAGTTCAGGTTTTTCTACCCTGGCACTGATAACCCACAATGATTTCTGGTGTGCCTCTCTCCTATTAAGCTATGATTCTCTGTCTTTTCTTGTCTTTCTCTTTAATATCAGGAGCAGCATTTTGTCCTGTGTCTTCACATCTCTTATGGATTTAAGAAGAGTTGTTGACTTTTCAGTCTGTTCAGCTTTTTGCTTATTGTTATGATGCAGTGGGGACTTTCAAGCTCCTTACACACAGAATTGGAAACCACACCATTGTTTTTAGAATGTTTCAAAAAATAATACAGGCACAGAGTTGGACTACAAAATTGGGGTGAGGTATTATTAGATTCATAATGATCATTGGTATCAGTGTGGTCATCCTTAAATCAATAGTGACATTTCAGAAAATGGAAGAATTGATTATGTGTCAAGATTATTTTAAAGATGAAAATTCATATACAAATACATTTGGAGTACAGAATGCACAAATTTTCTTTTTGGTGCGTGAAGATAAAAAAGACTGAGATTTCAAACATTTGTTGACCTTTTACTGTAAATTACAGTAATTGGAAGACATAATTGTTATAGTAAATAACTTTGGGAGGAATATTTCCAATAAAGATGAATAACACTAAATATACTAGTTAGAGGTATGCTTGGCTGCAAGTAACAGGCATCCAAGAAACAGTAGTTTAAACAATATAAAGATTGATTTTTCTTTATGTAGAATTCCAGAAGAAGACAGTTCAAAAGAGAGATCCTCAGGGAAACAGGTACCATTACCAAGGTTTTTTTCTTGGATGTATCAGGTTGAACTATCACATCTGCATTCCACCCAGAAGACAGTAAGAGATAAAGAAGAAAGAGCAAAGAGTGCACATTAGCTTCTTTTAAGGAAAGTTCTAAGATGCTGCCACATGACACTTCCACATACCTCTCACTGATCAGAATGCAGTCATGCAGCCACATTTAGATGAAAACAAGGCTGAGAAAATATTTGTTCTGAGTAGCCATGTTCCCAGATAAAAATTAGAGATCCTGCTACATGGAAAAAGGGGACATTTTTTGTTGGTGGACCATTAACTGCTTTCATTGCACTATTCTATGCTTTAGACTATTTATTTGTTTCTGGAATTCCTACCAATTCTGTAAGTTTGCTTATTTATGTCCCTATATTGGAAGAAAGGGGAGCAGGAATAGAAAGAATAAAGTCTTCAAAGGAGGATGTAGGAATAAAAAATTGGTGTGATTATTAGGTTCTTAATTTGACAGTCTCTCCTTTTTCTTCCAAAAAGCTTTCAGCCCAAGAATGCTATTCTATTGGGTTTCGTGAAGAGTGCCAAAAGTCTGGGTTTGAGAAGGACTGACACAAGAAAATGTATCAATCTTACAAATAAATGTTATGGGATACTCATCACTCTTAAGGAGAGGACTAAGCATACTAAGGGAATCTAAAGGGTTTTATTAAGATCCTGGTCAGTGAAGCCACTAAAGGCAAACGTCGACCCAGTCATTGGTATTGTAGAAGCTGTAAAAAAAAAAAAAAAAAAAACTCTTTAGGAGCACTTGCGTGGCACAGTTGGTTGACCATCCGATTCTCGGTTTTGGCTCAGGTCATGATCTCAGGGTCATGAGATCAAGTCCCACCTTGGGCTCTGCACTCAGTGTGGAGTCAGCTTAAGAATCTCTTTCCTTCTCCCTCTGTCCCTCCTGCTCGTGCACTCTCTGTCTCTGTTTATCTCTAAAATAAACAAATAAATCTTGAGAAAAAATAAAAGAACTCTTCGGCTCCCTCGTTTGTGGCGCATCATTGGCCAGTTGCTTCTTTCTCAGGTGTTGAGTTCTGAGCCAGCAAAATCTGAAGTAAAGTAAGTTCCAAGGGTCCCTCCACGTAAGACTTAAACTCGATAAAACTATATGTGGGTAATCAAAAATAATGTAAATATATTTTCTAACATGATGAATGCAAGAAAATGTCACTGGGAGCACAGTCACTATCATACTCTTTTATGCACAGAGACAGGATCACGTTTCAGGCAGGGTGATAAACTTTCATATTTTAATGGCTCCATTTTTCCTCTCCTAGAGAGAACCTAATCTCTTCAAAAGCACAGTAATATTTAATCTGTTCAATGTGCAATGATTTTCAATCTATCAGGAGAAAAGTAATTATGATGATATTCTAGAATCTAAGGAATATAAAGCTGGAACCACCTAAAAGTTGAAATCCTGTTTAAGCTAATCTGTAGCATATATATATAACCATGATTGAGATCAATCAAATCTAATGAAGTATGAAACACCATTTTTATGTAGAATTATGCTCTTTTTTACAAATCAAATTTAGTGACTGTGAGGTTAACTGAATTTTATGGCACTAATATTAAGCCAATCCAACTCATTATGATTCGGCCAACTTTTAAATATTCTAGAAAAGATATTTGAAAACAATATATACCGTTTTTCAAAAGCTTTTGCAATTGGTTGCCCCTTCAGAAAATTAAAATATTAAGCTATAATAAGATTAAGCAAATGCCCAGTCAAGTTGGAAAACCTAAACAAAATGAGAGTAAAAGATGATACAGCTCTAAAGTATTTGCAACTAAAAAGAATTCTGTCTTTTATACTAGAACCATAATCATTATCAGATTCTGTTCTTAAATTAGACAGAATACATTTAATTACAGACAAAATTCTGTGAAGCAAGCAGTCATTAGAGAGTGGAGGAAAGCCCTCAGGTGGTTCCCTTGGTAATGTCAGGTCTGACCTGACCTGCCCAGAGATGGCATAGAGGAATTTTTTTTCTTCAAAAGATGCATTGTTGATTTGTTGTAATGCTGGAGCAAGAGAATGATTCTCAAAGTAATCTGCACCCAGTCAAAATGGGTGTTCCCTACGCTGCTCCCTGGATCCAAAGAGTGGGATACCAGTCAAAACTGCATGTCAATACAGTTGACAGAGTTTAGGAGGCAAAGTTGTGATGAACAGGTGAACACCGAGGATTTTAAGGGCAGTGAAACTATTCTAAATAATACTATAATGGTAGATATGTGTCATTACGTATCTGTCCAAACCCATATAATTCTCAATACCAAGAGAAAACTCTAGTGTAAACTATGGACTTTGGGTGATACTGATGTACTAAGGTAGGTTCATCAGCTGTAACAAATGTATCCTCTGATGCTGGATGGTAATAGTGGGAAAGACTGTGCCTGCGGAGTCAGGGAGTATATGGAAACCTCTCTACCTTCTACTCATTTTTGCTGTGAACCTAAAACTGCTTTAAGAATGGTGTGGTGCATGAACAATGAATCTTGTGACACTGAAAAAATAAAATTAAATTAAAAAAAGTAAAATTATACACTAAAAAAAAGAATGAAAGTCTGTTAAAAAGATAAAGAAGTAAAGAGATATTCTATACAGATATTATGTATACAGAAAGCTGATGGGGGAAAGGAAGGAAGGAAGGAAGGAATGAAGGGAGGAAGGAAGCTGATGGGGAAAGAAAGCAAGCTGATAGCAGAAAAGTCACCTTCAATATAAGGAGTATTAGCAGAGATAAAGAGAGAGATTTCATAACGATGAAATAGCCAATTCTAAAAAAAAAGACATAACAATCCTAAAGGTATATATATTTAATAATAGAACTCCCAAACATATGATGAAAATGCTAACAGAATTAATGAAGAATATAAACATATCTATAATCATAATCAGAGATTTGACTCCACTTTATCAGTAATTGAACATGTAAGTTGACAAAAAAAAAATCTGTAAGAATATAGAAGATTTGATAGAACAACTATCAACCAGCATGTCCTCACTGACATTTATAGAGAATACTATACTGAATCATCATAAAATGTAGATTCTTCCCAACCATTTATGGGATTATCACCAAAATAGATCTCATGCTAAGACATAAATCAGCGAAAAAATACAAATGGCCAACAAGTACATGAAATGGCACATCAGAGAAATGCAAATAAAATCACAAGATACCACTTCACACCCAACAGAATGGCAAAAATAAGGAAAATTGACAATATCAGATGTTGGTGAGGAAGAAGAGCCACTGAAACGCTCATATGTTGTTGGCGGGAAGCAGTTTGGCAGTCCGTTTTAAAGGTAATCATGACCTTAAAAGAAATAAAAATATTTTTTGCAAAAAGTTCTGTACAAGAATGTTCATAGTAGATTTTTAGAAATAATTTCCCCAAACTGGAAACAGTCCATTGACCATCAAAATGAGAATGGATAAGCAAATTGTGGTAGATTTACTCAGTAGAATGCCACTCAGTAACAACAACAAAAATAAATTTCTGATACCTGCAATGGCATGCATGAATCACAAAAACATTACATTGTGCAGAAGCCAGACTGGAAAAGAGTATAGATCCCATTTATATCAAGTTCCAAATAAATGAAACAAATTTAAGATTAGAACGATGGTTGCCTCTTGGAAAAGGGATTGAACTAGAAAGGAATATGAGAGAACTTTCTGGATTATGGATTATACAGGTGTGATGATTTCAAACGTCACTTAATTATACACTTAAAATCTCTTTTTTATTACATGTAAATCATATCTCAATAAAAAGGAATATGATTGAGAGGAAAAGATTTTATCACTTTACTGGAAAAGAAAAATGCAGCTCTCCGTTATCCTGACAAGTTTGACAAAATGCTTAATCCATTTTCAACTGCTCTCTTTTTCAGCAGAAAGGAAATCAGAACAAATTATCTGATGGATGCAGTATTGAGATGTTATTTGTTGATGCCGATATCAAGTTATGGTTTTGAAAATAAAATGTCCAAAGAAACTGATTTGAGAATTTGATCTCAATTCACATCAAGATACAGCTTTGAATTAAAAAAAAAAAAAAAGAGTGGAGCATAAATATTTCCTATACATGTTGCAGAAATATAGATAGCATTATTTCATAAAAGTGCTATTAACTTACAGCTTAATTTCTGCTCCTAACTTCTTATGCCTTTGACTTCTCTCAGAAAACCTATTAAGAAAGGAATTCCAAGTCAAATTCCCCTATCCAGTGGAATGTTAAGAAAATTCTTGGCTTGGCACAAGGCAACCTGTATCTAGAAAAAGAAAGCAGGATTCCTGTTCTCCACTATAATTCTCCTCCTTTTGCCTTTAATCTTCCTCTAAAACGTTCATTCATTCATTCATCCACTCATTCAAGTTCAAGAGGCTTTTACCCAAAGTCCTTTTATTAAATCATACATCAATTAATTCAGCAAACATTTTTATCCAATACCAAGGAAAAGTAATTATTTCTGAAACATACCATTTCAGTCAAATTCCTCTAACTTGGAAAATCTGACAGCCATGTTTTAGAGAATTTGATGACTCTTTTTAAATTCTTTAGAAAGGAGACTGCCAGATGTATTGCTGTGTTCACATATGTCTATGCATGAGTGAATAAAGTAATTAAATGATCCTTAGGTAGTTTGCTAAGCCATTACAGAGAGACTTTGTTAGAAAACTTGGCATCTTCACCTAGGCTACTGATCTTGCTTCCCTATTTGTACCAAAGGATTTGGTTTCTAAAATTATGCTTAAGAATTAATTTGCCTTATGCCAACTGATGAGTGAGATTTATCTTAATTTGAATAAACCATAAATGTCCATTCATCAGTTATGATCCTTCTTAAGGCAAGTTGCCAAGAAACACCAGGTGTCTGGGCCAGAGTTTACTCAAATATAAGATGAACCCTTTTCTTATGTTTGAAAGCTACGAATCCTCCATTTGACTTTGGGCCAAATATTTAATGGCTCTATGTCTTGGTTTTCTTGTCTGTGAAGTAAAAATGTTGATTATGTGGGATGTAAGTTTTAGTTCTACAATTCTGTAGACATACGATTGATAGCAAAGAGAAGGTTTATTGATAGCATTAACACAGTACCTGACTCAAAACTCTGTATGAACACGTACAGCTAAAGCCAAATTATGCCTCAGTGATGTATCGGAGTCTAAAGTCATACTATAAAAGTGATTCAGAAAATGGTCCTTATCTTCAAGAAACTTACCATCTAGTTTGGGCCATGATACAAACATAAAATAACAAAAACAAATGGCAATATATAATGAAGGGTAAGAATAAATATTACCTAAATTCTAAGAGTCAGGAGAGTGCACTCAGATTCTGACAACTAACAACTACAACTGACAACGTCATCATGTCCTCTGTGTCTCTTTCTTTACAGTAAGACTTTGGTATAATGTGAACAATGGAGTCTCAGTAACCAAATAGAATTATGGTGACTAGAAGAACCTAGTATTCAGTGATGATTCAAACTTTAAACTGGTCTATTAAAAGGAAAAATTAAGGAAAATAAGGAAGGATTACATTATCCAACACCAATATTTTTTTTTTCCTCAACTTAGTTTTCGTACATTAAAAAAATGGTGACTTACAAAAACTGTCTTACTTTATTGGTTTTGCTCTATGGCTGAGTGAAAAGAGAAGCCATTAAAATATATTTGGTATAATATGTAATATTTATTACCTGTGTGATTACATGACAGAAGTAGCTGATGGCTTTTACAGAAGGTGTGCAATTCTAGTGAAGGAGAATGCCTTCATTCTCACCACTGGTGTCTTTTTGGTTAGTATTGGTCATAAAAATGCTGTATTTCTTTTCCTAATGTAAAACAAGATGAAATATTTCTTGTTTTCAGTCACTCCAGAACACTCCATTGTCCAATGTATCCCATACTTTGGTGCTCTAAAAGAGTGTCCAATCATGTTTGTTTTTTTAAAATCACGTCCTTTGGCCTTTTTACTAGCATGCATGTACAGAAGTAAATGCTTCTTGCCACTTTTTTTTCTTTTTCTTTCTTTCTTTATTTTTAAAGGTGGGGGAGGGCAGAGGGAGAGAGAGAAAGAGAATCTAAAGCAGGCTCTACGCCCAGCATGGTTTGAACTCACAACCCTGAGATCATGACCTGAGCCAAATCAAGAATTGGGTACTTAATCAACTGCACCACCCAGGCACCCCCTTGCCACACTTTTAAAAAGCATTTTATTTGACAATTTGTTTAATTTGTTAAATTTGGAATGCATGCTAATATACTTCATATAGATCTTCCCCCATAAAGAAAATCACCAAAAGAAAGCAAAGAAGCCTGAAATTATATTTTTGACTTGTGCTTGGAGTAGATTCTACCTATATAACATACGCTTTATGAATCCCTAGCTTTCTATTTAAGATACTTTTCTTTTCAAGTTGATTTGACTTACTAGGCTAGTGGTCAGAAGATGAGAGAATGCAAACTGAAAAAAAAAAGCAAAGGTAACTGAAAAAAGAAAACTCACAATATATCTTGGTTCTCTGGAAAAGCAAGTTCAGAAAATAAAGGTGTCATTTGTCTTATTTTTTTCTTTTTTAAAATTTAGTATCGTGTGGTGCTTTGGTGGCTCAGTTGTTAAATGTCTGCCTTCGGTTCAGGTCATGATCCCGGGATCCTGGGATCAAGACCTGCATCGGGCTCCCTGCTCAGCGGAGAGCCTGCTTCTCCCTCTCTCAACTCCCCTGCTTGTGTTCCCTCTCTTGCTGTGTCTTTCTCTGTCAAATGAATAAATAAAATCTTTAAAAAATAAAATAAATAAAATAAAATAAAATAAAATTTGGTATAGTACCCAAAGTCTACCACTATTTTTGATCTTACATTGTAAGTACCTTTAATACAATAGATCCCAAATGCTTTCTTTTAAAATTCAGTCCAGGTTTTCTGAAATTGAAATGCACATGCAACTCATTTGTAGGATTGAACATACATCTTATGGTACATACTGGCATTAAATTGAAACCTGAACGATGAGAAGTCATTTGTGTGGGCAGAAAGCCAAATCGTTCCTGGAGTTCTACATGCAGGCAATAATTTACATCGACAGGTAGAAAACATGTTATGTGCTTTTGGTATAATGATGCCGAAGAGCTTGGCAATGACTCATAACCCAGCTATCATTTAAAAATGCTCAAAAACATGAGAGAATGAATGAAAACTTGTACTTGTCTAACCAAAGGCAAAGGAGTCCTTGGGATCTGACAAGGTGAATCATAGAAGAGGACCAAAATAGATAGACAGATAGATAGATAGATAGATAGATAGATAGATAAAAATACAATACTATGTTTTAGGTTTCACTTCCCTCTTATGTATTATAACCATAAGGGACCTGAAAATACAGTTAATGACATCTGTTTTTCCTATTATTTTCTTATTTATATCAGATAAATTAAGTGACTTTTTACTCTTCCCATTTTTCATCATTGTGATTGGCCCCATTATTTTCCATGATCTCCTCCTTATTTCCCTATGGAAATGTCAATTATGAATTTAAAGAATCTAAGCCATTTCCCTTAAAATTACTCGTCTCTATGTTTTCTGAACCAGCTGGTGGTGGGAGCGGGTTAGACAGACTGAATAAAGGAATAAACAGTCTGTGGCCCTTCCCATGCCAGAACAGTCAGAATTCCAAAGACAGTCCCCATACCATGATCACTGTAGATTTATGGCGAATTCCACTTTCCTAGGGCCAAACTACCGCATATCCCCAAATAATGGGGAATGACCATTACTCTTTTTCCTTGAATTTGTCCTGCCCAGAAAGTAGCCATTCCTTCTTCTAGTTAACCAACAGGAATTGAACAAGAGCAGTCAGTGAACCCATCTAGAATGACCACATGTAACAGTGGCTTCACATCTGACAGCCGTTTCCCATCCAAGCACCCTGCCAGGATGCTGCCATTACTCCCAAGTAACTGTGCACGTTAAACAGTCATCCTGCCGGGGTTTGGGTTCCAGTGGACACTGCAAAGTGAAATCAGGCACATTCCGTCTTGTTGACACAATGTGCTTCAGCTGCTGGTGTGGAAAGCTGTTTCTCCTTGAAGCTGGGCTCAGAAATGTCTGGGTTGCAGGGACAGAGGATCTTGTCACTATTTTCTTGGCAGTGCTCATGACAGCTCTCATGTGACTAGAGGAGAGTTTAAATCTTGAATTCTGAAGAGTCTCAAGCAAAACATCACAAGTTCCAACAGGTGGTACTGTTCAAATACTCACACAAAGTGCTTCCTTTGTCGTTAAAACCTAACCTGTAATCTCTCTGGGGTAAAACGGTGTGTTGTTTTAAAAATGCTAGAGTGGATCATTCCTTTAACTAGGACAGAGAGTGTTTTTGTCAGGTCAGGCATGGGATGGTCATTGAATAAATTTGGTAAACAGCGACTTGTGAATAAGTAAAAACATGAACAACAGATGTTACTGAATTTTCATCGCTGGCTGGGTTTAACTGTCCTCCACAACGTATCTACAAATGGGAAAAGTACAAAGAGAAAATTATTTTCATCACCAGAAATGCACAAAAGGCATAGAACCATATTTGCGTTCCAGTATTTCTCTCAGGGCCTAGACTCTTTCCAGGTACAGAGCAGGCTCTTGAATATTTGGTGAAGAAATAAATGAAGGGCAGAATGAATCCTTTTGTGCTAGAATCAGATGTCTTAGACATTAAGTACTTTAGTGACATGTCTTATTTCTCTGAAAGTTATGCAAGCCCTTACTTCATTCACAAATGTAGTATCCCAGGAGATAAGACCTAGATAAGACCTTCCTTAACCTCACCTACCAAAAATATTTCACACTGTTCCAGAAACTGACCTCCAAAGCAAGAAACTTACTTGTTATTATTATTATTTTTTTTTTTTTGATGTTACCAAGTGGTTAAAAGATGAGATTGAGGGGCGCCTGGGCGGCTCAGTCAGTTATGCGTCTTCCTTCGGCTCAGGTCATTATCTCAGGGTCCTGGAATCGGCCGGGATCAGACTCCCTGCTCAGCGGGGTGGGTGTCTGCTTCTCCCTCTGCCTCTCCCAGCTGCTCATGCTTGCTCTCTCTCTCTCAAATAAATAAATAAGTAAAATCTAAAAAAAAAAAATGAGCACTGTTTTGTTCAACATGCATCTTGAATGCGGGCTGTTAAAAAAGAGTACTTTGGATTAATAAAGTACCACTCTGGAAAGAATGCAAGAGCTAAAACATTGCCAAGGACAGCAAATGGCGAATCTATGCTTTGGCCTAAACAGCTATCTTTCTTTGGATCTTCTGGGCCCTGGGCACTCAAATACCAATGAGGCACAGCCCTACTTTTATAGAGAACACGGTAGGCAATGAAGTAGACTCCCGAACACTAACTTAATTCTGTGTGATGGATGTAGATGAGTGCTAATGGAGGGGGCATTGCACAGTGGTGGGGGGCAACCTCCTGCGTCCATATTGCAGCGCAGCCACTTACTCACTGTGTGAGACTGAGCAACACATACATCCCTCATGTTCCTCATGTGTACAACAGGCGGAAGACTAATACCTGTCTCATAGTTTTGTAAGAATTAATTACTTACCTCTTAGAACAGTCCTTGACACATAGAAAGTGCTTGATAACTGTGAGCTATTATTCCTAATACTGTTATTACAGGCACAAAGCTGGAAAAGCAATACATCCTCCTGGGTAGAGGAAAAGAAGCAAAATCGGGGAAGTCATACATAACCTGAGTCTCGAAGCTTGATTAGCAGTTTGCCACATGGGGATGCCTCAGTGGCTCAGTCTGTTAAGTGTCTGGCTTCAACTCAGGTCACGATCCCAGGGTCCTGGGATCATGTTCCACATCGTGGGGTGGCGGTGGGGGTGTCCCTGCCCTGCAGGGAGTCTGCTTCCTCCTGTGCCTGCCCCTCCCCTGGCTTGTTCTCGCGCTCTCTCTCTGAAAAATAGATAAAATCTTTAAAAAAAAAAAAAAGAAGTTTGCCACATGGACAAGATCTTATTTAGGAACAGGGAAGAACACTGTTATAACTGGAACTTTACAGACCTCATTTCTTCAAAAGAGCTTCATAAGTGACGTATAAACGTGTCGATATAATTTTTATATGTTATACAAAAAAACTTCACATTGACTTCAGAGTCAAAAAAAATTTGGAGAAAATACATTCTTACCTTTTATGAGCTGTGGCTTTATGATATGCTGAAAGTGGACCGTGTGTTGGTCATCTCTATATTCACTTATGCCTGTTGGATAAAAGCAATGTGAACTTCATATTTGTCTTATTTTAGCCATTTCCCCACCACGTGCTTTCTGCCATTAGCAAGCGTGAGTCACCTGCCTGCAGCTAGTAGGCACAACCCGTCTTTCCAGAACTCTTCTCATCTAATAATCCTGAATGCTGTGTGTTGGGACAATCATTCACTGTCGTTCAGGGAATGATCTCTACGCTATTATTTACTGCACGATCCTGATCGATGACATTTTTGACTGAGTCAGGCAAATCTGCATATTCAAAGAGCGGACTCAGGAAGTTACTGGAAAAATTCTTTAGAGGCCAGATATTGGCTGACTTTGTAAAGCAATGTGCAATACAGGAATTTATCATAAGCTAGAAGCTATTTCTGCCCCAGTAGACAGAATCCAAAGGGGATTTTGGCCTTAAAAATCTCTTTGAAATGTTTTCTGAAATATTAGCAAATTTATTGATCTAAATCTGATAGCAGATGAAGCTGGACTGGCTTGTATGGCTGTGGATATCCATATCCTGTACAAGAATTTTCAAATTAAAAAAAAAAAAAAGAATTTTCAAATTGTAATAAATCATCTGTCTACATCTTACCTAAAGTTTTGAAACAATTTTCAAAAGACTTTTCTAGAAGTAAGCCAACATATTGACTTCAAGGAATTAAAGTGGCTGAGAAAAATAAAGCTGAGTAGGAATCTGTTTATTTTCATGTAACTTCTTGGTGGCTACTCATTTAATAAAAATGTACCACTGGGGAGAAACTGACCTTTATGGTATCTTAAGTAATAGATAGCTAAGTAATAGAGTCTTCTGTTTTAACTAATATGAATCACAGATAAACACTTAGGTGTGTCCTACAAGAACGTGTTCTTTGTATTTCTTATCCCTCTCATGACAACACCGAGACCGACCCAAATCGCATCTTCTTTGTTAAGATAATTCAAGGCAGAGAAAAAATCCAGGGCAGGATCTAAAGAAAAGAAACTTCCAGAGGTCAAAGACAGCCAGATGCTAGATCAAAACTAACACATATGTGTATCTTTAAATTTATTCAAATTTAAAAATCAGAAGATTTCATACAGGAAGCTGGATTTCTAACGTCTCTTGCAACTCTGAAGGCGAAGCGACAATGAACCTGCAATCCTACCTTTAAACCATCGGTAAGGGCTAAATCGTGCTGCTCTCTTTGGATGGAGCATGGATTCTCCAGTTCCTACTATTCAAGGGATGTGTGAAAATTCAGTTACATCTGTCTCTGCTTTCTTGTACATTTACTTTCCAGCCTCAGCAATTATTTGACCGGGACAGGGGATTGAAACGAAAAGGTCCATAGTCAGTGATGCCATAAATTTACTATGTGATGTTAGGCATTTTGGGGCCTGTAGACATAGATTAGATTCCTCATGTGAAATATCCCCGTAGAGATTCTCTCCAAGTTTCCTTCCTGCCCTAACATTCTATAATTCTGTGGCCAACCATTTCCAGTGTATCCTCTCATTCATAAGGTTTGTAGTTTTTAGGGAAGGAAATAAAGTAGGTGCAATTTTTGGTCTACAGACTGCAGTTCTATCTGGTTAGGCTATCTGATGATTTTATTCTCTGATTGCCCTTATTTAGTATCAAAACAAGTATTTTCAGTCTTGAGATTAAAAATGTTGATAGTATCTGACAGTTAATTTCAAACCAAGTGGACTTTCCTGACTTGTGGCATAAGTGCAAAAGATAATATCCATTGCTTTTTAAAAAATAGCTGTGAGATATAATTCACATACCACAAATTCACACATTTAAATATACAACTCGGTAGATTTTACTATATTCATAGATATATGCAACTAGCACCATGGTCAATTTTAGGAAATTCCCATCACCTCAGAAAGAAGCACCTCAGCCTTTAGCTATCACCCACCTATTCTCCCATCCTCCCCACCCCCAGCCCTAAGAGCCAACAAATCTACTTTCTTTCTCTATAGATTTGCCTATTCTGCACATTTCATATAAACGGACTAATATAATATGTGGTCTTTTTTTTTTTAAAGGATTTTCTTTATTTATTTGACAGAGAGAGAGATCACAAGCAGGCAGAGAGAGAGGGGGAAGCAGGCTCCCCGCTGAGCAGAGAGCCCGATTCGGGGCTCGATTCCAGGACCCTGAGATCATGACCTGAGCGAAGGCAGAGGCTTAATCCACTGAGCCACCCAGGCTCCCCTAATATGTGGTCTTTTGTAACTAACTTTTTCCTTGTAGTATAATGTTTTGAAGGTTCATCCATGTTGTGACATGTGTCAGTACTTCGTTCCTTTTTATGGCCGAATAAAATTCCACTGTATAGATATACCATTTTGGTTTATCCATTCATCAGTTGATGGACATTTGGGATATTTCCACCTTTTAGCTATTATAATAGTGTTGCTATAAACTTTCACGTACAAGTATTTGCGTGGGTATATGTTTTCATTTCTCTTTAGTATGTACCAAGGACTGGAATTACTGGGTCATGTTATAACTCCATATTTAATCATTGGGGGAACTGTCAGACTGTTTTCCAGAATGGATGCACAATTTTACATCCCCATCAGCAGTGTGCGAGGGTTCTGAATTTTCCATATTCATGCAGCACTTGTTATTAGCTGACTTTTTGATTCTGGCCATCCTTGTACATGGGAAGTGCTATCTCATTGTGGTTTGGATTTACATTTTTCTGATACTTAATGTTGAACATTTTTTCAAGTGACTTCTGGACACCTGTGTATCTTCTTCAGAGAAACGTCTACTCAGATACTTTGCCCACTTTTTTTTTAAAGATTTTTTTAATTTATTTGACACAGAGAGAGAGAGGATGAGATCACAAGTAGGCAGAGAGGCAGGCAGAGAGAGAGAGGGGGAAGCAGACTCCCTGCTGAGCAGATAGCCCGATGCTGGGCTCAATGCTCCGCTCGATCCCAGGACCCTGAGATCATGACCCGAGGCGAAGGCAGAGGCTTTAACCCACTGAGCCACCCAGGCGCCCCTCTTTGCCCATTTTTTAATTGGGTTGTCTTTTTATCGTTGGAGTTGTAAGAGTTCTTTATATATTCTAAGATATCAGTGCCTTATCAGGATATATGATTGGCAAATACTTTCTTCCACTCTTGGATTCTGGGGATTTATCCTCTTCTTTTATTTGGAACATATTTTCCTGTTTCCTAATTTTCCTTGATTCTGTGTGTCAGTGTCTGCACATTAGACAAAACACCCACTTTTCCCAGTCCTCACAGACTGGATTCTCTTTGACTTATCTTTTCCCCTGACCACACCCAGATTTTACTGACTTTCCTCTTGTTTGTAAAAACTCCCTAGGGAAAAATTTGCTCCACACACTAAATCAATACAATTTGAACCTCTTTGAAGAGATTGTTCCTGAGTCAGTGTCTGAGATTTGTTCAGACTCCAGGCAACTCCTTCCAGTTGTCTCTTTCCCCAGTGATATTGGGCAGACTAGCTGGCATATAGTTAACCTTTATATGTCCAATAAATATACCAATTTCCTCCTAATTCCCTTTCACCACAATCTCTGCTTGTTTTTAAGATTGTCTTTAGGCTTGAACTTCTTCATACTCTGTTGCAAATGGAAGTCAATTCCTTATGAAAGAAATTAGGAGCTATCTCTTGGATGGCCTTTTCTATCCCCAGGCAAAATTTCTGAGCCTCAACTACGGCACTGGGAGTGAGGACAATCGCATGTTTGCTCTGTGAGTCACACCCCTACTTTAGTAGCTAAGAACTCAGTGCAGGGCCTCCAGAAACCTTGTATCTTTTGACCTTACCTCTCCCAGCACAGAATCACCACTTTATGAGCTGGGCCGAGGATAACTGGGGTCCCAGAATTCTCAACAATGCCATGCCCCAACTAGAGCCCCTATTTCATGAGTGGGGGCTGGGCCGAAGAAGGAAATCCCATCTCACCGTATTCACCCTGAATTTAGCCTCAGCAACAAATAGCTGGGGGCAAAATGAGAAATGTTAACATCTTGCCCTGATGGAAGATCGTCTTTTAAATGGTAACTAGTGGGAGAAAAAGCCCTGCACCAGTCTGAAGAGGAATTTCCATCTTGCTGAGTTAGGAGGTAGAAGGTAGTGTGGAGGTAGTGTGCAGGTCTTGTTTATGCTGAATTTTAGATTTTCTCAAATAAATGCTGTATGTTCTTGGATCCATTTCCAGATATTTTAAGTGGTTTTTTTTTTAGAATTTTCTACTTACAAGGAACTCATCTAAAATCACTTTCTGTTGATAATCACAATTAGATCATCTCTGCTATACTTCCCCTTACATTTCTCTAGCTAGTATGCTAATACAACAGAAGATAGTAATATGCATTTCTTTCCACTTTTCTTGCCCACTACTTGCTAGTGTCTACAGAAGTATGTACATGAAGAAAAATATTATTTTGAACAATTTACATGTATCACTGGGATTTTACTCATCGTATAGTAAAATCATCCCAGTTATGAAAATACCTTTATCATTTGATATTTCCTAGATCACTCCTCATCTTTTTTTTTTTTTTAAGATTTTCTTTATTTGACAGAGAGAGAGATCACAAGTAGGCAGAGAGACAGGCAGAGGGAGAGGGGGAAGCAGGCTCCCTGCCGAGCAGAGAACCCTATGCAGGGCTCAATCCCAGGACCCTGAGATCATGACCCGAGCCAAAGGCAGAGGCTTCAATCCACTGAGCCACCCAGGCGCCCCTGTCACCCCTCATCCTTAAACGCAATGCTTTCCCTTTACTTATATGGCTTTGTAGTTCGGGTCTGACGCTAACATTAAATATAACCTTTCTGCTCTTTCTAAATGTAGCAGTAAGCTTTCAAAGCCTAAGATTAACTGATAGCATTAACAAACCATTTAATAATGAGTTACAGAAACTTCAAAGTGTGTTGTTGCAACAATACAGACTAGGTAAACAATCAGAACAATATGGACTAAGTAAACAATCAGAACATTTACCTTCCACCTGTGAGGTAATACTAAGTACAGTCGACCCCTGATTGTCTAAGCATCTTCTACATCAGACTTTGAATGTCTCCTAATTTGAAAAACATAAATAAATTTTGATAATTATCTTAAAAACATAAAATTGTGATGCTTTGCTCTCCCATTCCCGAAAGTCATATTATACATTGCATAAACATATAGAAACAGTTTCTGAATTAACTCCTATCATTTAAAAACTATACTGCTATACCTGCCACGGATCAGGGTCATGAGAGTTTCTGTGTGTCAGTGGAATGTGAAAAAAAGGCTGCTCCAATATTTGTAGAACACGAAGATATTTTTACAACCCACAAATTAAAATTTATAAAGAGTTATTGACTACTATTTCAGGTTTTCTTATATACCAAACTAGTCTGAGGTAAGTACATGTAAATGAGATTTGGTGAACTGATGTCTAAAGTTATACATGAATTGATTAACTTTTTCAGGTAGAGTTAAGAATATTTTTAGGAGGGTTGTGCTATGTTAAAGGGTAATGATGAACTTATTTCTACAAGATTTTTTTTTGTGACTGGCTTCCATACTAAATTATCCCTATTACTCTTAATTGTAAAGTACTTGAAGGCATAATCCATTTTTTTCTTTTTCTTATCAATGTCCTACTCAAAATCTAGAGTAATATTCTACATAAAATGGGTAAAAAAAACCCCAACCAAAAATATTTGATTACATTCTTCAGTTTTTTTAATCTGTTAAAATCGAGGTGTAATTTATGTACAGATGACATGCACATATTTTAAGTGTATGGTTCAGCAAGTTTTGACAAATATTTATATCCATGTAAATGTCACCCCAATAAATAAATAGAACCATAAAAAATTCCCTTATGTTCCCATCCTGTCAATAGTCACCATCCAAAAATAATCAGTCTCTTGATTTTTGCTATTATACGCTATATTTTACTTTTCTGGAACTTCGTGTAAGCAGAGTCACATATATTTTCTTTCATGTCTGTCTTTTTTTATTTACTGTGATGATTTGAGTTTTATCCATGTTGTGTGCCTTATAAGTTTATTCTTCCATTTTTATTGCAGATTAGTATTCTGTTATAGGAATATACCACAATTTGTTTATCCATTCTCATGTTGATATATGCATATGTATATGTATATGTATATATACGTATATGTGGGATGTGTCCAGGTTTGAGCTATTCTAAGTAAAGCTCCTTTTTTGAGGGGAACATATGTTTTCATTTCTTGTATTAAATACATAGGAGTAGAATTCATGGATCCATAAAGTTTTGTTAAAAACTGTCAGTTTGCAACATGACTGCACCATTTTATAGTTTCACCAGCAACGTATGAGAATTCCAGTTGCTCTACATCTTTGTCAATACTTGGTGCTTTCAGACTTTTAAATTTTAGCCATTCTAGTGGATGTGAAGTGACATTTCATTGTGGTCTTAATTTATATTTCTCTGATATTAAAGATGTTGAGCACCTTTTTAGATATCGTTTTTATACATTCTTTGGGGAAGTACATTTTATAGACTTTTATCTATTTTATTAATGGGGTGTTTTTCTGTTTATTATTTAATTAGTAAGAGTTTGTTATATATTCCAGATTTATATATTCTGGATATAAACTATTTTTTAGATACTTGCATTGCAGAGATACTCTCTAAGTCTTAGGCTTACTTTTCCTTTTTTTAAAAAAAAGAGATTTTATTTATTTTAGAGAGAGAGAGAGCAGGGGGAGGGGAAGAGGGAGAGGGAAAGAGAGAATCTTAAGCAGACTCCATGCTGAATGCGGAGCCCAACTCGAGACGTGATCTCACAACCCTGACGTCATGACCTGAGCTGAAATCAAAAGCCAGAGGCTTACCTGACTGAGCCACCCAGTGCCCCAGCTTACCTTTTTGTACGGTTAGTGCTTCTGTTCTATTTTGCCTACCCAACAGTCACAGAAATATTTTATGCTTTTTGTTTTTTTAAGAAATGATAGAGTTTTAGCATTTATATTTAGATTTATTATCATCTTAAATTATTTTGGGGGCATTTTATAGATCAGTTTCCTTAGGAAACAAGACTCTGAAATGGAGATTTCCATGTAAGAGGCTTATTGGGGTGTGCGTATTTCAGCACGCTGTATAGCCTACCTCTTGCAGAGCTTGGATCCACTGTATAATAAGGAATAACAGTTGTAACCCTTTGGATACCAGTGCCGGCTGAGGGCCTGCCTGCAGGAAGGGCAAACCTGGGACTATCGACTTGCTACCAAGTGGCTGTTTGGTCTTCTCAGGAGATAGTGTTATGTCAGGGGCTCAATATTGGTTTCTGTTGCTGAAAACTAGATATTCTATAGTGGCACTGGCTAGATTGGCTTTGGTAAGTGGGGATTTATGCATTTGATACAAAGATCCTTATACTTTATACCCATTTTCACAAGTCTATACACAAGCCTCTTTCCCAGGCTTCCTTATCTGACAGTTTTCAGTCTTTCTAGTTTCTAGCAGTTGACAAAGCAAACAAGATATTCATGTTGACCCACCAGTTTATATATATTCTTCCCTTGGGCCCCTTCTCCCTCCTCATGAAGTTAGTTGGCCAGGTTCACTACCCAAGCTTTGTCTGCCGGGAAGAGTTCCCCTTATTGCTGTCCTCCCCTCGTCTTGAATGGAGCTCAGCTGTTGTTCACCTTTGGTTTGCATCTACATACCAAGCTGATCTACCTGCCAACCCATCTCGGTACTTTTCCTCATTTGTCTGCTGCTCAAAAGGAATCCCCAAAATAGATACACATGTGAGCAGAGGGAGAAATGATAATATGACATCATGATCTGTCCCAAATGTTTGTGCGGCTCGTATGTGCTCGCTGATCCTACCTGTGCTCAGTGCCGATGTTCCACTTGCCTCTCTAATGGATTACTCTTAGACCTGCCTCATTTAATGACTTGGAGGTTCTGAGAGAACCAGGACAGGGTGGATAGTTCTGACTATGTAGACACTTAATATTTCATGATCAAGTGTTCGATCTCTAGCAAACCCGAATCAATAGTACGTGAGCAACTATTTTTTTTTAATTTTTTTTTGTTAGAAATGTTTTATTTTTTATTTATTTTTTATTTTTTGACAGAGAGAAAGAGATCACAGGTAGGCAGAGACAGGGAGAGAGAGGGTGGGAAGCAGGCTTCCTGATGAGCAGGGAGCCCAATGCAGGGCTCGATCCCAGGACCCTGAGATCATGACCTGAGCCAAAGGCAGAGGCTTTAACCCACTGAGCCACCCAGGGGCCCCTGAGCAACTATTTTTGTAATGGTATCAATTACCTACTATAGATGGGTTGACTTTGGACACGTAAGTGTCTACATTGTGATTCGCATTTGGGGTCTTGCCATACACTCTTCATGATGTTTATTCCCAACACAGATAACTCCAGTACTATATGATTTGCTTGTACTGCAGGCTGCACCTACTGCAGGAGTCTTTTTTTTTTTTCTATGAACCCCACTCAAAGCTACTAGTCTTCCAAATCACTTGGAGATGAGTTAGAGGAGCGGTCTCAAGTATAGAACATGCTGCCTACAGAAATCTGAGAGGACTCCTAGGTGCCATGCTTTCTTAAGAAGAAAGAGTGGTGGTAGAGACAAGATGCAATAATTCGTTCTTTACTTTGGAAAGAATGCCATGATATATCACAGACCACGGGAGCCCTATGAGGTGGTCACTTGAAATTGTATAAAGTTTATAATCAATCCTTTGCAGCACATGGGAATTACCATGGCCTCCAATATACTGGCCACTTCTCGTTCATCTGGTCTGATTAATGGGATATCGCCCACATAGTAAATCAATGTGGTATTCTGCAGAAAGTCCAGATGGCCCAGAACCTTTAGTACTGTATGACAGATGGCAGGAGAGTTAAAATAGCCCTGGAGAAAGACTGTGAAGAATAGTGTTGTCCACCCTACAGGAATGCAACTGTTTCTGATCTTCCTTCTGATAGGAATGGAAAAATATGTATTTGCCAAATCAATGGCTCCATGAAATATACATGAGTCCATCTTAACATTTTCTAGAAAATACCTTCATCTGGTACAGCAACTACAGTGGGTTACTTGGTTAAGTTTGTTTAATCCACTATCGTCCTCCAGGATTCATCTGATTTGGGTAGGGGCAAGATTGCTGAGTTAAATGAAGTATAACGGGACTACTGCATGTCCCTGAATTCCTTAAGTCATTGATATGGTGCTGATGTCTGCCATTACCCCTGCACTACAATATTTTTTTATTTACTATTTTGGTCAAGTGGCAGCTTCGGTGGTTTCCTCTTGGCCTCCTGCACTACTATAGCTCATACTCAAAACCAAGCAATCAACATGGTGTTCAGGCAACTGCCAATTGTCTTTATTTCAATTAAACAGGTTAGGACTGAGACCTGTGGACCAGCAGATCCACTGTGACCCAGGCCTGGATGAAGACTCCTACTTCTTACCCACACGCCCTCCCTATAACAGAAGGATCCTGATGATGCTCTGAGTCCAGGTAATCACTGTTAACTTAGGCTCCGTATCTCACAACCCTCAAAATGTCAGGAATGTACGATCATCCCCCTTTCCCTAATTCAGTTACCTGAAGAGATGGCTGCAATATTCCTTTGGGGAAGGTTTAGGGAAATCGTGATGTTGTACATTGTTTCGATGTTACTGGGCCCTTTCTTTAGAGACTTAATCTCTCCTTTATTCAGTAGAACCTGGATTTAACGCTGGCTAAGATCAGAAAAGGAATTGTAATGTTAAGGAACTGAAACAGGTATCTTAGCTGTTAAAAATGTTTTATAGCTACACTGTCCAATATGCTTGGTGACCACATGCAGTCATTGATACTTGAAATGTGGCTAGTGACTCAAGGAAGGGAATTTTTTATTTTATTTAAGTTTACTTGATTTTAATTCAAATAGCCACATGTGACTAGTGGCTATTGTACTGGATAGCACAGATATAGGTTTGAGCAATCTCCTCATTGCCTGGTTATCCATCTCACCCTTTGGGGGCGCCATATTCTATTAAATATCTCCATAACTTTGTCATTACAATAATTATGCCCATTTTGTTTCTGAAGTTTAAATGCCACTACCTTGGCTTTATTAGTTTTGAATCTTATACTGCCTGCTGATATCAAGAATTATTTTTCTGTAACATTATTTCCTTATTTAGCCAGGCCAAAAGAGAGTAGCTACCACTGACTGTCAACGTTTCTGGTATCTCTTTTGGTAAATGGAGTGTCTTCCTCTGATTCAGCAGACAGTTGGTAGATTCATGGCCTGAAATAGTGTATTTCCATTCTAGCATGCCTGCTTCTCTAAGTCTTTTGATCACTTCCCCATCATCTGCCAATGTAGTTCTGGAATTTCTATATTACTTAATGTACTACATCCCTTTTTAAAAGCTTCTAAGAGCACTGTCTCTATAATAGCACTGTCTTCCAGGATCTTGCCGAGATGTCAAATACCGTATCATGAGATTGTGCTCCCATGCGAATAAGCTCTTCCTTTTCAAACTTTATATTCTGTCTCCCTTGATCCAGCACATTCAGGATCCAGTCCCATTCATACTCTCCCTGTTCATGCTGAGACATATGGGTTAAATGTTGCAGTCCCTTCAGTATATTGTCTCCCTCTTTTCTTAGTGGACTCATCACTTTCTTAGCTGGTTTATGTTGTCAAGAATCCTACTTATTAGTCTCTGAGCCAGGAGGGAGGATGGGAAATAATTGGAGGAAAGAGGAGGCAATGCATCTTGTCTTGCAAGAGAGGTTTTTGCATTGCCTGGAAGCCAAATACAGAGTGCCAACCTTTAATGGGGGGGTGGGTCCCTTTTTGCTGGCCCAGAGGGTTTGCAGAACCTAGGATTCCAAGGTGTTTGAGTGTACTGACTGAATGTTCTATTCCAAGTCTCAAGGTTCCACTCCTCTACAATAACTCCATGAGTTTCAATAACTCCATGAGTTTAACAAAACAGTCCTGTCTAGGTTGAGAAGTCAGTGTTCTCTGTAATTCAGTTCTGACCTATTCCTCAGCATTTCTGATCTCTGGTGCAGTAAATAAAAGTCTCTTTACATGCTTCCAAGTAGGCCTTCTGTTTTTTAAATTAGTGATTAATCACATTCAACCATTCATTCTCTTTCTGCAGTGCATCAATAGCCCACAGCAACATCCATCAAACCCTATTGTCCTTATAATTACTACTTTCCTCCAACCTCTCAAATGCTTAAAATATTGTACCCCCCCCCCCGCCCCCGACCCAGTGCATTCCTTTCTAAAAGTCATGATCACAGCCAGTAGAAGTAGAACTGCACTGCGGCAGCTGGCCAAGGCACATCCATACTTCATCTATGATTGTAACGGGCCATTCATGACTAGTCTGCTAGTGGGTGGCCCAGCTTTAAAATTTCATTCTAGGATTTGCTTAAACTAGTGGCCTTGAAACTGCTCTGAGATGAGAACTGTGTGCAGAAAGTTGTTCCAAATGGAAACATAGGGACAGGCCTCGTCCTATCACACCATGCAGTCATTGGAAGTGGGCTGCTTTCTGAGCAGGAACATAAACTTAGGTGGGAAAGTACTCTTCAATTTTTGGGGAGGAACTCAATGGTCAGCCGTCAATAGGCAACTAATAAACTAATAATAGAGTACTACAGTACTATTTCTGTTTGTTTCTTTCTTTTAGTCTATTAAACATGCTAAGACCTCTAGTACAATGCTGAATATTAAGGTAAAAAAGGTCAATTCTTTTACCATTGCATGTAATGTTAATTGTAGGGTTTTTTTGTGGATGCCTTTAATCAGATTGATGAAGTTCCTTTCAATTCCCAGTTTTCTGAGAGCTTTTATTAGGAATGGATGTTGAATTTTATAAAATGTCTTTCTCCATATTTATTGATATGATTATGTTTTATAGCCATATTTTTTCTGTGAATGTGGCAAATTACATTGATTGATTTTCAACTGTTATACCAACCTCGCGTTCCTGAAATAATAATAATAGAGCCCACTGGATCATGATGTACTATCCTTTTAATTTTTACTGTATTTAATTTGTAGATATTTTACAAATGTTATTACATGTGTGTTCATAGGGATATTAGTTTATAGACTTCTTGTAATTACTTATCAGGTATCGGTGTTTTGGTTTTGGTATCAGTGTTCTGTGACCTCATAGAACAAATTGGAAAGTTTCCCTACACCTCTATTGTCCGAAAGAGCTTACGTCAGATTTATTGAATTGGTGGTTTGCAAACATTTTGCCTTCAAAATCTGTTTGAATTTTTAAAATCACTGAGTCCCCAAAAGGCTTTTATGTGGGATAGATATATTAAAAATTAAAGCAAGATATTTACTTACCAATTGATTCAAAAATAGTAAATTAGGGGCGCCTGGGTGGCTCAGTGGGTTAAAGCCTCCGCCTTTGGCTCAGGTCATGATCCCAGGATCCCGGCATCAAGCCTTGCATTGGGCTCTCTGCTCAGCAGGGAGCCTGCTTCCCTCTCTCTCTCTGCCTTCCTCTCTGTCTACTTGTGGTCTCTCTCTCTCTGTCAAATAAATAAGTAAAATCTTTAAAACAAAACAAAACAAAATAGTAAGTTATAATAACATAGTTTAATGAAAAATACTTTCCAAAAAGTTTTTGGGGAGAGAGGCACCATTTTACATTTTCACTAGTCTCTTTAACATATAGCTTAACAGAATGTCTCTTGTTCACGCATCTGTTACGTTCAGTCTATTGTAATATCATGCATTATGCAGCCTATGGAAAAGTCCACTTGTGAGAGACTAAAAGTAGAAAAGACAAAGAAGTTTCTAGTACTATTACGGAAATAATTTTGACTTTGTTTCTTCTTGTGTCCATTTTTGTAAGTTGTGTTATTTAAATAATTTTTTCAAAAGAAAAGAATTTTTTCATTTATGTAAGTTGTTAAATATATTAGCATAGAGTTGTTCATGAAGTTCCCCAATAATTCTTTCTATTGCCAGTAGGACCTATAAGATATCTCCTGTTTTATTCTTGCTAGTGATAATTTGGGTTTCTCTCTTTTTCGTAATCTAATTAGAGGTTTATCAGTGAAATTTATTTTCAAAACACTACTTTTTTATTGGATGTTGGCCATTATGTATAACACAATGTAGGAGGTCCAGATTAGGTTGTCTTCCTTTAAAAAGTGTTGAGTTTTATTCTAGCAACCAATTAAATTACTTGTGGATCCATTTGAGCCTGTCAACCTCGATGTTATTTTTTTGTTAGTTTGGATCTATTTTGTTTTTGCCTCAGTCCTAGGTTGTGGCTCTTACTCTAGATATGGCGCTTGCCTGTAAGGTTCGGCCTTTCCAGGGTTTAAACTGAATATCTCAGGTATTCTGTGATCTTTCCACTGTAGCTGGAGTGGAGCTCCAATAGTACCCAGCACTCATGATTTCTGGGGTCCATCAGCTGTCATCTTGTAGGATGGTTACCCTTCTCTATGCAGGTCCTCCTCTCAGGTACTCTTTCCTGCTGGTTCCTGTCACTTCAGCCACCCTTAATCTGAACTCAGCCTTTTCCACTCAGCAAAACTGCCCTCTGTGCTTTGCCTCCAGGGGCCTACGCCAGCTGGTAAGTGTCCCCAGGCGGAAAGCCATAGCAAACATGGGGCTCAACTTATGTGTTTTCCTTCTCTCAAAGTTCACAATCTTGTGGTCTCTGTGTCCAGTTTCTGAGAACACGCACCCCATGTATACTGTCTCACTGTTTATGGCAAGAAGTCTGGTACCGGTTACTTTGGCATAGCTGTAAGCAGAAGTCTTTGCACCTCGGTTTTTCAAAAAGGCAAATTAAATATTTGGATTTAGCAATAATTAGCAAATTAAATATTTGGATTTAACATCTTCCTTTTATCGCAGGAATCAAGCTCTGAAACTCCAAAAAATGAAATTTTCAGTACTCAAATGGCTAAAACAATTACACCATTTGACTTCTTTGACAAGATGATCAACACCACAGAGGATTACCAGAGTCTTCTACTACTCAATCTTCTTGTACATGATTGACTGTCTTAGAACTTTCCAGCAATTTAGATGCATATTTTACATCTACTCTGCATTCAGTTGGTATGATTCACGCTTGTACGACCCTATACTTTCTGCATTTTTTCCCTCTGATCATCCCTTTCTTTTGAATACATTTTCTCCCTAAACTCATCCATAACACCTACTGTTGCCTATAATTCTGTAAGTAAGCATACATATAGCATTCACCACGTGACAATCCCTGTTAGGTATTGTAAATAAAGCAAAATCCAAAAAAGATAAGGTTCTTAGCTCTAAGGATCTTACCTACTACAGGAGATGTCTTAATTAAGGTTCTCCTGATAACAGGGCATGAGATGAAGTCTTGAGTACTGATTACTAGTGGTAAATTAGGATGCAATCCCAGGAAACAGGGATGAAGAAGAGACTGTGAGATGAGAAAATAGAAACAGCCAATAGTAAGGTTGCTGCTGTGGGAGCAGGGGATTGATTTCTGTTGAAATCTCTTTGGAAAGCTTCGCCCATCTGAAGACTGGAAGGAGACTGAGTATTTATTCGCTGATTTCCACCTCCCACTGGCTGTGCTTGTACTGGTGCAGAGCAGGTATCTGTGGACCAGAGACAGCAGAAAAGTCAAAAAACAAGTGGTGTGGGCTGAGAAGGGCCACTGTAGGGAGGTAAACCTGAGCTTGCAGGGAATTGTCTATCACCACTGCAGCTGAAATCAAGGTGGGCCCAGGATATGTGACATGTGGCCCCAGAGGCAGCTGCCACAGGCAGAATATTAAACACAGATAGTCTCTGAAAAATGTAAGTACCATGATAAAACCCAGTAATGCAATAGAGGCGTCTGTGTGCGCACATGCGTGTGTGTGTATGTGTGAATACATGTTCAGATCAGGTAGTTTGCGAAGAGATGTCTGGGCAAGCGTCATTCAAGCTGATACCTAAAGGAATAGGGAGGAGGCAGGACACAGAGGAAGAGAATTCTAGGCAGAGGAAGAGCAAGTGTAAAGTCCTAAGCTGACAAGAGTTGGTAAGTTTGAAGAGCAAATGGCCAAGGCCTCCTGAGAGCAGAGAAAGATGCTAACAGATGAAGGCAGAAACTAAATTAGATCATTCAGAATCTATGTGGCCATGGCAAAGAGTATGGAATTTATACTAGGTCCTTTGGAAAACCATCAGAGGATTTTACACAGGGGAGTGATATGGTCTTATTTTTGTTTTAAATGATACCGTGGACATATAATGATTCTTTGATTCATACATGTCAAGTATTCCTGAAGGTTTCAAAGCAGTTACAGTAGCTAATGCTAGAAAATATTTCTTATTTTGATTTTGCCCCTCATGATATATAAATCACTGTCTTTGACTAAAATCCCAGTCCTTTGCATTCCACCATAACCAAGTCAATACTCATATTTCAGAGTTCATTGAGAAAACAACAATAACAATAGATGTTAGAATGCCCCAGCATAACTAGCTAGTGAAGATTCATTCATTAAAGTAAGTCATGAAAAAAGTCTGTGTAAAAATTTATCATCTGAATGCTAACACCAAGGTTACTTAAGGCTACATTTATTTCTAGTTAAAAGATAGTTAATTTTTAGGTTTTAAAAAGTTTTACTAAATATTAAGACACAAAATTCTCCTATAAACTCTACATTAACACAATTTACTTTTTCACAATCAAATTATGTTAATTAGTGATCTCATGGTCTAACAAAAATCCTGAGCTGGGACATGGAATGACCAGTTTTAATATTAATATGTTCTGTGACAATGAATAATTGATCACAAAATGATCACAAAGTACTTATTAACCATCTATTGTGTATGTGCCTTCCATATTGTGTTAGAAGTGATGTTAAAAAATATAAGATATGCTCATGCCCAAACATCAAAAAATATAGCCTCTGGGGCGCCTGGGTAGCTCAGTGCGTTAAGCATCTGACTCTTAGTTTCAGCTCAGATCACGATCTCAGGGTCTAGGGATACCAGGTCCATACCTGGCTCTCCGCTCAGCGGGGAGTCTGCTTGAGATTCTCTCTCTCCTGTCTTTCTACCTCTCCCCCCACTCACGCACACACTCTCTCCCTCTCTCTAAAATAAATAAATCTTTAAAAAAATGACGACTACTTCAAATTTCATTTTAAATGTGTAAGAAATATTGCATTGACATTCTGAAACATGATTAGTTTGAAAAAAAAAAAAAAGACTAGGCTTGGATGAGGTTCAGAAAAATATGTCCTACCTACAATCCAGTGTAAGAGTTAAAATGGACTTAATATTTTTTAAAAGCCATAAATTATATTTTCAAGGGTTAATATTTTCCTGCTTAATGAAATTCTCTCATTAAAGATATACTACCCTGCTCCCCAGATATTCCACCACTGATAACACTTGTTAAATGGTCTTTCTGAGGACAGCTATAATCCTAACACTTCCTCTAGAACTGCAAGCAACAATGAAGACACTTTCATTTCCTTGCGGTTAGTTCTTCCTTGATTGAATGTTGAATGTGATTCTGGTCTGACACAGTCTCTTCGTGGGCTTGAAAAAGTATAAACTCAAGTGGCCAGAATGCCCAGATCCATGTATATCATTTTTATTTCTCTTATTTAATTTTCAAGTGACTTTTCTTGCATTGCAGTTTTCACTGGCTTCAAATATTCATGATCCATTTTGGCTCCTTTGATTTACAAGTTGCACATTTGAAAAGGTATAACCACTAATGTGGGTGACTTTGCCAACCTCGGAAGGAAGATGACTAGAAGAAATACGTGATGAATAGGAAACGACCTTTTGATCTTTGCATTGAAATTTCCTCTTAATAGGAAAAGTGATACATACATTTATGTATATCTATTGATCTTGATAAATTTAAGAGAGGTTGTACTTTTTTTTTTTTTTTAATTTTGCTATGTACTTCTCAGGACTTAGGAACTGTTAGATAACTACATCTAAATATAGATGCTGATAGTTTGGTAAGGTCATTCTATAGTTATCCATCACTATTTGGTAAATAACCTATTTTAGAGACTACTTTAAAATATCCAGCTTACAGTATAGTTTATTACCTACTCCTTATGCTAAGGTCAAGCTCAAACCTGTCTGTATGCAAAAAGGGAAATAGGTCAGTGCCATCTTTTATAGAGATAGAGCAATGGCTTGAGTTTGGGGCTATAAAGAGAAATGGAAAAGTTCGCCTGCAGGAAATGCATGAGGAAGCACTTGTAAAGCAAAAAAGGCAAGATTGAGAAATAGCTCTAATGCATTTAAAATTGATAAATTACTCACCTTTGTAACCTCTTAGCATTGTAGAGCTTGAAAACCTTTATGGTATCAGATAAGGTACATTTCACTGGAAGGAACTAAAGATCACCTGAGAAAACTCATAGAAAAAAAAGAAGTATTTTGCCCTAAGCCAGACTGCAGAGATCTTTTGCTCTCCTTCCTCTCCTTCCAATGCACACCCAAGTTAGAGTGAGTTTTATGAGAAATAAAGAAGAAAAGTCACTCTTATAGTGACTCTTAGAGGAAAAATACTAATCAGATCAAAGGGGGGAAATTGGGCCTCACCCAATGACTAAAGAAAACACAATGCAAGAGCTACCACATCTTCTGTGACTGTATAGAACAGACTGAAATCTAGATTTCCGAGGGAAGTATTCCAATAATCAAGAAAACACAAAAGGATGAGATCAGGAGAAAAGTAGAAGCTGATGAGATGAGGGTTGGAAACAAATTCTAACAAGTGAGGATTGGGTCAATCTGTTCACCAGCTAGCTGTAGGCTTGACTGACCCAGATTGCTTGTCTACTGTATCCATGCCATAATCAAACAAACATGAGTGCCTAAATGTATGAACAAACTGACTCTAGCTATCACATAATTTTTTAATTTCCAGTTTTAAATGCTTACACTTGTGATATTTATTAAATGCTATAAATTCTTTACAGGGGGTGTTACATCTTCCAGGAAGACACTAGTATAAAAATGCATTTAAGCTCAGCATTTCAGCACATGGTGCCTCCCTAGGCACAGCCTCAATCATGTAAGGACAATTGAATTCAGAAGCACTTTCTAAAAATCCTATTTTCTAGAATGATAAGGAAGAGAGGATATTAAGAACTACAAGCCTTTAACTTTTACATGTGTTCCCAGTTTCAGACTACAGTATATGGTCCAGTCACTGGAAAGAAGCACCTTAATAAGAAGCAGAAAGTTAGCTGTAATGCTGATTCTTATTTGAAGCAGAATTAACACAATTATAGATATAATATTCAAAATCTGTTCCCAAGTCACATTAAATGTTTGGATTTTTGGCAGTGTGGGTGCAATTTGTGAATGTGTAATGCCATGCATTTTCCTACAATATTTCCAAATATACCTGCAAAACAACTTTGATCACGGAGTGTGCCTGCTTTCTTTTGGCATAATGATAAACATTTCAATCATCTATCAAGAGAAAATTGTGAAATCTATTAGATTTTTTTAAAGAGCTGAATGTAAAACACCATTAATGCTACATATTATATAGTCATGGGAAATAGTATCTAAACTCAAGAATTTTTAAATGATCCGTCTACTGTTAAATAATTAACAGACTTTTTGGTCAGACTCAACTCAAATGGACAAATTCCGAGACAGCATGTAATTTGCATTCAAGAATGAAGACATTTTTTAGGATGCCTTTTTAAAAGACCCCCAAATAGCTTTGTAACTAAAAAAATATCATCAATATACAAATCTTTGGGTTAATACCAGGATGACTTAAAGAGTGATCCCAGCAACATGACAAAATAAGTAAGTCAGAGATTTGTTGTTGGATTACAAACACATAGAAATGATGGATATATACAATAACATAAACAATAACATAATGTTTAATTACATAGCTGGGTTCAAAAGCAATAAGATGACAGAAATAAGAGGGATACTGAAAATCAGAGTGGTAAATTCAGGACTGGGTATTCCACAAACCAAAAAGAAAACTGCCCCAGATTGAAGTCTTCAGATATATCTAAAAGTGCCTTAAAGCCTGCAGAGGTACAGAAGATATGCCTTTGGGCTTAGGCAAGATGGGGGAGCTAAAGCATCATACACTGTCACAAAGCTGGGATAATGGAAGGGCTACCTTCTCAGTGGAAGGGCTATCTTCTCAGTGAAAGGGGGAAATAGAAAAATAGAAAAATTCTACCAATGGGCACAAGAAAGCAAGAAGGAAATTTGTCTTTGAGATTCTAAGGAGGGAAAAACCTCATCTCTGAAAAATAAAAATTCTGAGACTATCTGAATTTTTATATTCCATGGGTGTGGACATGCCTAATCTGAGAAGTTAAGAAGACTGACTTCAGTTGGTGAAATCCCTGGAGCACCTAGCAAAAACAAACACAAAACTATTCCCAAACAACATTTCTTTTCTTTTTTTTTTAAAGACTTTATTTTTTTGACAGAGAGAGAGATCACAAGTAGGCAGAGAGGCAGGCAGAGAGAGAGGGGGAAGCAGGCTCCCCATCCAGCAGAGAGCCTGATGCGGGGCTTGATCCCAGGACCCTGAGATCATGACCTGAGCTGAAGGCAGAGGCTTAACCCACTGAGCTACCCAGGTGCCCCCAAACAACATTTCTGTAAGTGCAAGGACTCCAGCGGGAAAACAAAACAAAACACAAAGAAAGAACACTTTTCTGCTATAATGAGTTCTCACACACAAATAAATAACAAGCCATGAGGGAAAATGAGCACATAAGACATACATGAAGATTATATAGTCTTCTCTCCCTGCAGTCAAACAGAATATAATCAAAAAAATCTGAAATAATTTATAAAACAAAATGGTTAGAGTATAAAAAAGAGATGGAATAGAAATAAATCTCAAAGATATGACACGTATTATCTCCCATAAAAATATATGGGAGATTTGGAAAAGAAATATGTATCTTTAGAAATGAAAAAAAAAAAAACCTTGAAATTAAAAATTCAATTGACCTAAAAATTAGACAATTTAAGAGGGAATTAGTGAACTGGAAAGCACCTAAGGAAATTACCCCCATTGCTGCACAGAAAGATAAAGACAAAGTGCAAGACAGAAGTGAGGAAAATGGAGGATATAAGGTACAACATATGTTGAAATAGGAATTCCGGAAGGAGAGAAAACAAAATGGAGATGATACTACATTTCAAGAACTATTTCTTAATAATTTTTCTGATTTGATAAATGATATAAATCCACAGATTTCAGAGCATCAAAGACAATAAGGAAATACTAAAAGCAACCAGAGAGAAAAGACAGATTAACTACAAAGGAAGAATTAACATGTTGGCATGGGAGAAGGGAGAATACAGTTGGAATAAGCATTTAATTTTATCTATAACTTTTTATTTCTTTTAAAATGATCTCAAGCAAGTATGAAGACATTAACTATTGTTGAATCTGTGTGGTAAGTATAATGGTATCTGTTATTTTCTTACTTGTCTACCAGTTTGATATATTTCAGAATTAAAAATTGAAAGAAGAAAAGTTGAAGAGGAGTACATAATATCTATTGATAAATAGCAGTTGTTTATCACAATAACTTCTTTCCCCCCACTTCCATATACCAACCTCAACCCCAAGCAGCAGTTATAGACAGCTGTAGGAAGGCTTATCCCAGGGTTCAATCTGGAAGAGGCTTAACAATTACTTTAATGGCAGCAACATCACTTAGATGAGGGGTAGACAAACCACACCTCTGGGACAGCTACCTGTTTTATAAAGGTTTATTACAGCATAGCCATGCTCATTTTTTTCTGTTTTGTCTATGGCTGTGTTGACTCTACAATAGTGGAGTTGTGTAGTTGCAAGTCTAAAACATTTATGATCTCACACTTTAGGAAGAAGTTTGCCAGCTCCTGGCTTAAACGATGATGCTTCTTGTCATTTCCCTTTAACAAATAAGTAGTATATATTTTTTTAAGATTTTATTTATTTGAGAGAGAGAGGGAAAGAGCACGAGTGGGGGGAGGGGCAGAGGGAGAAGGAGAAGCAGACTCCCCACTGAGCAGAGAGCCTGATGCCGGGCTCCATCCCAGGACCCTGAGATCATGACCTGAGCAGAAAGCAGATGCTTAACTGACTGAGCCACCCAGGCACTGCAAGCAGTATATTTTTTAAAATGAAGTTACAAATCTTATATAGATTTAAAGGTAATAATTAACAAGGTGCAATGGTCTTAAGTTCATATGCAGGGGAAACTTGAGATAAAAATAAATAATGAAAAATTCTAAAATATCTTTTGAGTGTTTACTTATTTTCTACCTTCAGGGTTCTCGATAATCAAGCAAAACTGGTTTGGGTAACATGAGCACTCAAATCAGTCATCTGATTCTGCAATACAGCCTAATTAATTTCTGGTATATAGCACATTTCCCATCCCTAGCCAAAGTTTCTTTAATTTTATGTCAGCTCAGAAAGCAGAGGAAGAGGGTTGCCTGGGTGGCTCAGTCAGTTAAGCGTCTGGCTCTTGATTTCTGCTCAGGTCACGATCTCAGGGTCGTGAGATTGAGCCCATGGAACTCCATGCTGGGTGTAGAGCCTGCTTAAGATTCTCTCTCTCCCTCTCCTCTACTCCTCTCCTTCTCTCTAAAAGAAAGAAAGAGAGAGAGAGAGAGAGAGAGAGGGAGGAGGGAAGGAAGGAAGGAAGGAAGGAAGGAAGGAAGGAAGGAAGGAAGGAAGGAAGGAAGGAAGGAAGGAAGGAAGAAGGAAGGAAGGAAGGAAGGAAAGGGCTGAGGAAGAAAGCATTTGTCTGGGCCTGTATTTTTTTTTTTTTTAATTCTTTTTCTATATATATTTTAGTTTCCTATGGAAGGACTGAAATTCTGGCTCTTTATATACTTAAGCTGCCTGAAAATCATGTCATATTATTTAATACATATTATGATATTTGAGAAAATAACTCATCACTTAGTCATAGGTGAAAGAAATGACTGGATTTCTCACCTCAGTGTCTATTTAAACCTTAGGAAAGTTTTTCTTTCAATTGGAGAAAGCCAGATTTCTTTTCATCCAAGACAAGAGATTTTGCTGATTTAATCACATATGTCAATAGAAACCATAATAAGAACTTCTTTGAACATACAAGTTACTACTTGCTGCAGTTACAGCAAGGAAAATTGCTCTGTCATGTCACTCCTTCAAGTCCTTATGTCACCACGCTCCACTTTCCCTCTCTGATCATATTTCATTCTTTGGACTTGTTTTGACCAACCACATCCTCACCTGTCCCCCAGCCCCCAGCCCCCAGGCCCCAACCTCTGCAGTCAGCACAGGTTAGTGCCTTTTTGAAGCATCTCACTGATGCCCAACTTCAATCTCACCATCCTCCAGCACTCATTTCCCAAAAGAGCATTGGATTCATTGATCTTTGATAAACTCCTATAACCAAGAATGATCCTGCCCTTTCCTGAGTTTCTGTAGTCCTGAATTTAAAAAACAAAACAAACGTAAAGAGCCTTAGATTGCTTTCCGTTTGTTATGTGTAAATAAAATATTATCTCTTTAATGAGAATGTAAAGTCCTTCAAGGTCAGGGGCAATGTTGTGTGTGAGTGTGTGTGTGTGTGTGTGTTTAATGGCATTAAAAAGAATCAAATTAGAGAGAGAGATAGAGAAGGAAAGGAAGTTCACTTTGGGCATCCCGTACAATGTGGTGAAGAACTAAGTATCTGCTTTAATACTCGCCGGCTTGCCTTTATATACATAAATATATAAATGTTATATATATTTATATAGATATATGTTAAATATATTTCATATATTTGCAGTTCAAAGAAACAACTAGGTGTTAAATATAGTGGTTAAAATATCTTAGGATATTAGTGAGATAAATTTGAAATCCATTAGATGAATTTGTTAAAGTCAAATAATTCTTCTTTAAACACAAATCAAGAGTAGAAAGAAGTAAAAAACAAACATTGCAGTCCCACTCAGATTCCAAGTCCATTTTCCAAGGTGATTTATAGTTGGATTTATCTTTTAAGAGCTTATAGAAGAATTGAGCTTGAAAACAGGCAGGAGTGCATAATTGTTCGTTTTTAAGCCAGAAACTATTTTTCTTTCTCTTTGAAGGTTAAAGTCAGAATCACTAGATTTGTAACTTACAACTTAAGCCTCTTTACTCTTTTCCCTTCTCTACTTTTCATTTTATCCATCAGATTTTCTGAGATGTTCAAATGGGCAATTTCCAAAGAATGACACTGACAGTCTCCAAAGCCAGTAATAAATTAAATTGTAAAATTACCTTTTTTAAGAGAAAGCTTATAGATTTTCACAAAGTCCTCACATTGTACTTCAAGACTATCTCTATCCCCTATTGGTCTCCATCTCTCTTCCTCCACTCCTGCTCAGGTCCATTTTGACCTGTAACTGCCTTACATATAATAGCCATCAACAAACATTGGCTGTGATTTCCAAATAAATGGACCTGTGTGTTTCTCAACTTTTTTTTATTAGCAAAATGTCCGGAAATTCTGCTTTGCTTTTTGGGCAGAGTATCAAGGGAATTGGATGGTTAAAAGGAAGGCTGTGGATGAGAAAGATATTAATACATGAGCTAGTATGTACTCCCACCTTCGCAGGATAAAGAGAAACATTTCAGAGTTCTCTTTAAAGAAAGAAAACATGATACACTAATGGCACAGCAAGTCTGTCCTCAAAGAGCAGAACTGAATGAGATGTAGGCATTTTCCATGAAATGACCCCCTAATGGTTCCCACTGAAGGGGGAGTATTGTAGAGAGAATAAGGACCATAATTCAGACTGAGACCTCTTTGAAGACAAGAACCTTAGTTTTTCATCTCTGAGTCTCCAATAACTTATAAATATTTGTCATATAAATATTTGTTGAATGATTTAATGAGTTTTATTCTCCCGGGCTTTCCTGAGTAGCACCAAAACTGATTTCTGTGAGTGCTCAAGTAACTGTATTAGAAGAGCTGTGGCATATTGTCTCTCCGCGTGTGTGTGTGTGTGTGTGTGTGTGTGTGTGTGTGTGTGTACTCACCTGGGGTAGAACAAATAAGGAAATAAATGAATATGAATAGGTATGCTTTGAAGCTGAAGCGATTTCAACCAGCAAGCTCAGAAAATGATGATCACCGATTATTCATCGATACGCCTATCAAAAGACGGAATACATCTATTTATGCAGTTGTTCAGGAAGACTAAGTTTTCTTACTGTTCATTGAAGCAACTGTGTGCCTTTTCCCTGAGCTAGGTATTGTAAATGATAAAAATATGCCAGATGTCTAGCTGTGCCTACAGGTGATTTCTGTGTGTACATCACATCCACCACTAGCTAGCACTCAGCACTGCTGATGACCTGCAAATAGTGAGCAAAGTCAAGTTTACTGAAGATCCCACCAGGGAAGCTGAGAAAGTTTATACTGCACCTATCATACCCTTCCACCTTATATGTACACTCCATTTGGCATAGTTTTTCTCCCCAGTTTTTCTAGATTCCCCAACCCTTCTAGCTTCCTCTTCCTTTTCTCTTTCCATTATCCTCCTGCACAGCTTTATGCCACTCCTTCCTCTTTTCTATGACTTCTCTTGAGCAAACATAATTTTCTTGAATCATAGAAGAGCGACATCATCTATTTTCCTCAGTCTGTGGTGCCATGGCCCACTGGCCTGGGAGTCAGGATTCTTGTGTACTTTCCCCCATATCTGTTTTAGTTTGGGTCTTCCCAGAAGTAGAACCTTACTTTTAAGAATTCAGTGCTGGTAGTTTATTTGGAAGATAAATTAGAAAACACTGGTAGGGGAGGCAGGAAAGAGTAGGCAAGTGTTATGGCCTGAATGTTTGTATCTCCCCACCCCCAAATTCATATGTTGAAATTCTAACCCCCAAAGATGATGGTGTTAGGAGGTGGGGCTTTGGGGAGATGCTTAGGTCAAAAGGGTGGAGCCCTCATGAATGGAATTAATGTTCTTATAAAAGGGACTCTACAGTGGTCCCTTCTGCCATTTGAGGACAGAGCACAAAGGCCCTGGCTATAAACCAGAAAGGGAGCTCACGCAAGAATTCGTCCATGCTGGTGTCTTGATTTTAGACTTCCCAGCCTCCAGACTGTGAAAAATAAATTTCTGTTGTTTATAAGTCATCCAGTCTATGGCACTTTGTGATAGCAGCCTGAAATGACTAAGACAAGGGCTCTGAATATAACTTAACCTGAGAGAGAGCTTCTTGCCCTCTCTCCTCCTTGGTCATGCTTAAGACAGGGAGGAATGTAACACTCACCTATTGGAGGAGTCTCTCTGTGATATGCCCCTTATCAAGAGCTATGGCTTTGAGTTGAAGAAACACCATTCTGGGCCTTGTATTTTTCCCCTTCTGTAGTATTTTTCTTCTCCGTATGCAGCAAATTCATTAATGTGCTATTCCCTGACACTTATTTTGTTTTCTCTCATTGGAGCCTTCTAAAAGATAGATGATAACATTATTTTTACTCAAACTGATATCCTCACTCTATCCTGGGAAATATATGATCCCCCACCTCACATAACCCCAGAACTTGGCCTGCACTGATTGAAAAAAAAAATACTGGGAAGTAAAGGTTCTTCTTTGCCCTGTAAATTAAGCAAGTTATAAATTCTGCCTCAACACAGTTTTGGGGATGCAAGAAGGTTATTACAAAGAGAGGAGGTAAAGAATTCTTTAGCATCTTTCTGATTATACACAGTAGAAATTATTTTCTCTGGATTGAAACAGCTCCCTTGGACACTTCCTGCACTTTCATCTGGATCCTGATTTATTTTTCTCTAAGTGAATTTAGGTAATGAGAAAGGTGCCTACTTGACATCTCCAGAGAGTAAATCCTTCTAATTATCCACCAGAGAAGAGAAGCAGAAAGGCAGTCACAAAGCAAACACCTCCTAAAATATTTTAGAAATATGTCTCAGGTCTAAACTATGCAGAAAACTAAAAATTAAGAAATTGCTCAGGCTGAGTAAGTTAGGGAAATCCCACCTACCCTAATAGTTGGTAGTAAATTGTCAATTACAATCACTCATGATGGCTGCTGGATGTGGGCAGTTTTTTAAAAAAAGGAAAGATCTGAAGCTGCACCATCACTCCATGTAGTCCGGGTCTCCAAGCAAACATCAGATAGTAAGAGACAGATACTGCCTCCCCTCATCCAAGTTTCTCTACCTCAGCACTATTGGCAGCCAAATAAATCTTTTTTTGTGGGAGCTGTCCTGTGCTCTGCAGGATGCTTAACAGCAGCCCCAGTCTCTACCCTCTAGATGTCAGCAGCACCACCTCCCCTCCCCTCAGTTGTGAAAATAAAAAATGTCTTTAGTCACTGTCAAATACCTCCTGGGGGGGAGGGGGTGCAAAATCACCACCAGATGAGAGCAGTGACTGGGAAGAACTTTCTCAATTCAACAAAAACTTTTTGACTGTCCACCATTTCCAGCCACTCTATCAGATGTCGGTGAATAAGGCAAATAAATATGGATGTCGCCCTCATTCAGTTTACATTTTAGTAAGCAAGAAAAAATGTAAACAAATAAAGTGATTACAAATTATAGATGGAAACATATTTAAAACAATTCAGTTCATGATAAATGTGGTGAAGGAAATAAAGCCACGAGACGAGTAACTGGTGAGGCCGTGTTAGGCAGGGTGGTCAGGGAAGAATTCTCTGAATAGGAGACTTTTGAGCGGAGGATTAAAGGATGAGAATGAACTAGCCATCTGCAGAGCGAGATCATACCGAGCAAAGGGAAAAGCAAATACAAAGATGCAGGGAACAGAAGTGGCTTGGGGTGGAGGAACACTAGGGAGGCCAATGTAACTGGAATTCAGAGGGCAAGTGGGGGGGAGTGTCAGTAATAAGATGTGTATCATGTGAGGCAGGACCTGGAAAATACAGAACTTTTTGGGTCATTGTGGGGAAGAGTCTAGATTTTAACCTAAAAGTACTGAAAGCCATGTAAGGTCTCAAGAAAGGGAATGGCATGATCTGGTTTATGATTTAAAAGGGCACTCTGGCTAAAAAAGGAATTGTTAAAAAGAAGAATTGAATTAGAGAAACCATTTAAGGGCCTATTTAAATCACCTAATTGGGATTTAATGACTCCACTGATGTCACTGCGGATGAAGAGAAGTGAGTAAATCCAAGGACAACAATCCTCTTGGTGACAAATTGAATGGATGGTAAAGAAAAGAGTATGTGTAATGAAGAACTCCTAGATCTGGGTCCCAAATAACTAGGAGGATGAAGGTACCATTACTGAGATGGAGAAGACTGGCAAGAATATATTTGACCAAGCTAAGTATGAAGAGTGCCATTTTGAGTATATTAAATCTGCTATGCTCATTAGCCTATTAGAAATGGCAAGTTGGATGTTGGATATATGAACATAGAGCTTAGAGGAGAGATAGGAAGTAGATAAAGAATATTGGGAGCCACTGGCATCTAGATGTCACATAACAGCCATTAGACTGAAAGAGGTCACATGGGGAAAGAGCTTATACAGAAGACATGAGGACAGGGCAGAGCAGTGGGGCCCTTCTACATGCGGAAGGATGGAAGAGGAAGCAGAAACCAGCAAAGAAAACCAAGAAATGCCAGATAGGTCAGGGGAAATGAGAGGAATGTGCTGCCATGAAATGGCAGCTGGAAATGACAGTGTGCCAATAAAAGGGAATGACCAATCGGGCAATGAACTTATTTCTGTGCCTCTGTCCTAATCTTTTAGGAAGGTAATATCCTAAACATGAAATTGCTTGATTAAGGGCTCTAAATGTATTAACATTTTAGTAGATACTACCAAGCTTTCTTCCACAAAACTTGAATTATGTACAGACAAGATAATGACTTTTTAACAAATGAACTTCCTATTAAGGTACAATGTAATACAGAAATGTAAATAACCCATAAACTCACAGCACAGAATTTTTACAAAGTTAACATATCCATGTATCCAGCATGAAGAAACAGTATTATTAACTCCTTCCCAAGCCCTCTCAGTCACCACCCCATCAAGGTAACCACTAGCTTGACTTCCAACACTATAATTAGCTTTGCCACTTTTTGAGCTATATATAAATGGTATCATACAGCATGTAATTTTTTTGTGGCTGCTTTCGCTCAACATTATGTTCGTGATAGTCTCCATATTGTTGCTTATAGTGACAATTTTTTTATTCTATTATCTATATGATTCAATTTATTTGTCCCTCAAATGTTGATGAACACTGCATTGTTTTTCGAATTTACACTATTACAAATAATGCTGCTAAGAATATTTTTGTACATTTATTTTGGTGGACATATAACCAAATTTCTTTTTGCCGGTCATAGGGTATGATTATTTCCAAATTTGTCTACTAATAGTTTATGAGAGTTCCAATTATCCACATACTTCTCAACACTTGATATTATCAGTCTTTATCATTGTAGCCATTCTAGTCGTAAGAAGCAGTTTCTCATTGTGGTTTTTTGTTTTGTTTTCTTTTGTATAGATATAGATATAGATGCATAGATATAAATATAGGTATATAGTGCATTTCTCTGATGACTACTGAGGTTAAATATCTTTTAATATATTTATTGGCCGTTCGTATATTTTCTTTTGAGAAGTGCCTGTGTAAGTCTCTTGCATGCTTGTCTATTGAGCTGGCTTATTATTTTTTCTCATTGATTTATTGGGGTTATCTTGTATATGAGCTCTTTGTAAGTTTTATATGTTGAAAAAAAATCTTCTCCCAATCTGTTCTTTGCCTTTTCATTCTCTTTGTAATGTCTTTTGATGAGGGAAGTTTGTAATTTTAATAGTCCAATTTTTCAAGTATTTTTTTTAAGATTTTAAAGATTTATTACAGAGAGAGAGAGAGAACACGAGAGGGGATAGGGTCAGAGGGAGAAGCAGACTCCCTGCTGAGCAGGGAGCCCGATGTGGGACTCAATCCTAGGACCGCGGGATCTTGACCTGAGCCGAACTGACGCTTAACTGACTGAGCCACCCAGGTGGCCCCAAGTATTCTTTTATTGTTAGTGCTTTCTGTAGCCTGTTTAAAACATCTTTCATCTGAGTTTCTTCTAGGAATTTTTCTGTTTCAGGTCTTATGTCCAAGTTTCTAATCCATTTTGAGTTGATTTGTGTGTATTTTTGTGTATAGTGCAATATAAGGTCAAGACACACTTTTTCTTCTATGGATAATTGACCTAGCTTCATTTACTAAAAAGCGCATCCTTTTCCCTCCGTACTGCAGCATCACTTTTGTCATGAATGGGGCAACCATGATTCAGGTGACATATATGTGTAGCTCTGTTTCTGGGAACTGTTTTCTGTACTGTGAACTATTTGTTTATATTTGTTGCGGTACCGCCCTGTCTTAATTTTGGTGACTCTATAAGAAGTGTTGATATCTGGCAGTGGAAGGCTCTCAGCTTTGTTCTTCCTTTTTCAGACTATCTCAGTAATTTTGGCTTCTTGTGTTTCATATACGTCTTAAAGCTAGCTTGTTATTTTCTTACACACATACACACCTGTTGGAATTTTTATTGTGATTGCACTGAGATCAATTTGGGAGAAAACTGACACCAAGTTTGTCAATCCACGATCATGGAGTAACAGATATGATATTATGGTAATACTCAATAAAGATTTTAGTCAAGGGCAGCCTTTGTGAGAAAATGGTCCATGCTTTCTTTGTGATGTTTTTGTTTTAAGTGGAAAGAAATGCTTCCCAAGGCTTACCTGATTACTAGGAAAGAGTACTTGGAAAAATATCGATCCACTCATAAAGGGTTGGTTTTTAATAAACTGATAAAAAACTCAGGGGATTTCACCAAGATACAAATCAGGAGGATCAGCCTGTAGCTCTTCTTTCTGGCATTAGCTAGCCACCAGGAACTTGCATAGAAACATTTTCAGAAAAGAAAAACTTTTGTTTTGCACCTGTACCCTCCTTCCCACCTTCAACTTAACACATGGCTCTGCTGATGGTTCTTTCCCACCATTATGCCCCATACATTCGGCAGACCACAGAAAGATGTGTGTTTTTCCAAATGATACTCTTTATTAATAATTAACAATAACGTTTCTTATGAATCATCTCACTCTTTTTAAAATGTTTCACTGACTAATAAAGTCAGCTTCTATAAGATAATTAAGTTCATACATGGTTTTAGTGTTCAAATGTTCTGGAAACATGTTCTCTGTATACTCGGTACTCAGTGGATCATTTAAACATTGGACTGTCATATTGAATAAGCATTCCCTTTTCATACACAAGAAAAGGCTTAAGGAATTTACTATAATTTCAGTTTATAATTTTTTCCTACTGTATCTGATTGTATGTCTACCTTAAAATTCACTAATGGTAAAAATGATTAATAAAAATGTTGTTCATGGTTAAATATTTAAAACAATTATGTATAAATGCTGTCATTTATGACTGATTATCCTCAGGAACTTTATTTCTGTTATTTCAAAAATCAGTTCTTACTGTGCTTCTATTCTAGACCCAATCTTATCTAGATGGCTTACTTGAGCAGTCTCAGGATAAATCTGAAAAAGTTTAAGTATTTCACATTCTCAGTCTCAAATCTTCCCAGTTTTTTCCCAGATTCTCTGTGTATGCTCTACATTTCTACTCCTTGGCTAACTCTCAAGATTTCTAACAAGGTAACAACAGAAATCCCAGAATGTGTGTACAAAACTTCATGCTTCCAAGATTTCCTACGTGGATATAAATCTTTTCTCCACAGGGTTCACAAAACTCAATAGAAATTTAATTATCCTTCACACCATAGCCATAAGGGTAAAAAAATGAGATGAAGTTCAGACCAAAACAAAACAAAACAAGAACAATTAAACATAACCCTCAATACAAGTATGTTCCCCAAGTTTAAAAAGAAAAGCTTTTAAGACATGTTGGAATTAATCATTCGTATTATTATGTCGCCTAAGAAATGTTTGTTATCTATATATATTACAAGCTAAGTACTACCAAAAAGCATATAGGACAGATCTTAGGAAGACCGCTGGCATTTAGAGAAACACATGTCCTGCTTTTAAAAAGGTGTTCTAAATAGAGCCAACTAGTCAAATAAATTTTAGCAAATATAATTAAAAAAGAGAAGGTATAATTTATTTGTTTTCACATGTACAATTTTGGAGGCAGATAGAATAAATGTTTCAAGATCTTGTAATGCTCACGGGTGGTTGCTCTAGTGTATCCAATGCCATGGTCAACATATATCAAGCTGCCTCATGAATTTTCAATTGAGAGTTTTTGGTTATTTTCCATTTGACAATACAAACTGAAATGCTGTGTGCAGCTGTGTGATCCAAGATCATCAGGAGGCTATGTGCTGTCAGAGTCTGTGAACATTGGTTTCCACAGGAACCAGAACTTTGTCCAACACATTGTAGGCCACCATTTTTCCCCTCAACCATAAAGAGGCAATTTTTCTGATAGGAGTGTATGCCTATCTCACATGTTACCCTTGAAACTGTCTGCTCTTTGAGAAAGGAAAATGTTTTCAGTCTCCTAAAAACTAAAAAATTTTATGATCATGGTCCATAGGCCAAGAAGCAGAAAGGAAATGCTGTCATTATTTAGTTAGTATTGACAAAACTTACTGCTTGAAATACAACGCAGAGCATTAATTAATTACGTATCTAATGGGCTAAAATGAAAAAAGAAAGAAAAGCAGTAAAAATAGTAAAATAGAAATAGTAAAATAGAAAATTCTCTGTCAGAAGCAATTTGGTTCAGAAAACTTACTAAATATGAAATATAATTTTTCTCGATAACTTTTTCCAATGTGCTACTCTTATTTTGTGATTTTTAAGAACTTTAGTTGTTACATTTTAAATATAGATTCGAAAAATATAAGGACATTAAGACAGAACTAGTAGGAAAAAATCTTTTAACTTTGAGACCACTGAGCCATGGATGTAGAGTTGAAAGGAACTTGAATCTTCGGACACATTTTTCTTTTTCCAAAAATGAAGAAAGTGAGTCAGCCCTGGGTGGCTGTTAGGGTAATTAAGTGTCTAGCCCTAAGTCATGTTGTCCTTTGATGATACAACCAGGACAGTACAGATCTGCCTTACACATGCTTGTGCACATGACTTTGGTGATGCTGGAGTGTTCCTGAGCCAATGGTGACACTGGAATTCTGTTCTTCAACACCACCATCATGGTACCAAGTACAATTTTCCCACCATGATGCTCAAATAGTATTCCACTCTTCAGACAGTGTCTTCCATAAGTCAGAAATCATGAGTCTGCTAATTCGTGTACACTTGTGTTTCAAATATTTGTTTTTAAGTAGCTTGTTGTTTTCCATGGGCAAATGAATTCCTTTACCCTCTCCTATCTCTGAGTCATTGAACATGCCCACTCAAGAATGCTCATTTCTCCTTTTTATCAAACCATGCCTGTCTTACTTAATACTCTAAGACTTGCCAATGACGTAAAGCCTCTATGGGCTAATTCTTCTTCACTCCTTCCTTCTCTTTATTCCAGTACTTCCTTCCCCCAACCCTCCTTCCTGTCTGCCTCTCTAAATAATGAGTCATTTCTTTAATGCAATTTAAAATTATTATTTCATATATTCATCATTTAAGATTTCTTTTAGTTGCGATTAATTAAAAGCCAAACTAATGGTGGCTTAGACCATAAGGTCATCTACAGTTTACCTCAACAGAAGTTGGGAGGTAGGACTGTGCCCGGGAAACAGCAGACCAAATAAGACCTAAAGCTGTTTTATGGTTCCTGGTGGCAGAAACCCAACTGATTACTCTCGGTCTGGGCTGAGTTGGTAATTTAAAACACCTAGCTGAAGTGGAAGACATGTAGACACAAGAAACCAGCTGGCAGATCATTTCAGAACTGGGGATGACACATACCAACAGAAGTAACAGGCGACAAATTTGTTTTCTACAAAAATCAGATGAAGTATTGGAGAAAAGGAACTGCAACTTTAATGAGTAACGTTTATTCATTCATCACACATTAAATTACTACCTTCTATCTTCCAGCCACTCTGGCCATAGGAGCTCAGGATATTGACTGAAGACTATTCTTGTCCTCAAGTTCATACTCTGGTTGAAAAGGCAGACATATAAATAATTACAACTTCAAGTGATGATTGTTGTAATGACTATATATATATACAATGGTATGAAAAACACAACAGACAGCAAGTAATTTTGCCTGAGAGCATCAGAGAAGACCCCACTGAGGGGGGTGACTTTTAAGCAGGGGAAGAGAAGAGTTCCGAAGGCCAGAAGAACACACCAGGAATATGAATACAGTGATAGGAAAGAATGCAACATTTTCGGTGAATAATGAGAAGGTTTATGTAACTGGAATGTATCGGGCACGGGGTAAGATTGGAGACGTGAAGTAGAATCTAAATAAGATGGTTCAGTTCATGTATGTTTGAGGATTTTCAAGGTCAGAGGAGAAGGTGATCACAGGGTTAAGAGAATAGATAAGGATTCAGGTGAACATAATTAAACAGAGTAACAGTGGGTACAGATATGGAGGAAGTGCCGTTAAATGCAGTGTGTTATTGGACATGTTACTGCTGTGGACAACTGGGGCTGAGTTTTTCTGGTTAATTCTGGGAGGGAGCACACAGCACCGGTCATGGTGACCCATAGTCCCTCTGGGGCATTTCTTTCCCAAACTCCCTTTTGTCGTTGGTTGAGGGCAATTCCCAGAAGCACTTCGGGTCCCAGGTGAGAGTCAGAGATGCTTGTAGCAAGCATTATGGTGGAGATTAGAGCGGTGAGTGCCAAGGGACAGAGTTGTGGCACTGAAGGCATCTACTGTGTTTACCCAGGACTATTTTAGGAGTGGAGCTAGAGAGAAACTTTGTAAGCTAGGCACCAGAACCCTCAGTGGAGTTGCAATATAGAGTGACCACCATAGAGGCTAGGAGATGCAACAAGAGGCTGGAAAAAAGTGTGGTTATAAATCATCAATCCACACACTGCTGGTAAATATTGAAAATGTGTTGTGAGAGAGTTGGGCTCCCTACTAAAAAATCCCACTTGGTCAGGGGCTTCTGGGTTTGATGGTCATTGAAGGTAGTACACTTTTGGCTGACATGCTTTTAGAAAAGTGTGTTATGAAGTTGTAAGCCCACCATTGCTTTGCTGTCAGCTGACATTGTATTGATGTGAAGTCAATAGAGCCACCTTCTCAGAGCTATTGAGAACTGGCTGGAACAATATGGCTTTAAGAGCAATGTCTCTGCCGAAGCACATCCTCCAAGTCTCAGCTCTGCTTGATCCCTCTCCTACTTGGGGACTCAGTCCCAGGAAGGCAGTCCTTACCCATCAAGGAATATTACAGAGACTTCAATAAGTCGCTACTCCCAATATGTTCACCAGACCCTTGTTGAATTAAGAAAGGACTCCACAGCTTGCTCATGATTGCCCTTGTGTCTGAGGAACTGAAGTCTGCTTTGGTGATGGAATCTTCTAGAACTCTAAACCTCTGCATTTTGCTGATCCTTCTTTTAATGTTGGCTACTCATTGTCTTTTCTTATCACTTACAGTTTTGAGTCATCAATCCCAGATCATAGCTTTTAATGGTCTAGTAACCTATTTTGACAATCCCCAAGTTACAAAGGAGTCATGTTCTTTAGTGGACTGTCTGTAAGTTGGGATTTCATATACCAATCCAACATAATTCTGTCTTTCAAATACTGTGTTTTTATCTACCAAAGTTATCTACCTCAAATTCCCAAACTAAGCACCACAATCATTTCTTCATATCTTAATACCGTGTGTGTGTATGCTTATTATTTAAATATGGTTTATTATTAATAAAAATTTAAAATACAATACCACATACTTATCTCCTACTGTGTTGATGGATGTCAGTGGCTGTACCTTTATCATTTATTTCCAAACCCATTTGTCAACAGCAAAAGCCAACATTTAAAAAAATATTCTCTCTTTTTGTATCATAAGAAGCTTTTATTAAATTTTCTTTTATGTTAAGGACACAAAAGTAAGAAACATGCATTTATAATACAAAACTGAATAAGTGAATGCAGGAGAGACTGTATTATTCCACATTCTCACTACATGTAAATGATGATAGTTACTGCATCTGACCAACTCCTATTCTTTCTCAAGAATATGTATGTAACAACATACATTTGGAGCTCAAGTGTTACACAGTGATGCATAACTACTACGTATGTTTCAAAAATTATATTTTAATTATAAAGTGCGTATAATCTCTTGTTCTACATCAAGCCATTAACTGCATAACAATGATACTTGTTCCACTTTCTGTATTTTCTATTTATTTGTAGAAACTGGGTGGTGGATACAAGTGCTTATTGTGAGCTGCTTGGCAACCTAAAAGTTAGTAATATTTGCTTTAGGAAGTGAAATCAAGGAGAGAACAGTCAAGCTGAAAAGCTGAAATTCTAACCTGTCTAAAGCCCAGTCATTCATTCTAAAATGCAAATAATATTCTTCATCAATTTTTATGATGAGTGTTCTTTTTTTTAGAAGGATTTTATTTATTTGTTTGAGTGAGAGAGAGAGCACAAGCAGGGGAGCAGCAGGTGGAGGGAGAGGAAGAAGCAGACTCCCTGCTGAGCAGAGAGCCCGATGCAGGGCTCGATCCCAGGACCCGGGGATCATGACCTGAGCCGAAGGCAGACACTTAACCAACTGAGCCACCCAGGTGCCCCTATGATAAGTATGCTTAAATAACAAATAGCATATTCTTTATTATCAATGAGGTCCCCTGAGAGCTTATAATTTTTATTTGGGGTTCTACCTCAGGAATAAAGTTGTCTCTTTAATTCACATACCAGTCATAATAAATAATACATGTCACACTTTCAACTAAACCTTTGAGCAATGAAACTCTTTAAAAGAGCTAGCAAGAATATATGGGACTGCAAACTCTGTGTAAGTAGGCATCGAGATCGTATCTTTAGAGATGGAGCCCAGTTTTCTTCTGAAGTACTGCACAGCTTCCTTGGTACTCTCAGCTCTATCTTTTCTGGTTGCAGAAGGTTGCAGATTCAGATCCCCTGAATGCCACTGCTTATCTGAACATTCAGAAAAATATACTCATCCTATTCCTCAGTTCATCTTTGACCTATGACGTCTTGGGACTAAGAATAGCTTGCACTTATTCATTCATTAATGTTAATCCTTAATAATCAAATTGTAGCCATCTGACATCTATACCTAAAATGCTAACATAAGAGATTCAACATCTAATCATGAGCAGTAGAGTCCTCGCTTTCCCTATTTTTGGAGGCAAAAATCTTAGAAATGGAAAACAAAGGCTCACAGTAAATTAAGAGGGTCTTAGCCAAGGCAGTACCATTTTCATTCTTGTATTCACCAAAGGTCACTCTTGGATTAAATGCACTTCCTCAATGTCAGTGCTATTGACATTTGGGGCCACCCAGTTCTTTGCTGTGGGGGCTGTCCGGGACATTGTAGGACGTTTAGCAGCATCTCTAGGCTCTACCTTGTAGATACCTGTAGCTCTCCCAAATCATGACAGACTAAAATGTCCCCTAGGAGGACAAAATCGCCCCCAGTGGAGGATAACTGGATTAATGGAAAGATAGAAGGAAGCTACTCTTTTCACATCAGTAATAAAACTGACACAGAACTCCTGCAGGAAAATAAACTCATGTGGCAGAAAGCAAGTTGGCCTTTCTTATTACCTGTCCTAAACACCCTCAGGCCATGTTCTAGATTGCTACTTAGATGTTGACAATGCAGTCCATTTCCTCAGTAAATGTGGGGGAAAAGCTACAGAAATGATATATGATATGAGGCTGCCCCCTTGTCGACTGCAGGAATATTATAAATACTGCCATATTAGCTAATAATCTACAATATTTTCTAAACAAATTTTTGTATAGGACCCATTCAACATTCAGTATGTTTAAACAATGCTAAATAAATGTCTTGGTTTAAAATTCTACTTGTTTAAATTAAGAGTAATTTCATAGTTTTGTTTTTCTATATAAAGATGGAAATCTATCAACCATAGACCTAATCTAATTATGTAATTTATTTTTTTGAACCAGGAAATAGACACTGAGCTGTTTGTTTCATTGAACATTCCCTGCGAAGTCGTCTGTGGCAGTCTATTGTCTCGGTCTGCAACCGTGCTGCCGGTTAAGGTCACTTCAATGTGCATAGAAATGGAGGAAATCTGCCGTGGACATCTGAAACAGTATTTTTTTCACAGTCATTTCCCACCATCTTTCCCCACCCCACCCCTCCCAATAGTCAAACATATGCTCAGTACTTTCAGGAAGGAAGGAAATCTACCCAGGAGGTATAAAATGAGCGTGATTCAAATGTTTTGTCAGCTGGAGTCCTAGCCAGCAACCAATTTTCACAAACTCTTGTACGTTATTCAAATTATCATAATATTATTCAAATAATCATAACACAGCATTGGGTCTCTGACCTATTAATTATCCTTTCATCCATTCCTTCCCTGCTGCCGAGTTAATTAGTCAGATGGTGGGGTCTCTGCTTTATGTACATTATCTCAACCACAGAAAGCCACAAAGTTGTGTCAAGAACTGCAGTTAGAGTCATCCTTTTCCGTCCTAATAATCATGCATGCAAATTATTTTTTAATCTTTTTACTCTGGCTAATAGCCTTCCTATTCAGAGGAGAGTAAACTTCGCTTCATTCCTTTTCCACTGTCTGCGTGTATCTGTCTTTTAAGAAGAAAGGAGTGGCAGCCAGCCACCACCATGCATTCTTGCCCTAGGTTCCCTCTCCTTGAAATAGGGGAAAGAACTTCTTAGACATGTGGAATTCTCTTCATCCTGTCCTTTGTGCCCCAAAGCCGTGATTGAGTGTTCCTGATTGGCACCGGCCGTGGGATATGGTCCTGTCCCCTGCCACACCAACGCCACCCAGCTCATCATTCAGAAACCTGATCCCCAGCAGTTCAGGGTGGCTTCCTGAAATTCCTTTCTTGTGTACTAGTAGAGTTCACTCGATGACATCGGTCTCAGTAAGTAAACATCGAGCTACATATTTCATGTCAGAAATGCCATGAGGGTGCTAAATTTTTTTTTATATACCTCTAAACAAACTGAATGGATTTTCTGTCAAGCTTTTTATTTTTTAAGAACACAAGAGTCCCTTTCAGATGGGCAAGGGAGATTATTTTTATAAAGGCAAGATTGAAATTCGCATAGTTTTCCTTTCCATTCTATCAGTGAAAGTTGAGCCAGGAAAACAGAAACTACTCTAGATATTTTCAAGTAGAGGAAATCTGATGCAGTGAATGACTGACACAGTAATGGAAGAGCTGAGAAGCCAAAGGGGAGTGCAGGCAGCCTGGAGATTAGCAACAGCAGGAAGCCACAAGCATGGCTAGGAAAGGGGTGGTGATACTAGAATCCAGAAGCCAGGCCTCCGGCTGCAGCTTGGGTCCCAGAGGGGGCTGCCCAGGGGAGCTGGCACCACAGACCAATGAGGTCGCTGCAGGGAACCACCCCAGGAGGCAGAAACAGCAAGCGAGAAATACCCCAGCTCCTTCCTTCTTCCTGTAGTCTAATCTCTCCCCAGGCCTCCACTAATGCAACTTGGCTGGAGGCCAGGTGCAAGGAAGCCTGGAAAACATTATTTACAGGAGAAGAGTGGGAGATGAATCTGGGAGTTGCATCCATCTTCCCTTTCAGTGATAGTTGAGTGAATGCAGAGCTAATTGACATCAGTTAAATGACAGATCCGTGAGGCCCGTATGCAGGTGCACATAGAATTAAGCCCCACTTGTCTAGAATTCATGAGAACTCACAAGAAGCTTACCCCAGGCCAAATAGTTAAAGAGTAAGCCAAGGAGGTTCAAGGAAAAAACACAACTGACTAAGAAACCATCTATTTCAAGCATTCTGGTACCTCTGGGATGTTAGGGTTGGAAGAATAATGTCCAAGTCCTCATCTCCACAAGCTGTGGATGTGATACTCAACACGTCAAAAGAGATTTTGCAGATGTGATCAAGATTAAGGACCTTGTGATGGAGAGGTTGTCCTGGACTATCTGGTGGGTCCAAACTTATCATGGGAGTCCTTAAAACTGGAGAATCTTTCCTGGGCACGATGAGAGAGAGAGAGATGGTGACGAGAAGAAGTGTCAGAGAGGTGTGAGAAGGACTCACCGGCTATTACTGGTTTTAAACATGGAAGAAGGGAGCTGGGAGCCAAGGGAGCTGGATAGCCTCTAGAAGCTGGAAATGGCAAGGCAACAGACTCTACCCACCCTGCCTGCTGCCATCTATCAACCTTTCCACTACTCAGTCTATCACTTCCATCCACATCACAATAGGCTGGTATTTCTTCCATCTTACTGAAAACAACAACTTTACATGACCTTACTCCATTCCTTTGCTCTTCTTTGCAGCAAGCCCTTCAAAGAATTTGTTCACATGTGTTCTGTTTGAGTTCATTTTTCTATTTTCGTTCACACCCACTCTAATCAGAGGAACTGCCCACACCCCGTCAGTAATGGTGAATTCTCAGTCCTTACCTTACTTGACTTAGCGGTGGCACTTGACAGAGCTGATCACTTTCTACATACATGTTTTCTCACTTGCCTTCTGGAACACCAAGTTCTGCTTTTCCTTCTACTTCAGGGGTCACTGCCTCTGAGTTTCCTTTATGGCTTGTTCCCCTTCCCCCTGGCCTCTTATGTTGGTAAGCCCCAGGACTCAGACCCCGGCCATTTTCCCTTCAGTGTCTGTACTCATTCCTTTGATGATCTTATCCTTTCTCTTGTATTTAAATGTCATCTATACAGTGATGATTCCCAAATGTCATCCCTAGTTCAGAATTTCCTCCAAAACCCAGATATCCAACTGCCTACTTACCATCTCCAGGAGAATGTCTAATAGGCATCTCAGCTGACCCTGTCCAAACTGGATTCCAGATCCTCCCTCCAAACCTACTCTACCCCAGCACTCCCCATCCCCGTTCATGGTAACCCCATCCTTCTGTTAGCTCAGGTCGAGAACTTTCGGTTCATCCTTCGTTCCCTTTTTTCACTCACACCTTCACACTATGCCTTCAAAATATATACAGATCTCAAAGCTAATGAACATAGCTTGCAACTTCTTACCAGTTTTTCATTAAAAGGAACCAGGAATCCTTGAATAAAAGGTTGATTCTTGGGCTGGGGCTGGGAAAGTACAAAACAAGCCTGGATCACTTTACTGTACTGGAAGCGAGAGGGTGCTTAAATTATGATAGGGACATGTCAAATGTCAAAGAACCCAGTTTGAAAAGGTTCCCACTGACCAAACCTCAGATCATTCAGGCATCTAAATAAATGTGAATATGTTTTTCTTACAGGGCAAAAGGAAATTAAGGCTACAGATAGGATTTACGTTGCTAATTAATGGGCCTGAAAATACAGAGATTATCCTGAATTATCCCAGTGGCTCAATCTAAGCCCATGAGCTCTTACGATAGGAAAATCTTTTCTGGCTGTGGCCAAAAGAAGACAACAAATGAAGGGTCAGAGAGAGGTAATATTTCTGGCTTTAAAGATAGAGGAGTTGGGGACCACGAGCCTAGGAATGCGAGAAGCCTCTGGAGTCTGGGAAAGCCAAAAGAAAGGATTCTTTCCTAGAGCCTGCCAATGGCTTGATTTTAGGACTTGATTTTAGGAGTGTAGGACTTCTGACCTACAAGGCTATAAGACAATAAATTTAAGTTATTTTAAACCAACATATTTGGTACTCTATTAAAGCATCAGTAGAAAACTTATACATCCCTAAAATGACTACCATTCCCAATTCTCTATACCCCTCCTGTATTTTTCATCAGAGTCCCAAATACTAGCTGTTTTGCTATATATATTTTTTGTTATTATATGCTGTCTGTTCCCAGTAGTTCCAGAAGGCAGTTTGTTTGCTTTATTCTCTGCTATGTCCATAGTACTTAGAGCTGTACCTGAACAGAAAGGACACTCAATAAATGTTGGTTGAATAAATATTGAAATTGCAAACTTACATTAATAAGAACAGCCAAATTTACATTAATAAGAACAGTGCTTTAATGCCATCAATCTGAAATAGCAGATTTGGAATTTGCCATAACGCTATCAATATGCTCTTCAGATTCTACCCTTAAACAATTTCTATCAGGGTGATTTTCATTTTCTTACAGTAAAATTCAGAGAATAGCAATAAATGCATTCAGGGCTGAATTTTTTTTTAGGATGACTCCCACCGATTAGCAAGAGGAACTCCTGAACCCACTTTAATAAATGGATAACATCTCACCAATTTCATCTACTGTTTAGAGAACCTCCTCCAGCCATAAATCAGCTCTATGATCTAAGAACTGGGCAGGGAATTGTCAAAGTCCCTCTGCTGAGTAATTCCAGAAATGCCTTCAAGCTTAACAAAGGAGAGATCGGACATTAGAAAGCCGAAATTTACAACCTAAGGAAAACCCCAGTAGGGCAAAACAAAACATCAGGCTGAAGGCCCCAAGAGACCTTTTCAGTCCTTGCTTACAAAAGTCTTCATATCTCCGTAAAAGATGATTTTTCAATGAAGCAAATTAATCCATGAAAATTCAGCCTAAATTTTAACCATGATCGTAAATCTTTACCTTTGTCACGATTCTTTCTAGTGTTCCAGCAGGTGATCATATAAACAAACCGCTGTAGGTCTGTTTGGCTGGAAAAGCAAGGAAAGGGCATTCTCCTGAGGACTGGACAGAAACCTTCGGATGCCAATGGTAAAGAGCTTAGGTCACTTTCTGTGACTCGCAGAGTGGCAAAAACTGCCTGGGTAAACACCAGGAAGCTGAACACACTTTTAAACATGGCAAAGTGTTTTGGAGCCCAATTGACTCAAGAAACTCTCTTAGATTCCTAATAAGGATGTATTTTTTCAAGAGCAAAAAAAAAACACAGCAATGATTTCCTTTCATCTGCAAATGCAGTCTTTAGATTTATTACTTTCATCTAATGAAATAATAAAATATTCTGATCTGTTGGTTCACCTTTCTCTTTAGAGCAACATACTTTTTTCTTATAGTAACAAACCTAATTAAAATCAAGACTCTACCAATTATTGTGGAAAATCTATACAAACTGTTCTTACCCAGCCTCTAAGATTTGCTCATCCAAACTGCACTAAAATTAAGATGTTTTCTTCTTTGCTGGCTTGCTAAATTTTTACTTACACCTATATATAGGATACTATGTATATCTACTGGATAAACTGAGATGTGGGACAGGTTTCGAGTGAACTTTAAAACAACTTTTTAAGTTACATGAAGCTAAAGCTTGGTTTATGAACTGAAATATTGGATTGTAGGGCACTGAGCAATTATATGAAGATTTATTGAGCCATTTGTTCTCGCAATCAAAAGTTTTCCTTACATAAAAATGTCTTCTACACTTGGCTCTTCAAATACCTACTCATGTTCTTACAGCTTTGGAAAATAACGTTTTTATTTATAAGGCAGGCAGAAGCTGTGTGTTTTAACTTTCATCAAAGACCTGTTTGAAGAAATAGGCAACTCATTGATTTAGCTGATGTAGTCACCTGGAGAGAGAGTGAACTTCTTAACAGATGGGATTGGAATTCAAAATGACCTTGCTAAGTTGGAGAAGCAGATAGACTCAGGCAGAAAGACACTCAAGAATGATAAGCATAATAATTAATTTGAGTAAAAATGGAGCAAAAAAAGTACGTCAGAAGAAAGGGGCAAACATGGTAAGCAAAGGTGGGCTCTAAAGGGCCTGAAGGTTGCTGATCTGAAGCTAATTAAGTAACAGAATGATTAATAAAATAAATAAATAATGAAAGCAAGCATAGTACCTACCACAGGTTTATATCCACATGTAGAAGGAAAGGTTACAGAGATTTAAAATCTGTAAGATTCAGAGAATAAAAACTGGCAGGATGAAATTTTGCAAGGAGTTTCTTTTAAACAAGGAAATATTAAAATACTAATTTATTGAGAGCCTATTATGTAAAATAATGGAAATACAAAAGTGTACTTATTCTCATTTGCTCTCAGAGAGGCGAGAGTCTAGGTGTGCCTGGTGGCTCAGTCAGTTAAGTTTCTGCCTTCTGTTCTGGTCGTGATCCCGTGGTCCTGGGATCGAACCCCTCATTGGGCTCCTTGCTCAGCGGGAAGCCTGCTTCTGCCTCTCCCTCTGCCTGCTGCTCCCCCGGCTTGTGCTCCCTTTCTATCAAATAAATAAATAAATAAATAAATAAATAAAATCTTAAAAAAATAGAGGCAAGAGTCTAAAAAGAGAAATATAAGTAAACAAATATAAAAAATGGATATTGTGGTAGAAGATTGACAAAATATTTAGCAATAATCTTTAAGCATGTGTAATAACAATACTAATGAGGAAACTGAAGCATAGATAAGAATGTTGCCCGGGTTGGTAAGTGGTGGAAGCAGAAATTAAACACAAGTAGTCTGACACCAAAGCCATACATTTCACCTCTGTATACAGCACTGCCTCCTGTCTAAGGGCACAAAAATGAAAAGTTGTAAGGACAATGGGTTAGGGACTACAAGTGTCCAACATCTAATACTCAAGCCTAGAAAGCCAATTTCTATTGACCTCTACTCAAAAAAGCTTAACCAAGCTGGGATCCTGAAATATACAAGCCAATTCCATAGGCTACAAGGGACTCCACACTAAGATCTCATCTTTTCCTGGTAGCAGACACATTCTTTTTCCTGCTACAGTATTGGAGGAGAGAGAAACAAGGACTTATTTGTGTGACCCCAAGTAAAACAGCTTATTTTAAGAGTAGAAATAGAAATGGGTAGAAGAGGAACCTCCACCATGAGGCCAGGTCTATTTGGGAACCTATAGGAAGAAACCCCACACCTCCTACCTCAGCCTAATAGCAAATGTGGAGCATCAGCCTCGGGGATGAAGTCAGGGAGCTCTTATTTAGGGGGGCTCTAGGAACCCCCTCAGCAGTAGGAGTCAATGAGACCTCTGCCATCAGAATGATTTAACTCTTTGGGCTTTGTTTTTCCCAGTCTTCATGTTGCCAGCGATTGATTCACCCTTTCTTCCCTTAATTCTCTGTCTCACGGTTTGCGCCAGCTCCTGGATTCTGCTCCCCCATCATGCCAGCACATTTGTGTGCCTGACTCCTTAAACTTTGGTTTTTTAGCTTCTGCTAATTCCCTCCATCAATTTCTTTTCAAAATTTTTACTGAACTAGGTACTGATTGGCCAAGTTGATCTCATTATCCCTTTTTGAAGAAAACTTTTCATGCCAATTGCTTTTAGAGGTTGTAGGTCAACCCATTAAATGTCTGACTCCAGTTTGAGTTGGCTGCGTGTTTCTAGTGATTGTGATGTTGTGGGGCTGGGGGATGCAAAGAGCAGGGCAGGCCTATATGGGTCAGAACTCGGCCACTTCTGCTCAAGGAATGGTTTAGGATGGCTCACTCAGACAGGAAACAACATTTGTTGACCTTTCGGGTGCATTAAATACATACATTTCATTTAATCCCACAACGATAGTAGCATTGCCCCTATAGACAAGTGATAACAGGTTAAGTCACTATCTGTGGCAGAGCTGAGATTTGAAATCAGGTTTGCTTGACTTCAAAGGCCTTGTTCCTCCCCAAATCCCATGCTGCTTCCCATCATTTCACCCCTAAACACATTCCTGCGAGCAAGAACTGGGAGGCAATACACAAGGAGTAGCTGGGAGTTATTACCAATAACTTTTCGAGCCATGCTCTTAGAAGAAAACTTAGATAAAATAGATATCCCCCTATATTCAGTTTATTTGTTCCATAGAGGATGTTAAGAAAATAATGGGCAACTAACATGCTCATCCTGCCAAGTGCTGCTCAAATGCAAATACTTGAACCAGATCTAAGAAGAGCAAACAAATGTTTGGGGTGTCTGGGTGGCTCAATCAGTTGAATGTCTGTTTTCAGCTCAGGTCATGATCTGGGGGCCCTGGGAGTCTGCTTCTCCCTCTGCTCCCCTCCCCCCATGCGCATTCTCTCTCTCTCTCTCTCTCATTAATAAAATCTCAAAAAAAAAAAAATCCTCACAAAAAAACCACAAAGAAGGTACTTTACCATCTCCATTTTACAGATAGGAAAACTGAGGTGGTATGAGGGGAAACACTTGCCCAAGGTCACTCCGCTATGAGCAACAGAGCCGGGACCTCAAATCCAGCCCACTTGGGCTATGCTCTTCTACTATTCTATGGTTTTCTTTGGGCATATGCAAAAATACTTACCTAGATGAGCATGTTTTAGCTGTCCTCTGAGGAAATGGAAAACGTTTCATTAATTTAGCTGCAATTTTTGAAGCTTTGCTGCAATAAAAAAGACGCATAAACCTATCATGGGTAAAAGCCTGTCAAGACTTTTTAAAGCAGCTTCATATAGCAATATTTGAATTATTGTCTCATAGAATTACTCTTCCATCTGTTTGGGACTGACATATGAAGACTTATGAGCCACAAGAAAGTCTGTAAACAATAGAGTATCAAGCATTCATTGTACCATTACTCTTGAAAAAACGATGGTTCCTGGATATTGAAGTGTTCTCATTGTTGCTATAACAACTTCAGCTCGCTATTGTGACTTTCTCTGTTCAAGGCGGGATGCTTGTGTTTACCAGAATGAAGGTTCAGGAGGTTTAGAAATATAATCTATCTGTAATGCATGCCACTTAGCCAGTTCATTTATAAAGGAAAATAATGAGCAACTGGCAGAAGGTAATGAATGAAATTTCTCGAGAAATGAGCTCAGAGAAGTTCAGTGTGAAATATGCTTTGAGTAAAGCCCGCTACTGACTGTGGTTGCGCATTATTCTCACACCGGAACGCAGACAGCATTTGACCAAGGCTCAGGCGCTTGTAAAACCACCACCCGGAACAATGCCTGGCACCGCCATTTGGCGGGCAGATGATAAACGAATGCTAGAATCCTCCCATACGAGGCCATACTGTCAGTCTTTGGCTACTTCGGTTGATCTGCCGTTGGTATCAAGTAGATGACACAACGCTTGCCTTACCTGGAAAGCCAGGTGTTCTTGTTATTTGAGTCCTTGCTTTAGTCTTGATTTTCTGGCACAGAAGATTCATGCTCAGCAAGCAATTTCAACACTCCTGATCTGTTAACATGCAAGGTAACAGATGCCAGTCTTATAGTTTACAATTCAGAAAAAGTGATGAATTTTTCACTATAAAGCTGTTTTCATCACTATTGCTCCCTTCAAATATAAATGAGTCCCAACAGCAAGAGTGCAAAATGTGAGTCAAAGGTATACGAAAACGAAGTACACAGGCAACCGAGAGACATTCTCCCTATAAAAGAGAATTTCTCTAGGCACTGTTGAGCCATTCAGATAAGCCCATACCTTCCCACACCCCTAGTCTGACAGTTGAAAGAAATGTCAGCAGACACTGGGGCAGGGGATAGATATCTTCAAATTTCCCTATGCTCCCTCACAAAGCACAGACATAGGGGAGAAAAAGGAACCTGGAACTGTAGGTAGCGCAGCCTGCCAAACCTCGCAGGTCTGGACAAAAAGAAAGAGCCACCCCACCAACCGACACTGGGACTTCTCGGTCAACACTCCTGTCACTCACACACGCTGTCCTCCGGGGCAGGTATCCAGGGCCATCCTGGAGGGAAGCAAGGCGCACCCGTCAGAATTGTTCGCTTTTCCTCCTCCTCCTCCATCTCTTTCTCCTATCAGCCCTCTCACGCATCCCCTGCCCACACACACGCGTCAAACCTCTCTGTGGGTCTCTCGGAAGAAAAGTACGATAACTGGAAAATTATTTTTGGAACACCTAGAACTTGATTCTAAGATGTCATAAATTGTATACTGTATCACAGGTTTAATAATAGCTGTGCAGGAGGAAAAAGGCATACAAATCAACGGTGCAAGTACTGTATATACTTTAAATAACTAACAAAAGCATTCATATGGAATTATAGACTTTCTTCTGCAGTGTAATGAGAAAAGTTTGAGTTGAAGATTTGCTCATACGTATCTAAAGAGTCTTGGGATTCACTTTTCGGCCCCAGACAGATACGTCTGGCATCATGGTGACGAGCTGTTTTTCATAACCGGTGCTCATTATTTTGGTTTCTTTAGCCCTTGAAGATTGACAGTATAATTCGGAGGGATATTGAAAAATATCAGAATTTCTTCTGCGCTTCCTATTTGGTTAAACTAATAGTTTCACATTTGTCCTTCATTAAATTACATCTCCCTGGAAGTTAAACAGCCTGGAACCTTTGACAGATACGTTACTCATAAATGTTGAGCCTCTTCGTGGTCCATCTTGGCATGGTATCACCTTCAAGAGAAAAACCAATCTTAACGGCCAGAAATCATCAAAAAGTAATTTAAATCTTTAGTGCAATCTTTTAAAAAGGCCAAAAGAGGATTTTCTTTATAACATATTTATAACATATAGAAAACCATATTCAAATATTCTTTTTCCATCTCTGTCTCTTGCCTCTTCCTTCCACTCTGCCCCCCACCAAATGGAACAAAACAAAACATCTCCCTAAAACTCTGTCTAAATCCCAGCCAGGGAGAACTGGTTGTTCTCCCTTCTCTTCTCTCCCCTTCTGTTTTCTGAATTTCTTTCTCTCTTCCATAAGAAACCCTCTGTCTCTCCCTGTGTGAATTAGCCAAGCTGGCTATCTTCCCCTCACCCATGACCCAAATACCACCACAAAGTGGGAAACCAATGGAGTCAAAAGACTTCTCAAGTCACCGCAGGAAGGGAGAGCCAAAGGCATATATTGTCTTATCAAAGGACATATTCAAGTCGTGAGTGGTGATTCTTCAAATACATCAATTAATGACTCTCAGAGTCTCCTAGCTTTAAAATATTCTATTTATGCAGGATTTGGCAATTTCTTTTGCCTTAAATTGAATTGCCTGGCAGGTATCTGTCAATCTTCTCTGTACAAAATAATATGCAGCTGAGTGTAGTAATGTTGAGATCATTTGAAGGAACAATAAGTACATTTAAGTTTAACCAAAGGCCAATATTAATTACCCAATGGCTAATTTTGTACATTGCATACATTTGCAGAAAATAACAACTTCATCCAAACTTACTGATCTGCATGCACCTGGCTATTGTCACCTATCATTGTTTGTAAGAAGCATTTCAATTTCACTATGGTTATCTAGTTGAGGAAATAATGACATTTGGGGGCTCCTAGGGCTTCCGTGGGTTACGTAGAATATTAAGAGGGAGTTGCTTATTAAGGGACTGAATCCATTCCTTTTTCCAAGTTTTACCTAAAAATCCTAAGATAGAGTATTTCTAATGAGGTTACTAAAGCACCTCATCCAAAACAACTTTGTGTTTTTTCTCCTATTTTAAAAATTAAGGTATAATTTACATACAGTACTATTCACCCATTTACTGGACAGTTCTGCAATTTCTGACATCTACAGTCATGCATCTACCACCTCAATCAAAATACGAAACAGTCCCTACCACTTTGCTTCTTCTGAAGGGTCATATAAATGGCATCACATATCATATAGCCCTTTAGGTTTGGTTCTCCTCACTTACCAGTGGGCATTTGAGACTCATCCACATTGTCAAGCGTATCAGTAATTCATTCCTTTTTATTTCTGAGTAGTAGTCCATGATAATGCACTATGCCTTATCTCTCAGTTCCCCAGTTGAGGGACACTTGAGTTTAGGAACTTTGTATTGTGTGTTCTGGAAGAAGTGAGGTCCGTGTTAACTAGACCCTAGCTTTCAGACCTTAGTTCTCAGCCTAGATGTCCCCAGAAGGATCAGCTGGTCTAATGTAATTCTAAATAGCTATCTTTTCATATTTGTTGTTTGCTAGCTAGCTTTTACAGAGCATTATATTCGTGAGGTTGTGAAGTGACACAAAGTAAATAGAGGAAAGTATGGAACTTAGAATTGTAACCACCTGACTTCAAATTTAATATTGAGCAGGTTCTTTAATCTCTCTAACCTGATTGTAAAAAAGCAATAAGTACATCTACTTACCGTCTTATTGTGCTGATGAAATGAGGTAATATATCTGAAGGAATCAAGCAGAGTGCCTGGAATGTATTAAATAATAACATCAGCTCCCATTCACACTTCAGTCTGTGTTTTTATTTTGAGATATTTATGTACGGATTTACAAATGTTTTTTCTTTGGGTTTTTTTTTCCCCCCTCTTTTTCAGTTTCTTTTTCCCTTTCTCGCTTTCTGGCAAGGAATTGGTTGTAAGGAAGACAAGGGGCAGAGCAAAACATGAAAGCAGCCCATATAGTGTAACATTTGTTACACTAAAAGCCACAGACTAAGTGTCTAGAAGAAATGTAGAGAAGGATCGCCCCTCTGCTGCATGGAAGCTCTTCCTGAGGGTGGGAGAGTGGCAAGAGGAGTGAAGGATAGACAGTGGGATGAGAGAGAGAAGTATATCCTAACGAGGTCCCAAGATCATAGCAAAACCCCATAGAGGAAGACCCCAGAAAGGAAAGGGAGCAGGGCACACATCTAGCAAAGTCAGACTTGCTACAACCTGAACAGAAAATTCCTGTGCCCCAAGCATGAGCCAGGGTGCTATCCGGACCTGAGGAGGCCATACAAACAAGGATGAGGGACGTCGCAACAGCATTTTTGCGACAAATAAGCATTTTAATGACAAATAAGTTTCACCCTCTCCCTCGAACCTGAGTAGTGTGTATGTTCCCATACACTCAGCACAACCCCAGGAAATGAGTGTGGGTGTCGGGGGGAGGGGATCCCAACAAAGATCTAGAGGTTTCGCCCCTTTTTATTTCAGTCTAATGGAAAAGATGCCAAAAACCAGAAGCTGAATAAGAGATAGTGCAAAAAATTTTATGTCTTGTACACCTGAGCTCATAAACCCACTATAGTAGTAATTATAGAGATAGAACACAGACATGATTTCCCCCCTTATGTTGTTTCCCACATTTATCAAACTGAGATTCGTAGATACTATCATCAAGGAAAGTGATCATAATCAAAGCTGATTTTTATAAGAAATGATGAAATCCTTATAATCCTAAATTAGCATCTCCAGTAGTCATTTCCTTATGAAAATGTATTTCCATTTTACACTGCCTTAGTCCCTTGGAAAAGGAACACATTGGGGAAGTGTTATATTTTTTATAACAATCTCCATTTACTCCAGGCAAACACACAGAAAGTAAGATGTTTTACCATGCACATAATTAATTGCTTCCCTGAATATTTGCTGTCATTTTTACTCACTATTTGCTTATTCATTCATTTGTTAGTTCACTCACTCACCGAGAGCCTAGCAGTTTCCAGAGACCATGGTCAACACATTAATGTCATCTGGATATGTACAAAGTCTTTAAGTACTCTAATCTGACCCTTCCTTTATTCTTGACATGTATCTGACCTCCATTTTCTGAGGATGAAAATCAGGCCCGGGGAACATGCCTAAGTCCCTGACAGAGTTCAAGGGTTCAGACGCCTTTCATTAGGAGAAAAGAATTCTAAATGGTGGGAGCCCCACTGTTAACCTACAGAGAATTCCCAGAATCCTACTAAAGGCACTTTTAAAAAAATAGAGTTTCTGTAATAATGGAAAGACATACTAACACTGTCATTCTACTTATACTGTGAGGAGCCCCTGTAACAGGACAGGCTGGCAAGTCTGTTCAGATAAATTAAGAAACACCCTGAAATAAAACTGACAATTCAAACACTTGAAAAGAAAATTACTGCAAATATTTGGTGGTTGCTTTCTCTAAATTAAAGACTTTTCTTATTTGCTGGCATCATGGATGATTAGAACAAGAAATTTAAAATATTTAAGAAAGAGTTCTTGTTTAAAACCTTAAGATATATTTAGGAAGACAGTAGAGCTTCACACAATTCCAATCTTCATTTTTAAATTTCAGATTTTTTTTTTAACCAACTCAAACTGACCCTAAAGTTCATAGGCCCTTGTTAATAACTGCCTGGAGAAAGCAAGTCTGCAATGTTAGTTGGGCATTACCAAGTAGTAGTCATTTACACGAGTAAATTCTCCTTACGGTGAGATAAAGTGCCCAGAAACAATGAGGATGTTAGTTTCACTAACGGCAATCTAAATGGAATTGGTAAATACAATTTGGAAATTTGAATTCAAGATTAAAAGTTGCAAGATCTTGGAGCACCTGGGTGGCTCAGTCGTTAAGCATCTGCCTTCGACTCAGGTCATAATCAGGTCATAATCCCAGGGTCCTGGGATCAGAGTCTGGCATCGGGCTCCCTGCTCCTCAGGAAGCCTGCTTCTCCCTCTCCCACTCCCCCTGCTTGTGTTCCCTCCCTCACTGTGTCTCTCTGTCAAATAAATGAATAAATAAATAAAGTCTTAAAAAAAAGTTGCAAGATCTGAAAATTAGCACAAGGATGTTAAGAAATAGCTGAAAAAGAGACTAGACGTATGGAGCCAAGCTCAAAGTTGGGACATCTTCTTTATGATAGTACCTCCCCACCCCCTGCCACAGAAAGCAGCCTCTCTCTTGCCTTATGGCTGCTCACAAGTAGCAATCTAAGTAGCGGCTGGGATGGATCTTACTGGTAAAACAATCACAGAAACAATGTAACAATGTAATTTATGCTGCTCTGCCAACAGCACAAGGAAAATAGGATCTGTTGTATGGAAACTTAGGTGTGCAGATCTTGGTTTCAGATTCCTCATTTATGAATCGAGTGTTGAACTCCATCTCATCTAAACTCTATGCTTGTATTCGGTCTAAATTGTTGTGATGTAGGACGTAATCACCACACACAATGAAGCAATTTTCTCTGAATTTAAAAAGTTCCCTGACACTCAGAAGTCTTCCGTGTCACGGTTTTATCCTCGTGGACTCTTTTGGCCCCTTGGCCACATAATCAAGTTTCAATCCATGATGTTCAATATTAAATAACTGTTCCTGAAGTAAGTGACTTCAGAAAACAACTATCATGACTCAGAAAATTCAAGGACACTGCTTATAAAAATGCTCTATTACAGTCCAGTGATTATTTTATTTTGAGAAGAAAAGGACCTTCGATTCATTGGGAAAAAGTCAGGAAATGTTACGAAAATAAATCAGTTGTATTTATTTAGACAGAAAGCTATAGATATATTGATAATACATATAGTTATATAGATACACTGAAAACATATATTACATACTGCCTATAATAAACCTGCTTTCATATAAAGACAAGATAAAAGTAAGAAGATGGAGAGGGATCTGCCATGTTAATACTAATCTAAAGAAAATTGGAATAGCTACATTAATTTCAGTCAAAGTAGATTTCGGAACAAGGAAAACGATGAGGGGTAAAAATGGACCCTACGTAAGGGAACCAATTCTCCCAGAAGGCATGAAAATCTTAAATGTGTATTCACCCAACAGCAGACTTCTATGATACATGAAGCAAAAGCCTAATATATCTGAAAGGAGAAATAGACCAAGTCACAATTATATTTTGAGGCTCCAACGTTCCTGTCTTGGGAATTGATGAAACAAGTAGGCAGAAGATCAGTAAGACTATACATGACCTGAACAGCACAGTCAAATAGCTTGATGTAATTGATATTTACAGGACATTCACCTGACAACAACAGAATATACATCTTCTCGAGGACACTGGGAATATTCACTAAGATATACCATATTCTGGGCTATAGCAAAACCTTAACACATTTAAAATAATAGAAATCATGCAAAGTGTGTTCTTAGACCACGACAAAATTAAAACTAAAAAAAAAAAGTATTAGAAAGCGATCTGGAAAATTCCCAAGTATTTGAAAATTAAAGGACACACTTTTAAATAACACATATGTCAAAGAGAAACCTCAAGAGAAGTTTAAATATATTTTGAACTAAGTGAAAATACAAATATTAAAATTTGTGAGATGCAGCTAAGCAGTGCTTAGAGAAACTTTTTTTTTTTAAAGATTTTATTTATTTGACAGAGAGAAACACAGCTAGAGAGGGAACACTAGCAGAGGGAATGGGAGAGGGAGAAGCAGACTTCCTACAGAGCAGGGAGCCCGATGCGGGGCTCGATCCCAGGACCCTGGGATCATGACCTGAGCCGAAGGCAGACGCTTAACGGCTGAGCCACCCAGGTGCCCCGCTTAGAGAAAATTTTGTAGCATTAAATGGGTATATGAGAAAGCAAATATATCTACAATAACTAACCTAAGCTTCCAAATAATAAAGTAAGGGCAAATTAAGTCTAAAGCAAGCAGAAAGGAGAATATAATAAATATTAGCATATAAATCAATGAAATCTCCCCTAAGACCAGAAACTAGTCAAGGATGTCTACTCTCCCCACTTCTACACAACTTTGTAACAAAGGCAGAGCCAGGACTATTAGGCAAGGAAATGAAACAAAAGACATCAGATTGGAAAGGAAAAAGTAAAACTTTATCTATTTGCAAATGACATTCCCTTGTATAAAAAAAAATCCTTAGAAAAATTAGTACTGACAAACACATTCATCAACAAGATTAATACACAAAAATCAATTATATTTCTGTGCACAAGCAATGAAATATCCAAAAATGAAATTAAGAAAACAGTTGCATTTATAATTCATCAGAAGGAATAAAATCTTTATGAATAAATTTAACAAAGAAGTTTAAAATTTATACCCTGAAAACTATAAAACGTTGTTGACAGATATTAAGGAAGATTTAATAAATAAAAAGACATCCCAAGTTCATGGATTGGAAGATTTAATATTGTTAAGACGGCAATCCTCCCCAAATAGATCTATAGATTTAATGCAATCTGTATCAAAATTCTGGCTGGGTTTTTGCAGATATTGACAAGTTAATCTTAAAATTTATATGGAAATGCATAGGACCTCAAATAGGCAAAACAATCTAGAAAAAGATGAAAAAGTTGGAGAACCCAGATTTCCCAATATTAAATTTAATGCAAAGCTACAGTAATCAAGACTACGCAGTATTGGTACAAGGATAATCAACAAGAGTGGTAAAAGAATTCGTTGGCGAAAGAAAAGTCTTTTCAACAAATGATTCTGGGACAACTGGGTACCCTCACACAAACAAATTAAGTTGAATGTTGTCCTCACACCATATACGAAAATTAATTCAAAATGGGCCATATAGCTAAATGTAAGAGCTAAAACCATAAAATTCTTAAGAAAAATATGAGAGCAAATCTTCATGACTATGAATTAGGCAAAACCTTCTTAGATATGACACTAAAAACACAAGAAACAAAAGAAAAAATGTTAATTCTGATTTCATTAAAATTAAAAACTTCTGTGTACGAAAGGAGACTATTAAAAAGTGAAATGGCAACCCTAGAATGGGAGAAAATAATTTCAAATCATAGATCTGATAAGGGTTTAGTATCCAGAATATATAAAGAACTCTTACAACTCAATAACAAAAAGACAAAGAACCCAATGAAAAACTGGGCCAAGGACTTGAACAGATATTTCTCCAAAGAAGATATACAAATGGCCCAACAAACACCTGACAAGCTGTTCCACACCATTGATCAATAAGGAAATGCAAGTTGAAACCAAAATGAGATACCATTTCACACCCACTAGGTGGACTTCAATCAAAAATGAATGAAATACTGAAACATGTTACTATATAACTTGGATGAACCTTGAAAAACTTATGTTAAGTAAAAGAAAGCAGACAGCAAAAGTCATGTATTGTACAATTCCTTTTATACATTTATATATTTAGAATAGGCAAATCTATAGAGACAGAAATAGAATTTACCTGAAGTTGAGAAGATGGGCAAATGGGGAGTGATTTCTTAATGAGTATGAGGTGTTTTATGGAGTAATGAAGAAGTTCTGAAACTAGAGATACTAGTGATTGCACAAAACTGAATACTAACCACCACTGAATTGTGTCATTAAAATGGTTACTTGCAAATTATGTAAATTTCACTTCCATTGTTTAAAATAAGACAAGTTGCAGAGAGATCCATGTAGAATGAAACCAGAGAGTACTCAAAATAGTGCATACCTTGTTTAGGAATAGATATGTCTCTCTCTATATATATATATTTGGTAAAAGCATAAATATACGGAAAGAAAAACTACAAAATGAAGGTGTTAGTTATCTAGAGATGGGAGTTGGAAATGTGCTCAGGGTATTTGCAACATTTTATTTCTCAAACTGGGTAATGGGTATACAAGTGCTAGTGTTTGTTACAATATTCTTAATATCTTACCGTAAGTCTGAAATATTCCAAATAAATATGGCTTAAGCAAATAAACTTTTTAGTTTAAGTATAATATAGACCAAAAAATATTAGTGTAAAGTTTAATAAATTTTCACAAACTCACTGCAACTGTATAACCAGCACCTGGATCAGGAAACATAGCCCTGGTACCCCAGCCCCAAGCACCTTGCAAGGGTTAATCATTGACTTCCAACACCACGAAAATGGGTATATTTTTAATAAAGAGCACCTCCATAGTGTCCTAAGGGGGTGGGGAGTTGGGATGGAAATTTTCTACTTTTCATTTTACACCTTTCTATATAATTTGGATTTTTGTCTTTATCTCTTCCCCCCATAACTCTCTATGGACAAACCCGAACACCTTGGCTTAAAGCTTCTCCACCTACTGGTGATTTTGACCTCTGCTCCCCTCTTGCTTCCCATTGCCCTGGCCAGACCCTAACAAAGTTGGGTACTTTGTACTTTTTGAATGTGAAGTGCCTTCTTTCCAGTGTCTCATCATGACCAACACTTACTTCATTATACTTCCGCCTTCCGAGCCTCTAATACCTCCTTTTTCCAGACCTCAGTGCCTCTCCTAAACACACACACACGCACACACGAATTATACTAGTTATTATTTCCTCAGTGACAGATGAATAAACAAAGAGGCAAATATGACAAATATTCTGATAAAGGTATGCCAGTCAGTGACCAAGGGAAACTTCCTGAAATAAGTCCCATCACCTTGAGGAGGGAATATACTTCATCTCTCTCCAAATATCAACAGAACCCATTCAGAGAAAAATGATAGCTTATTGCCTTGAGAAACCTCCTAGTAGCTGAAGGCCTTGCCCCGTCTTCAGATAAAATCACCATGTCATGTTCTGAGATCTAAAGCATTTCCTTTCTGCTGACTCTGCCTCCATTTCTCCGTCTTCCTTCCTGGAGCATTCTCTTCTTTCACAGAGTTACCCCGTCTCTTCGTCATGCTGCTTGAGAAGGAATGCTGATTCCTCCTTTCAGCAGTTCCCAAGCTCTGCATTTTCTTCTCTTCACAGAAACTGCTCAGTGACTTCCCCATGCCTGCTCTCTAGACAGCTGATACTTATCAGCAGTGAAAACCTGCTCCGATGTGATAAATACCAATTTTGTCTGCTTGGCAGTGGGTTACACATAGAGATGTGCAGGCAAAGCCGCTAAAAGGTAATATTCCCTGGTTTACTAGGTTAACAAGCAATGATGGGAGAGCAAAGGTCATGCAAATTGAGCAGAGGCAGGGGGACAGAGAAGAGACCCAGTGTGTGATACATCATAAAAGATGCCAGTTTTTTTTTTTTTTTAAAGATGCCAGTTTTGAGAAAATGAAGAAAATTTACTGATGAAGACAATAAATTGCTTGATCTTGGTAACTGGCATCCTTTTAAAAACACATAAAAACAAAAATGTTTCTTAAAATTCCTAATGAAAAAGCTGAAATCACGACTGTATTATTTCAACGACTGCTGCTGTACTTCAACAAATTGACGTAAAAAAATTCCTCCTTAAAAGACCCTGTTCAGATAAGTCAGGCAGAGAAAGACAAAGATTGTGTGACCTCAGTTATATGTGGAATCTCAAAAAATCCAAACTCACAGAAAGAGAGAAGATTGGTGGTGGTGGAGGGGGGCGGGGAATGGGTGGGTGAAGGCGACCGAAGGATACAAAACAAACTTCAAGTTATAAGATGGGTGATTCCTGGGGATACCATGGGCAGCATGGGGACTATAGTTAACAATACTACACTGTATACTTGAAAGTTGCTAAGAGTAGATATTAAAAGTTCTCAACCCCTCCCCCACCCCTCACACACAAAGTAACTATGTGAGATAGTTGAATGTGTTAACTAACCTTATTGTGGTGATCACTTCTCAGTGTAGACCTGCATCAAATCCTGTCACACTGCAACATCGTAAGTTTGCACAGTGTTAGATAGGAATTATATCTCAATAAAGCTTTGGCAGAGGTGGGGGGAAGACCCTGTTCTCAGAATCACTTTTTCTGTCACTTATGCCTGTACCGATTTGTGCTCTCTTTCTACAGGAACTTGGGTCTGTTCTGAGCCACAGCGCTGTGTATATGCCCTGAAGTAGGAGGAAGAGTGGTTTTCTAACACATTGTGCACTTATCTATGTTTGCATGTCTGCGCTGACTCTAGAAAACGTGTGGTCAAATAGTACCCGCTAGGGGATATTAATTGGATATGCTAAAGGAAGGCTGGGAGGACAGACCCGGAGGTGCAGAGCAAGCCCCAGGGTAGGAGCACTCAGGGTAAATCTCTTAGGTGTCCTCTTGGTGGGAGGACCTCAGAGACCATGTCAGACCACCCAGTGCTGCAAAGCCCTTCACACCTCACCCCTAACCTAGGTCTGAACTACCACGCAGGGCAAGGGTCATGGCTTCCCAGTCACACCCACATTCTCTGATTTGGAATATTACCCACAGCCTCCATGTTGTCATTCAATTCAGGGAAAGCCTTTCGACGAGGCCACAGAGGTCATCGAGATGACTTGAAGCTCTGGGGAAGGCACAGTTTCCCATTTCCTGACTTAACATCTGCCACTCAGTTTGAGGTCCCCTTTCTTCCTCTCAGCTTTAAAGAAGAAAAATTATTGAATAGCCCAGGGCTAAGAATAGTGAAAAATCTCATTATATCTTCTCTGTATCTCCTCTCAGAATGCATTTCCCAGTCAATATTCTTGCAACAAATCATTTTTAATTTGAAAGTCACACTCCACCATAAAATGTACACAAATATTCGGGGGCTAGGCAGGAAATTGCTATGCTAAGCATATTGTAAATACAAGCACTGTTTCCCTAATGCAAGAGGAATAAATTATCAATTTATCTTCCCTTGGCTGTCTCATCTGGTTATAAATGATAGCAGAGCTTTAACTAAATATAAATATTGAAGTTCATTAAACAGCTAAGATTTCATCCAAAAACAAAAAATACAACAGTGGAAAGCTGGACTTCTGTCACATCTCAGTAAATATAAATAGAGTATAAATTGGTTTAAGTTAAACGAAATCGTGTTTAAATGTTCCTTGAAAGTTGATTTTTAAAAGTAAAGTAAACCTAAAGACTTGAATAAAGATGAAAATGACCTTTGGCTTTTTTCTACTTTGTTGCAATTAGGAATGAAAGCAGCTATTTCCTTGCAAATAATTGCTAGAAGTCTGTGGAGTTTAATTCTGCAAAAATATTAATATTTGTATACCACTTCTTGTAACCTAAATTAGGAAGAATAAAAGGTATTTCCGGGTTTTGTTTTCTGTGTACTTAGGGAAACCGGTCTGAAAGATACCCCTTAAGTGAGTTTGGATAAACGGGGATCATTTCTAATCATAAGTGTGGATGTGAGTGTGTGTGGGAGTATGTATCTATGTGAGGGGAAGCTGTATACATGTAACAAAAAAATCAGTTTTTATTTCACATACTTCTGCATAGCATGAATTTTTAAAATTAAGTGTGCACACTACTAGGTCAATGAAAAACAAATTTTAATATAAAAGGTCTGCAGATAACTATAAGATTTTGAAGCTGGAAGAGATCTTAGTGATTATCTCCTCTTCGCCCTAAATTTACCTTTGGCCCAAATGAGACCCAGAAGGGGCCAGTGGTTCTCAGGGAATGTGTAATGTAGAACTCAGGTAGCTACTTCATGATATAATTTTCATGGTCCAGTTCTGTCAAAAACTGCTAACAAATTTCTATTTAACTTTCAACATTTTAATGAAAAGAAAAACATAGAATCAAAGCAAGGTAGAATGCTTATGAAAGAAAATCTAAGGCACACTTGCCGCAGAAAGTTCCAGATCCTTGGCCCTCAGACAGACATGTCGGGGACCAAGGTTTCACAGAAGCAACAACGCAATTCAGAGAGATGCACGTTTTAATTTACTTTCGAGGTCTCAGAGAAGCTCCATGGGGACACAGTGTAGGAGGGTGGGAAGAGCCCTGGAGGTAGAATGTTAATGACAGCCGAGGATCTCAGGTGAGTTGTGACTACAGGGTCTCAGATTTCTTGTCAATAAAATAAAAGGACTGGACTAGAAAACACCAGGTGGCTTATTCACCCTACACCTCTATGGAGGGTTGCAAAATCAACCAGCAAGGATCAATTACAGTTGAGGAAGAAAAACTGAAGGATCAGAGGCAGAAAAGCAGTCCTGGGTGTCAAGGATGAGGGATGAGTCAGGGCTACAAACAGGCAGACAAGTCAAAGGGTCGTGAAATGGATGGAGGGAACAACATTGGGAGAGAGAACGAGAACCTTGATTTTGTGTGGCCCTGCCTGCTTAGCACAGAGGGCTCATAATATTCAAACCAATTCCCACATCCTTCTTTAAACCTCTGGCCAACATAAACCATAACAAAGTCTCCTGGTTAAAGTTGAAAACACTGACCTTAGGCTCCATTCACGTATAACATATGCTGCCCTGGCCCTTGATCATTTTCTGTACTGATTATATAACATTTTCCATATGGATTCTTTGTCTTTCCCAATTGGATTATATGCAAATTACAAATAAAGGCTATATTTTACATTGTGCAACTATCAGGGTACTCGGTAAAGCTATTTCATAACGGGCACTTAAATATTTCTTCCTAAATTACTGAATAAATGAATCCAAGCAAGACCGTTGCAAGATATCATTTAATTACCCATCCACCCAAAACCCAATCATACATTTATTGTGCACCTACTAGGGATCAACTGTTGACTTAGACGCAGTGAATAAAAAATGAACTTGAAAAGAAAAATCCGTATCCTAAGGATGTCACTGTATATGGTGCAGACAATCAAACAAATACATTGTTATGATATCCTGTATCCAGGGGGATACTTGGAAGCAGCGGGAACAGAAATCAAGGAGTGCCCAGGTTCTTCCCGAGGAGACCAGATGGAGTTGCCAATGAAGGTTTCACAAAGAAAGTAGTATTTTCCCCTCTGAGTTTTAACGGATCATTAGGAGTTTTCCAGGAGAACAAGAAATGGAAGGAATTGCGCAGTATAGAAGTGTGCAGTACAACCCATTGACTGTGTCTGCATTCCAGAATTCCTATGCTTCAAGTAGGGGAAGAATGAATTTGGAAATAAACAGCTGCACCGGGAAGAGTCTTACATGGCATAGGAAGAAGTTCATCACCACCTCACAGGGCAGTAATTCCCAGACTTTTGGGTTTTACAGACCAGCAAATTTTAAAGACATTTTAAGATGATCAACTTTCCATTTTGTTAATTGAGTCATTTTTTCTCACATGTACTTTTGCAAATACCAGCATTTCATAAAGGAAAGGCCTTTTTTTTCCTAGGAGCCTGAAAAGTAGAAAAATCAAAGTTCCTTTAACTCTGATACTTTATTTTTTTTAAAGATTTTGTTTTTAAGTAATCTCTACACCCAATGTGGGGCTCACAACTCTGAGATCAAGAGTCACAGGCTCCACGGGCTGAACAAGCCAGGCGCCCCTGACTTTGATAACCTTAAAACCTTTACCACACTGGTGCCCATTGCATGAGCTTGAATCTTAGAACTTCAGATATAGCCAATGAGGAAGGAATGAAAATTTCAAGTAAGAAAATTATACAGTCTTCTTTTTTTTTCCTAAATAAAAATGACTCTTGCATCCCACTCAGACCATGAGCTGTGTGTTCTACAAACATTTTCCTATTTCTGATTTTGTCTATTTCACTGACTTAACAGTAAAGAGACCAGGATGTCAAAGGTACAGTAGGCATGTGGTGATAACTATACTGGGGGCAGCAAACCCAACGGAGATCGTGTATAACGTCAGGTTCCACATTTGCTGCTAAATTTCCTCATTGAGACAGAATAAGGCAGTCTAGAAAGTCACCTCGGACCCCCAAGAGAATGCTATATTTAAGCATATATTTAATGCTATATTTAATGCTTAAATATAGCATTCTGAAAATTATTAGAAAATACAAAATTTTAAATAACTTTTAGACTTCAATCTGGATCATTAGGCTCGTGGATCAACTTGATTTGTTAGTTGGTTTGTTCATTTATACCCTATTAATTCTACAGAGATGCCCAAGTAGCCATACTTCAAGGGATCTTGTATTTTTGTGATTAATGGTGACATATAACCCCAAATCAAAGAAATACTAAGTGATGGATGAAATCCTAAAGCTTTACAAGTTTAGTCCACTCGGAATTCGCATCAAAATGTACAGAGGCATATCCTAGGCTCATGCTGAAACTGCTAAATTGGGCAGTAAATCTCAGGAGAGTTCAGCACATGAAATCTCTGGTATTTCCTGCTTTTAATTTGTCTAGAAATACTTCAAGGATAGCTTTTCTTATCATATTTCAGAAACTGTCCTTGTAAAATGGAGACACATAGAAGAGATTTGGTTTGTGTTATATAGGTTGGCTCAAATTTGGCTTAAGATTAGTTGTTGTATTACTAAACCCAATTCCATGTATCCCTTAACCAAAGGGAAAATGGAGAACTTCTCACAAATAGCAAGAAGCTGCGTGGTAAGGCAATATGAGGTATTCTTTAGTTTAAAAAAAAAGGAAACTACTTACAAATCCAAAGTTATATCATATAGCAGAAATTCATAGAGAGAAAAATACTACTTTTAGTTGGAAAAATTGAGAAGCTATCTCCCAGAGTCATCAAATTCTTCACACACGGCTTATAATGTTTTTAAAAGACTTATTTATTTGAGAGAGTGAGAGAGGGAGAGTGTGTGTGCAGAGGGGTTGGGAGGAGCAGAGGGAGAGGAAGAGAGAGAATCTCAACCAGACTCCCCACTGAGGGCAAAGCCCGACTCAGGGCTCCCTCTCACGATGACCATGAGATCATGACCTAAGCCGCAATCAAGAGTTGGATGCTGAACTGACTGAGCCACCAGGTGCCCCTAGCTTATAATGCTTTTTAAAAATCCTTCCCCACACTGTTTTTCCTTTCTTCACTTGGACACCTAAAATGTCAAAATTCATTGACCTGCTGTCCATTCACAGTGGTATGTGCACACTTTCTTACTCCAATAGTTTACTCTTTGAAAGGAAGCATCAGTAATCTGGAAATAGGCAAGCAGAGGCGTGCAATAAGAAATGAAGGACAAAGAACCTCAGCGTTCATGTTGATAATGTGCCTGACTAATTAATGAGCCTTAACCTCCATTTTTTTTCAAACTCCATTAGCTATACCCTGAGATTTGGCAAACATGTACTTTTTTTCAATGTATTGCTGGTGCTAAGACTAACCGCTGACAATGTTTTTTCCATCTGCCCTCTCTAATCTTTGAAAAGTTTTGAAAGCCAAAGCCTATGCAATGACTGTTTTTTTTTTTTTAAGGGAAATTTCATCTTCCTGTAATCACTGCTCCACTAAATCGATGATCTCTTCTATCATAAATCTAAATGCAATGACTATTTTTCTTAATGCTTTTATTCATATCCCAGAAATCTTTGATATTTGAATCCCAGATCAATCAGTTCTATAGGAAGTTATTTACTTTGGATTAGGAAATATAATGGCTCAGATTATATTTGCCAAACTATGTGACTGCTTCTCAGCCTAAGATATATTTATATAGCTTAACATTAGTGGTTAAAGGGAAACATTGCCCATCACAAATGGGGTCTCATAATTTTCTTTTTCAAGTAAAAAGACTTTACTAACTCAAGAAGACCCTAGAATGATCATTTTTGTCTTTCACAATAGGAGAAACATCCCTGTTTGGGATGAGAGAAGGGAAATGGACACACATACACACACACAGTAGAATTTTAGATTTTTGATTATAGTTTTGTTTTAGTCAAGCACACTAATATACTTTCTATTTGTGTAATGCAAAACTGTGCCTTATGGCTCCACCTTCATTAATTTTCTCTTACTCAACAAAGATTATATCTACAGTTCCTAGTTTGCCCAGCTTAATTTATATTAAAAACTGGAATTTGCTCAAGACATGATCATTTTTATTTTTATAGCCATTTCTGGTACTCAGAGGACTCAGCCTTCTGAGTGCCACCTTCCAGTACCTTTGTTCTTTAGAGTTTAACCATAAGATACTGTAACAGGTTACTGGAAGCTAAACCTTGGCTCTAGTTAATTAGCTGTTCTATAGAAAACTTAGGCCAGACTTTTGTTGGCAAGTAGTAAGTTTCTCAGGGAAGGAAGGCTGTAAAGGACTTCCAGCAGGGGCAGTTTTATGTTTCTGGGGGACCTGAGGCTTATACAATTTGTTCTGGGGGACCTAACAATCACGATTTGGAGGGTCACTTTTAAGAAAAAGAACATGAAATTACAAGTATAAAATTAGGTACATTTTAGAATGAGAGAAACAATCACAAGAAATGTGGGTAGTCTTGGAGTTTTGTTCTGAGATCTCTTGCCAGAAATGCTTACATGAAATTCTTCCAGATTGTTCTTTGGCTTTCTCTTCCCAGCTTGAATACAACCAGCAGCTCCCAGAATCCTCTATGGCTCCTACAAGTTAGGGGCCTTCTATCTTCTTATGAAGAAACCTTCAGAAATAATGTAATATTGTTTATAGTTTTTCCTGACTTTTACAAGCCTTCAGAATTGAGGATGGGCCAAACAACTTGAATTGAGAACATTGACCATTGATGCCTCTTGGGAATTTTATAATACTACTTTCTACTTAAAAAAAAAAAAAGAATCCTACTTTCTGTGAGGAAAGGGAGGGAAGGGAGCTCTTCTGACTGGGCAGTTAGTAATTGCCAAATGGGTAAAACAAAGACAGACTTTGGCTTCTCTATTCATGTGATAACTATTTTTTGTTGCTTATCCAGCTTTTGAGGGCCAGCCTTCCTGTTGGATTATAAAATCAACAATTTCTTTACACCTGGTAATATGGATTTTAATATGAGAGTCGACTGGTAACTTTAATAAAAATTAGCCCTGCTACACAAATATTACCACGAAGAAGGACTTCAGTGATTCTAAAACCTAAAATCAACCATTCTGCAACCAAAGTTATATTTTTTTTTATTATTCCCTCCAACTTGTAACAGCTTTATGACTACTTTATGACTACTTATTTCCACATAGTGAGTCTCTCCATTTGGTTACTTTGGAATACGTTTTGCAAAAGATTTATTTCAGGAGATATACTAAAAACTCGTAACTGCACCTCTGGGGACAAAAAACAGTCAATACCAACTATCCTAGGTTTACAAAAAGGGGTTAGATTTTGGAAACACCTTTGTCCATTTGTTCATGCACTGGGCGAGATTCAATTTTTATTTTGAGGAAGCCTCTTGGTTCTCCCTTGGTATCATAGATGACCATGAATTCAAGCAACTATCCTTGTGAAACCCTTAATTTTCATAGGAAAAAAAGTCTTCTCATGTCTATAACACACACACACACACACACACACACACACACAGAAAGAGAGAGAGAGAGAAAGTTGCCTGGCTATCAAGGTACATGGTTCTGCCCTTGTGTATAGTGTGACCAACTATTGATGTTTACCTGGGACTGTCTTGATTTTATTTTTATTTATTTTTTAAAGATTTTTTATTTATTTATTTGGCAGAGAGGAGAGAGATCATAAGTAGGCAGAGAGGCAGGCAGACAGAGAGGGGGAAGCAGGCTCCCTGCTAAGCAGAGAGCCCAATGCGGGGCTCGATCCCAGGACCCTGAGATCATGACCTGAGCCAAAGGCAGAGATTTTAACCCACTGAGCCACCCAGGCGCCCCTGTCCTGATTTTAGTACTGATAGTTCTGTGTCTCAGAAAATCTCTTGGTCCTGGGGAAAGCGGGACAGTTGGTCACCCGACTTATATGGCGACATACACATGTTGTCAAATAAGTCCTTACTGCTGCTAGATATACAAAAATCCAGATTGGAGTTGGGTTTTTAGTCTAGGTTTTTAGTTAAATGCCTGTAACTTGAAATTACAGTTGACCCTTGAACAATGGGGGTTTGAACTGCGTGGGTCCACGTACAGGGCTATTTTACAGTGCGGAACTGTCACTACGCTTTATCTTCTTTATGATTTTCTTCATTTTTTAAAGATTGTATTTATTTCAGAGAGAGAGAGAGCACGAGCAGGGAGAGGAAGGGTAACGAATCTCAAACAGATTCTGTGCTGAGTGCAGAGCCCCATGGGGGCTCACTCCCACGACCCTGAGATCATGACCTGAGTTGAAACCAAGAGTTTGATGCTTAATTGACTGAGCCATCCAGGTGCCCCATGATTTTCTTAGTAACATTTTTTTTTCCCTCTAGCTTACTTTATAAGAATTCAATACATAATATATATAACATACAAAATATGTGTTCATCAATGGTTTATGTTATCAGTAAGACTTCCAATCAACAGTAGGTTATTAGTAGTTAATTTGGGGGGAGGGGAGTCAAAATGTATATGTGGATTTTCAAGGGTTCAGGGGGTCAGCATCCCAACCTTTTTATCACGCAAGGGTCAACTGTATAGTTAAAAGTTGGTGTGCATATACATTTTTCTTCTGGAAGGCCCACAGTTTCCAACAGATTTTTAATGGGATGCACCTAGGAAAAAATTAAAGAAAGCTTATCTATGGAGGATTGCCTGAACTATGTGTAGCCCATTATTTGTCTACATATTCTAATTGTTTTGCTTCACTGCACTTTGGATAAGACCATCAGTTATTAGAACCACCCAGAGGTGGTTACTGCTATAAGGATGCTGACAAGGACATTGTTTATTATGTCATGCTGTCCCTTTAATAAGGAGCCTTGGAAAGAAATATCTGTTTTGTCTTCCTATCGAAATTCATTTCCTTCTTCTGAGTAAGCTTGCTTTTTCTCTTATACGGATAACTGACCACATTTCCCTCTTCCTATTGTCTTCTAGACACCTTAGAGTCAAATATATGGCCTGCCCTTAGAAAGTACGTAGCACTTCACAGTATGTACTTTTCGTATTAAATACATTCCTGGTTCTTTTTTATGTCCCTGGCCTTGTTTTCCCTTTGTCTCATATTTCTCTCCTACTTCTAACATTTATTATTCTATCAGTTAGGAATTAGGTTTGGCCTTGAACATAAGAAACTCCTCAAATTGGTGCTTAAACAAGTAGGATCTTATTTTGCTCACATAACAGTAAATCCTTCCTTCAGGGCAAAGACTCTCCTTCTACAGTTGTTGTCTTGTGTTTTTAAGATAGCTATTCTACTCCAGCACTGAATCCTTATTCCTGGAATGAAGAAGAAAAACAAATATCAAAAGACATGTACCATTCCTGCTTATTTTCATTAGTCTGAACTTTATCATATGACCAATTCTAGGTAGAAGGGACACTGAACTTTTTTTTTTTCTGGGCTCATTGCCACCTGAACAAAATGAACAAAATCAGAGTTTGATTGATAGAAAGACCTGGACGATCACAACCAGCCATGACCAACACAATTATCTTTTTGAATTTATAAGCCACTACATCTATTTTGGCTTGAAGTTGGGAGGTCGTAATAAAAATTTAAATGCATCAAATTACAATAGACTACTGCGGAAGGTTCCAGATAGTTTCCGATATGATGTAATTACAACTCAGAATGAGGTATATAATTCTGGACTAACTTGACTTCTAATTCAAAATCTCAAAGCTGTTGCATTGCTGGGGGGGAGGGAGGAGGAACTTAAGCAAAATTTTTTATATAGTTCCTGTTCTTAGCCAACTGCCAAAGAAATAGATTCAATTCATCATTCATGCTGAGTATCTGCTTTATGCCATGCACTGTGCTGGTTTCTGGGTATTTGTAAATTAACAAGTTTCAGTCATTTTCTATGTCTAAAATGTACAGTTAGGTAGAAGCACCAGGGAGCAAACCCACGATCGTGACAGTGTTTGATACGCAATATGGTAGCTGCATGCACAGGATGCCATGAGAGCATGGAGGAAGAACCCAAACCTGCCCAGGGAAGAAGGACAGGGGAGACATTCTGGAGGAAGTAACACTTGACCTTGAGGATGATTTGGGATTAGCACAAAGATATGCTGAAGAGAGGATTCCCAGGCTGATGTGTGTAAGTGGAGAGATTGTGAGTAGCCTTGAAATATGCATGAGATGATATTGAAGAGTTCCAGACACCAAAATCACGTGTGCTGAGCTAAGGGGTTTGGATTTTACAGGCGGTGGGGAAAATAGCAAAGGTTTTTGTTGTTGTTTTTTCTCTTATGGAAAGGAGTCATATCCATATATTTGAATATTAAAAAGGCTACTTTGGCAGCTGGGTATTAATGGATTGGAGACAGGAAGAAGGATTGGGAGGCTGTTACAATGGTCCAAGTAAGAGAAACTGAGACTGAGCCAGGGCAGTGTCTCTGGAGATGGAGTGGAGAGACAGGCTTGAAAGCTGTTAGGACTGTAGACTCTTTAGGATTTAGGAACTGATCTCATGAAGGAGAAGAGCATTACTAGGGTTTGAGAGTAATGCCACCTCCAGGTTTATGACTTTCTAAACTATGTTGATCCATTTACCAGGAAGGAGACTACAAGGCAAAGATCTGGGTTTGGGATGGGGAGTGGAAGGGAGAAAATCTTAGAAGAGGAGGATCATAAAGGGAAGGGATCATTTCCATTTTTGTTATGTTGGAAATAGCTCTGGAAAACCCATTTGGGGTCACCTAGAAGCAGTCAGAATTTTGTTTCTTTCTGATTTCTGCAGGAACTTCCTGTGGCAATTATCCCTCTCCCTTCTCTATTTCCATGTTCACCTTCTCTGTGGGCCCCTTCCATGTAGCTGGAGCTGCATTCCTGCATGGTTCCCGTTCCCATCTCCAGCTTCATCTTGAAAACTCCCCACGTTTTCTCTGTGCTCCAGCCACATAGCACTTCCTACTGGGTCCAGGTATTTTCCATGTGCTCACCTACTTCAGGACCTTTGCACAGGTTTTAAAGTATGTTTGGATGCTGTCTTCACTCCACCATTCCTTCCACTTGGCCTTCTTTTTGCCCCTCCTCTAACCCATAGGCAATTGTTGTTCTATATTCCCAGAGCACCTGATATTTCGTTGTTTGTCTCATAATTGCTTGTTTAGAATTATTCATTTAATGTCTCATTTTCCTGATGGACTTTCACCCTATGAAGCCAAGGGCCTGCCTTTCAACAGAGCTTAGCTGAAACACTCAGCAGAGAGTTACTGATGAACTGATGATGTACAGGTCTTCCCCATCTTAAAAAATGAAAATAACTTCTTCCCAGGCCTACCCTCCTCTGTGGCTTCTTCCATATATTTGTTTACCACTGAGCAATCTTGAAAGATATTCTAGTGCTTTCCCAATAGACATTGGCAAACATGTAGAATGGGAGCTAGGCAGAGAGGGCAACATAGACTGGGCAAAGTAAAAATATGGTAGAGGCCTGAATACTTCCCTAAACACAGAGTGTTCTATAGTCATTGTTTTCATAACATCTACCATTTGTCCTTCAACCCATGGCAATCTGACCTTGAATCCCTGTCCCTCCACTGAATCTTCAGGGCAAAAGTACCTGCTGAACTTCTCCTTTAGGAAATCTAACAGTTGGGTTGCAATTAGCTAGCTGACCCTTCTGCAGCATTTAATGCTACGGATTTTCCCATTCCTTTGCTGGCTTCCCTAACACCACCTACTCCTGAAATCTTCCCTGACATTCTCTTCTCTGTTCCTTCACTGTCTTTGTTCCTTTGACCGTACAATAAATGCCAACTTCTGTCCTTAGTTCCCTTAGCTTCTTAATGTACACTGGAGAAATCTCACTCATCTCCAAGATTTGGGCTGCTATCCATAAAATTTCCCATGGAAAGTTCCATTTCTTCCTTTGAAATAGGGGTCCGTATGGGAGTGAAGTAGGGGATGCGATGGAAAAGGTCTAATTTAGGTGGAGATAAATTTGTTGAGTGAGGATCTTAGAAGTTTTCCAGAAGATATTCTCTGGGACTGAGTGTGGGAGGTGTGGAGTAAGGAAGCAAAGGCTAAAGATGCATGTTGCACTGAGGAGTGAGACCACCAGCTGGCTAGGAGAAGTTTCTCTAGCAGTTCCTAGAAGCCAGCTTGGCTTAGTTCAGAGAGCAGTAAGGGCTGAATCTGCCCAGGGCTGGAGGTTTGTATGACAGATTTGGGGGGGGGGGGGAAACAAAGGGAAAGGGAAATGGTAGTGCTGGGGAGAGAATAGGTGAGGACACAGAATGTAGAGCATTAGCCGCAGAGGTAGAAAAAAGAGCTAGGAGCTGGGAAGGCACTGGTAAACTGGGAGAACATTAGTGACCAAGGAAGGTCCAATTCCTATAGCTTAAAGGCTGTTCTTGAAGAATTATCTCCATAAATAAGAAAAAGGGGGAGGCAGCCAACTCTCTTCTTTTTCTGACTTTAGCTTATTCTCTTTCATCTTGTATGCTCTCCTTACACACCAGAATCATAAGAACAATGACACCATGAGCACTGGCTTTTGAGTCATACAGGTCTAGCTCCCTACATATCATGTGACCTTGGGCAAATTCTTCAACTTTTTTAAGCCTAAACCTTTTTGACTAGAAAAGATGATAATAATAGTCTTTTAGGGGCACCTGGGTGGCTCAGTGGGTTAAAGCCTCTGCCTTAGGCTTAGCTCATGATCTCAGGGTCCTGGGATTGAGCCCCGCATTGGGCTCAGCGGGGAGCCTGCTTCCCCCTCTCTCTCTGCCTGCCTCTCTGCCTACTTGTGATCTCTCTCTCTGTCAAATAAATAAATAAAATCTTAAAAAAATAATAATAATAGTCTTTTAGTCATAAGGTTGATGTGAAAATTGCATGAGTCCCCACATAGAAAGTTCAGGAAGATACCTGGCACATAGCAAATGCTCAATAAAAGTTAGGTCTTATTACTAAGATCTGGAGAAATTCATATTTGCCAAGGATTACCCTCATGAACATGAAACGTTTTAGACACTATTTCTATTATAAGTCGTGGACTCTAATGGGGACTTCCTACCCTGAGAGGAATTCAGCCTTTGCTGAATTAGCAGAATATTTGAATTGGCTGTGACTCATTGCTTTGGTCTAGGTCTGATTCTGTGTGCCCAACTGGGCTTTTATTTCAACCCTGGAATACAGAAAGCTTGAGATTTACAAACTAGTAGAGAGACAGGCAACTCCATTCTGAAAGCATACTTCCTTGCCCAGGGGTGACAACGTACACTTCTCATTTGTCAAATTAATGTCCCTGGCCTCCTGGCGTTGCTTCAATATGACTTAAATTGGAGTTTTGGATGGATAAGAATTTTCTTGAGCTAACTGTTTTTGTCAATCATTGGAACCAAGCAATTTCGGAATTTGCCGTGTCAGCATGACATGGTGTTCACTTGTCATTCTTCATAACACCAGAAGCAGGAAGACAGTTATTAGGTTGGGTTTGGGAATCAGACAGAGTTGGTGTCTCATTCTGGTTATGCCACTTACTGGCTTATGACTTAAAGCAATTTACTTAATCTTTGTAGGCCTTAGCATATTCATCTGTAAAATGGGATAACAAGAATGCCTACTTCATAGACTTGTGGTGACTTAATATATTAGGAGATAATATCTACACAGGGCTCTAGCACATCATCATTACTGAAAACATGTTGGCTACTACTACTGTTTATTATTTTTTCATCAGTCTCATGCATATGGTTTTATTCAGCCCAGTGAAAGAGCAGTCAGAAAAAAAAAAAAATACTAGTTATATGATGAGTGTTAGTTCAAAAGAAGCACGGCTATCAGTATTAGCCCTCAAGCTAAAGATTTCAGTAGTTTCTAGTGAATCATCAGAATAGGACCTTTATTTTAAAACAGTACATGAATAAAGCAGAAAAGTGTCCCTGTAGATGGCTTCTCAGTGACTGGGCGGCGCCATTTCTGCCCCTGGGCTCAGCAGTCTTTGCTGTGGTTGTGGTTGTGTTTGCTGTGGTGTCGCAGTGTTGGTGGTGGTAGAGTGTGTTTGCACCAACATCTTTAGGAAGACAGTACAGAAGTCTTGAGGCTGGGTGGGAATCTGAGAACAAGCCACCTCTGTCTCTACACCAGGGGACAATGGCCCTTTCTTCCGTCATTTGAGTTCAGCTAGTATTTCCAGGTCTCTGCTGACCAAGGCAAGGGAGGACAACACTGACTGATAAGTCCTCTAGCACTGAAGCGGTACTTTTAGGAGCGGAGTGACAGGTTTGCAGTCCATCTTTGCAGCCTGGACCTGGGAACCGATCCAAATTTAAAATATGAAGAGGTTATTCTCAAGCATCAGCATCAGCTGCCTCACAGCTCTCAAGGACGGGCTCTTCTGCCTTGTAATCAAGCATGATCTCTCTTCCGGGGATTTAGCTGCTTTCCTTTGTTCTTTCTTCAAGAAGAGATGGAAGGCAGAACTCTGCCTGGGCATGAAGGAAAGGGAAGGGGCCGGCATTTCACAATAACGATCCATTTCCTATATTGTATACTCTTAGAAACTCTCACATCACCATGCCTTTTCCAAAATATAGTTCTCTGGGATTCTGAGAAATTACTTTTAAAATGAATCATGTTGTATGTATCAACTCTAAAATACTCTTTTTTGAAAAATGATATACAAAATTATTCACCATAACTGGGAAAATGGTCACTTCCAATAAGGAAAGCGATGGATCCCACCTAACCAGATTCCATATTTTGTTCTAAAAGGCAAAATTAATTTTTTTGATGTGTCTAAATACTTCACCGGAGGTAAATATATAGTTAAGAGTTTCTAGATCAAATCGTATTTGATTGCAACAGTAAAAATAAGTTACTCTACAAATCTGTTATTATCTCAGCTAAATAAAATATTTATGTAGGCTGGTTTCTACAGAGCACAAAGTTTTCATTGACGGCTGCTCTCTGTTTCTTCAAGCTCAGTAATACACCAAGTGAGGCTACTGAACACGGACCAAAGTTCTATTCATCATGCACATTTAATTCTATGGATTTAATTTCACATTTACATTGGCTCACTATAACTAAGCAGCAGAAATTCACCAAAAATTACCAACTAAGACTTGGAAAAAACTTCAACTCATAAACTAATATTTGGGCAAAATCTAGGCAGTGCTTTTCCAAACACAGGCAATGGGAATCCTTTTACTGACGTCACAAAACTCAACCATCCTTATTAAAGGATTCAGGAAAATTCTAGACTCAAAGCACAGAGAGAAACAATTTACCTCTGAGTTCAAACTTCCCTATTCTGGAATAGTAAATTCAGTCCATCAGCACTTACTGAGATTAGGGCAGAACATCTGCTTGCCTACCCGTAGGCTAACATTTGTCCTGCTCATCCTGGGTAAGTTTTATTTTTACAAACCTTCAAGTGAGACTGACAGTTGAAAGAAAGATTTCACAATCTTCCTCTAGAACGCTCATTGGAGTTTCTAACCTTACTGTGCCAGGTTTTTTTTTTCTAATCTAAACTAAATCCTTTGAGCAATGGTTTAAATCATTTCTAATAAGTCACAGTAATACTCCTGAAGACAAATAAGTCACATCCTTCCTGTCCCTTAGGCCACACCCCACCTTTGCCTTTTTCTCTTAAGTTCAACTTAGCTTAGGAAATAAGTCATCCTGTTCCTACTTCTATCTGGAGGGCATGATAGGTAGACCAGAAAAAATCTCTGTTCTGACTACAGCTCTTCACACTTCCAAGGGTCATGCTTGTCATTTAAAAATGTTTTTGCAAAAATATTTTACAAGAGAAATTTTTAAAAGGTACACACACATGCACATGCACACTCTAATCCTTCTGGATAAATAGGTTTTACTTTCTTGTTCTTCTCCAATCACCGATTATATGTGTGATAGATTGTTTATCTGAAAGCAGTAGCAACAATATCTCCATTCCACCTGCTCCTCTGCACGTGTCCTTGCCACTCCCTCATCAAGAGGTGGACTCTCATTGCCCTCTCTTGATCTGGGCCAGTCTTCATGACTCACGGGTAGTGAATAGAATGAGGCAGAAGTGATGCTGCATGACTTCCACAGCTGGGCCAGAAAAGGTCCATCTGGTTCTCTTTTGAGAATGCTCTTTTGAGGGTGCCCCTCTTAGAACCCACGCTAAATGGTAAGACCATGCATAAGGCCTGCAGTTAATGTTCCAGCTGAACCCACCCTTTGAGTCCTCGCAGCCCAAGTGCCCAGAATCTGAGAGAAGCCTCCAGATGATTCCAGGCCCCGCTGTTCTAGTCACTCCCAGCCATTCAAGTTTCTAAACTGAGAGCCCAGACACTGTGGAGCAGAGAAAAACCCAGACATTGTGAAGCACATCTCCATGGTACCCTGCCTAATTCCTGACCAGAAGAATCTGTGGGCATGTTAAAATGATTTAAGACATTTGCTACTCAGCAATGGATAACTGGGACAAAATGCATATGGACCTTCTCTTAGCTATAGTTATAGGAGACTATAATTTTATAACCTTCCCTTTTATTCCACTCAGGCTTTTATTGATCACCAGTGTGCCTGTTGTTATATAGAAGGTAGTATAAATCATAGGGAGAGAGCCCATAATCTAGAGTCCTAAAGACCAGGATATTGGGATGTCTCAGGCAACAGGGAGTTTGCTCCAAGCGTCAGTTTCTTCATCTATCACATGGTGACAGTGACCCTCACCTATAGGGATAATTGTGCAGATTAAATGAGATAAGTCACAAAACAATAGGTGATACAGTGTCTGACACATAGCAGATTTTTGGAAATGTTTCTTTTTCCTATGTAGGTTTCATACCTGTCACATTAGTGGCTTCATTCTTTCTTTAAAAATACAGGTATGTTACAAACTTCTAATCGTTCAGTGGACCACCATAAAAGTTAAATCTTTTTTTAATATTTCTTTAAATGAGAATCTCGAGTTTTTCCCCCGACACAAGCTGAGAACTTATCATCCTACATTATAGTCATGCTTTTTATTTCTCCTCTCGGTATTGGCATATCGAAGGGCTTAGAATGCTGATGGATATCTGGTGAGTACTGTAGAAGTATTTACTTATCATTACTTTCCACTTATTTCTACCGAGCTCTGTGCTATCGGTTTCTGACTAGTGTTCAACTTTATCAAAGCAGTTTTAATCAGGGAGATTCCACAGTGTTCCAAAGAATGAGCTTCCCTGATTTCTGATGGTTACGTATTCCAGTGTTTCACAGCCAGAAAAAAAGGGACTTTTCTAATCTTTAGCCTAAATTCCTCCTGCAGAAGATGAAATTTACTCTCTCCTTATCAAGTCAGTCAGCACAAAGGCAAGTATCCCAAAAACATCCACCTAAAACTCCTTGATGACCATTAACTACTCTACTGTGTTTTATCTGTAATACATGTAAGAAGCTAGTTCGCAGACTTTTAATCATCTTATGTCCCTCCAAGAAGGCTATGAACTATTAATAACAATTTTTTAAAGTATTCCATGTATCATCTTGATCAATGGCTGTCAAAAGAAATATGTCAGATTAATCCACCTGAAGTTTGTCTTGCCAAAGCTTTGATGGTGATTAATCAATATCTATTTTCTAAGAATTAAAAAATTATGTCTTATAATTCTTTCCAATATATTTCCTAGATGTGGAAATTAAGTTTATCCTTCCTGCTTTATACAGTAATTAAAAAAAAATATATAGTATTACCTTTCCAACACTCTTATTCCTCTTAAATTCTATAAAGTGATAACAAGTGCATATGCAATGATTTCAACAAGTTATTGTGAATATTTATCTCACACAATTTATTTTGAATTTCATTATCAGTTAATTCTTTGTCCCTATTGATCTTCTGATTCTCTATTCCCTGTTGTCTGTTCCGATGGCTTGGTCTCTGAGAAGTATGAATGGATGAATGAATGAGTGTGTGTGTGTACTTTTTCTACTATTTGTTTTTCCTCAGTTATAGAAACAACATATTCCTTGACTTTGTTTGGTCCCTGATTTATTTCTTAAAACGCTTATAACTTGTGATGCCTTTTAGATAAAACACCAAAGACACGATCCATGAAAGAAATCATTGATAAGCTGGGATACATTAAAATTAATGAAAAAGTTCTAGAGATAGATAGTGGTGATGATTGCACAATAGTCTACATGTGCTTAATAACAGAATAGTGTACTTCAAAGTGGTTAAAATGATAAATTTTATGTTATGTGTATTTTACCAGATTAAAATAAATAAAATTCTTAAAAAGAAAGATATCAGGTAAGGTTCGGAGCATCTGGGAATAGAAAAGACTGCCTTGCTTCTCGGGATATAGTCCTACTCTCTGCTGGAAAATCTAGAGGGAGACACCACAGAGAGGTTCTTCCCCACCACAGGCTTCTACAGCCTGTGGAAAAAATGGAAAGTCAAGGCAGACAGAAGCCTAAAATAGATCTCCCCTATTCCTGTGTGAGAAGTGAACCTTCCAGAGGACATCACTGGGTACCATATTTGAATTCTCGGCATAGCACTTATGTTATACTTATGTTATCTGTTACTTTCCCCAGTTTATCTGTTTGTGTGTTTGTTATCTGGCCTTTCTCACAAGGCTATAATCTTCCCGGCCACAAACAGTTTACTAGCCCCAGTGTTTAGAATAGTTCTGGCCATGAATATGGGCTCTACAAATATTTGTTGGATGAATAAATAAATATCTTTAAAATGAATCTTTATGTATATATACATGAGTATTTCTGTATATATACAGAATATATAGATTCAGAAAGATTCCTGGAAATGGAACTGCTGCATCAAAGGGCATATGCTTTGCTCATTTGAGTAGGTATTTTTAGGGTGGCCAGTTTGTCCAGACTGTTTGATGTGCTCGAAGTAGGCACCGTGTCTGGAGAGGTCAGTGTGTTTGGGTTCATTCACACATCCCCAGATGGTTCCAAAGTGCAGCCCAGATGAAGAACTATTGTTTGAGACTATCTTCTATGTCGTTACAGCTACAAAATACATTAAGGTTGAGCTGGAGGTGGTTTTCACATAATTACTCCAGCCAGTTCACTCCCAATTACCTAGTCTACTGATTCATGAAACCTAGAGTCTTTTATTTATAAATGTTGACAATGACACGTAAGAAGCAGAGAATGATTGTTTGCAGGAATTGTGCAACTATCTAATGTTTAATCACTTCATCTTCTTCAATAAAGTTCATAATTGGTACAATGTATAATGTTAAGCACATGTCACCAGTTTTGGCCTTGAATTCCTCACACACGTATGGTTATATAAGAATTGTCTGAGCAACTGAATGTCACAGAGAAGGGCTTTGGGCAAAATCTGATTATATGGTCCAAAGCCTGCATTGAGTTATGAACAAAGGAATGCCCTAGCAAGCATCTTTGTATTTACTAAAAATCTCACTCTGAAGAATAAAAATTATAAATGCCTTATTAATGAAATATATGAATAAATAACCAAAAGGCGTTAGCATATATTAATAAGTTTTAGGATGTACAAGATGTGGTATGTGTTATCACAGGAGAGTTAGTGAAGAAAAAGTGGACCAGGCATAAAATGCCAAATAAACACAGGAAATAGGGAGCAAAAATACAATTCATCAAAATCTGGGTTTGCTGAAGAAGAAACCAGAACTAATAGACAGTGGCAATAGTAGAACTAAAATACAAGAACATGCTCCTGAAGGAAACTGGTGTGTTCACACACACACATATATATACATACAAAAAACTTATGCATAAATAATTTCTAGGGGAAAAAGCCTAGATGACAAGAGGAAAAAAAACCCCTAATTTTTAAGGACTCAAAACAATATCAAGCTATGTAACAAGATAAAAATCAGCCAGCTTCACACCTCTCTTCATAAACAAGATGCAATTGTGCTGTGAACTTAGAACTTTCAGGTTTGCATTCACATGTATAGGCAATAGGTTGTCCCAGATATGCGAGGGCTCAGAAAATAGTTCCTGCAGAGACACTTAAACACACAAAGAAACTACTTGAGGTATACTCTAGCTGACCAAGAGATAAACGAAATTAAGAATTCCAGTTTTTAACCTATAAAATTCACAGAGATCAAAAGGTTGATAGTACACAACGTTGGCAGGGATGTGATAGAAGACAGACACTCATTTCTTATTTATGGGAGTTTGAATTGGTACCATCTCCTCTAAAGGCAATTAGAAATATCTAACAACATCTGAAATGTTTCTATCCCCTGGTAGCTAACAAACAATAGTCTGCATGGAGGAGGAGGCATGGAATTGTCACGGCAACATCCCAGAGATAGCTGGAGATGCCAATATTTTCCTAAGAGTGGTGCTTATAAGGTAAAACATTTGGTAGCCAGTAGAGGCTATGGGAATGTCTTGACAACTACTTTGATGCTGAGAATCCAGCTAAGGAGATACGGAAGGTAGTCCTTGTTGGAAAGGGTCAGAAAATAGCAGTGGGCTTGGAGAGCAATGAGAAACCAAGTTTAATTGCTATCTTTCCTTCATGGAGACCTCAAATCAGAGAGAGGACATGAAGAGAGCTGCATTTAATTAGCAAGATCCTATCATATGGGCATCAGAGATGGAGAAAGGGAGCCCTGACGATGAAAACGAAAGCACAATGAGCATTGAGGCTGTCTCCCTGACATCCTTTCTCCTTTCTCCCAGCCTTCCCTCCTCCCCTCTCCCAGTCTTATTCAATCATGTGATCCCATATCTCTTGGCTGGTTTGGGACCCACATGAGCCACTGAGTATAGGGATTAGTTTAAAAGTGGACGTGTGTAAGGGGGAGTTTACTGGGGGCTTTTGAGAAAAGTTTCCTCTCAAGAGAAACATCTGGAATATATCCTCTCTTCCTGCTCTGGGTGCCATCATCTGCAGCCATTTTTTGATTCTTTGAAGAGTAATGGCAATATCGGGGAAAGACAGAATGAAGCTTAACTTAAAGCCTATTCTATTTCAGGACTTCACATCAAGTCGGCTCATCATTTCTCTCTCTTTTTATAAGCCAGTGTGAGCCAAGCTTCCTTTCACAACAGTCTGAGACTTCTTAATGGCATGGAGGATATGGTGAGACAGGCAAGCTGGTCCTTTAGGCCACCCTCTTGGCCAAGCCTAAGCCCTTATATGGTGAAATTAGGGTAAGGTCAGCAGTTCAACCCCATTCATCTCAGACATCCTGAAAACTTTTTCTAATTAAAAAGAAGAGACTTCTGGAGGTGCCTGGGTGGCTCAGTTGGTTAAGCATCTGACTCTTGGTTTTGACTCAGGTCATGATCTCAGGGTCATGAGACAGAGCCTCACAATGGGCTCTCCACCCAGCACAGAGCCTGCTTGAGTCTCCCTCTCCTTCTGCCCTTCTCCCACCTCCACTTATGTGCATGCTCTCTCTTAAAAAAAAAAAAAAAAAAAAGGAAGAGACTTTTCCTCATGCAGTGTATCCCAGTAAAAAGAAATTGAGATGGAGTGGAATGACACACAGTGGGAAACCCAAACCCCCTTCCAGTGTCTCTAGGGATCTATGGAGGGTGGGAAGGAGAAAACTTGCTTATATTTCTCCTAGTAACTTCTGGTTTTAAATACCTATTGCTGCTGTATTCTTCATCCCCAGTGTCTCTTTTCTACATCATGTCACCCTCCATTGCTAGATACTGCCCAATCCCTTTCCTCCCTAAGACTGTGATATCAGACTCTGCTGTGGGTGTGAGGCCGCAGAGGGTGTTACACAGTAGCAGAACATAGCCAACTCACACCCCTCTCTTGACAAGGTCCTCCTTACTTCTGGTTGTCTCTTCTACCTGGGCTTCAGTTTCCTGCTATATTGTTAGACCTCCTTGATCTTTCAATCTTCTCTTCTCCTCAGCTCATTTACTCCTTCCTCCCAAAAAATCTTATTTCTTATGAGAAACACTTTACCTATCTTATTAACTTATCTGTCCTATTTTAGCTATGCCCAGGACTATATCTTAACATTTTGTCCTCCTTGACACATTTATAAGAGTAACAACCAAATAATGTAAGCAATCTAACTGCTCAGAAATAGGAGCTTATTTAAGGAAATTACAATCCATCCATATAGTGGAATACCAACTAACCATTAACATGTTGTAGTCCTCCATTTCAATATGGCAGACAGAGTATATCTCCAAGTTAGACAATAAAGAAGCACAAAAAGAATAAGTGAATAGTAGTGTTGTAAAGGAGAGGAGGAAACATCAGGCAACTGGAGTTTTTGATAAATCTCTAGAAGATAGAAAGTGGAATGGACACTGAAAATGCTGAAAGAGGGAAGGAATAATTTTCCTCAGCAGCAAAACCAAGGAGAGGCTCCAAGCTTAGAGGGGACCAAGGTAGGAAAGGATTAAAAATCAAGAGGACTAAGAATTATTTACACAGGAGTGCCTGGGGGGCTCAGTGGGTTAGAGCCTCTGCCTTCAGCTCAGGTCATGATCTCAGGGTCCTGGGATCGAGCCCCGCATCAGGCTCTCTGCTCATTGGGGAGACTGCTTCCCCCTCTCTCTCTGCCTGCCTCTCTGCCTACTTGTGATCTCTCTCTTCCTGTCAAATAAATAAATAAAATCTTAAAAAAAAAAAAAAAAGAATTATTTACCCAACAACTATACAACTTGGCCCCCATCCCACTCTTCCTAGGAGAGTTGTAATGTTTGTCTCCAGGACAAAATTAAAATACTAATGCAAACAAAACAAAACAAAAAAAACAAAAAACAAAACAAAAACCGGAAAAATACGCTGGGAGAAAGTAGGACCAGTGGGGAATGGAAGTGATTTAGAACAAAGCCTTCCTTTTTTGGCATAATGCAGAATGGAGCTGGTCTACTTGCCTGCTTTCTGATCTTACTTCCTAAGTGAAGCTTTCCAGTAATCATTCACTGGTCATATTCACACTCATGTCTCCATGAATGGGAGAAACTCGTTGGTTCAACAGGCCTAGACACCTACAGAGAAAACTCAAACTAGTTACCTCTACCAAACAAGCTTGTCTTCCTCTGCTTTGTTCATAAATATGATGAAGAAATAAAACAATAGACCATAAGAGAAACAGTGATAATTAAGGGCCCAGAAATAACTTTCAGTTTTAAAAATATTAAAGAACAAGTTGTGTATAGAAAATGAGAATACAGGGGACGCCTGGGTGGCTCAGTTGGTTAAGCAGCTGCCTTCGGCTCAGGTCATGATCCCAGGGTCCTGGGATCAAGTCCCACATCGGGCTCCTTGCTCAGCAGGGAGCCTGCTTCTCCCTCTGCTTCTGTCTGCCACTCTGCCTGCTTGTGCTCTCTTTCTTTCTGACAAATAAATAAATAAAATCTTTAAAAAAATAAAATAAAAGAAAAGAAAAGAAAAAAGAAAAAAAATAAAAAAGAAAAGAAAATGAGAATACAATGCTAAGAAAAATAGGCAACCAAAGAACTCTTTAGAGTTCTTAGAAATTTAAAACATTGTTGCAAAATATGAAATTCAATTGAGGTTCTGAGGAAAAATAAAGAAATCTTCTAAAAGATAAAAAAACTGAACTTGGGGGGTGCATGGGTGGCTCAGTTGGTTAAGCATCTGCCTTCGGTTCAGGTCATGATCCCAGGGTCCTGGGATTGAGCCCTGAGTCAGGCTCCCTGCTCAGCGGGAAGTCTGCTTCTCCCTCTCCCTCTGGCCCTCCCCCCCTCATGCTCTCCTTCTGTCTCTCTCAAATAAATAAATAAAATCTTAAAAAAAATTTTAGAAAACAGAACTTGGAAGAAAAGTTAAGATACAAAAGATCAACCCAGAAGATTCAGTATCTTTCTAGTAGAAATTCCTAAATGGGAAGACAGAGAATATAACGGAGAGGGAGAAAAAATAGGGAAAGGAAGTTTCCAAAAATAATAGGTCTCAGGATTGAAAATTCTCATTAATCCTTTTGGTTGATTGTTTCCAAAGAGGGCCACAACAATACCTCCTATACCAGATGGCTTTTGTATTGAGACTGTTAATTTCTTTCAGCAAAAAGTAGAATCAATTTTTCTATACTTAAACCTGTATTTATCCTGAAACTTGCTTTGACCAACAGAATGCTCCAAAAGTGGCATTTGGTAGCTTCTGAGACTATGTTTGATGTGACCTTGTAGCTCCGACTTAGCCCTTTTTGGGAAAGCCAACTGCCATGCTGTAAGGAAGCTTAGGCTAGCCCAAAGAATGAAGAACACCATCTGGAGAAAGAAGCTATGTGGAAGAGCACTGAGGCAACAAAGATGTGAATGAAGTCTTTGTCCTTCCAGCCCACCCCAGCAGCCAGCTGAGTAGGACTCAGTGAGTGATCCCTGCTGACCCCTGTGGAGCAAAGCAACAGCCCCATCAAATCCTGCACTATTTCCTGACCAACAGAATGATAAGAAGTAGTTCACTGGTATTGTTTTAAAGCATTAACTCCTTGAGAGGTATGTTTTAATACTATCGATGTTTCTTCAAAGGCCACTACTTGGACATATTCAGGATATTTTCACAAGTCCAATGATAAATAAAGATCCTACAAGATTCCAAAAAAGAACAGTCATGTATAAAGAAACGAGAATCAGAATGGTATCAAAGTTTGCATTAGGATCATTAGATTCAATAAGTCTATGAGCAACACCTTAATAGTACTGAGAAAAGAACTGAATCTATATTCTGTATCCATCCCAAATATCAATCAGATGTGAGTGCAAAATAGATTTACTTTTGGACATGGAAAAATAAGAAAGTTTATCATGACCCATAGACTGTCTTGAAAATACTACCAAAGGGTATATTACAATAAATCAAAAAGGCAATCAAAAAATAAAGATATGAAATCCAAGTAACAATAATGCTAACCCAAGAATGCAATGAAAAGAAATCTCAAGGGGCACCTGGGTGGTTCAGTCAGTTAAGGGTCTGACTCTTGATTTTGGCTCAGATCATGACCTCAGGGTCATGAGATTGAGCTCTGTGTGGGGCTTCACAGTGGGTGTGGAGCCTGCTTAAGGTTCTGTCTCTCCCTCTACCTGCCTCCCCCCACTTGCACATGCACACACTCTCTCTCTCCAAAAAGAAAGAAAGAAACAAAGAAGAAAAGAAGAAAAGAAGGAAAGAAGGAAAAAAGAAAGAAAGAAAGAAAGAAAGAAAGAAAGAAAGGAAGGAAGAAAGGAAGAAAAGAAAGAAGAAAAGAAAGAAAGAAAGAAAGAAGAAAAGAAAGAAAGAAAGAAAGAAAGAAAGAAAGAAAGAAAGAAAGAAAGAAAGAAAGAAAAGAAAGAAATCTCAGGTTGACAGCAATTAGCCGATCTATAAAACAATAGCTAAAACTTATAACAGGGAATCACAGGTTCCAACAAGAATGTCCTCAAGAGGAAAATTAATTGTTTTTAAAAAGTATATAATTAAATAGCTAGTTTTTTTTTGGTCTTTTTTTTTTTAAATCATACTCTAATAAAAGATAAAGAAGATGAGAATGAAGATTTATATGACTCCTTTTCTCCCACTTTCTCCTGTTAATTTGTTTTTTAGTAATATTTTCTTTGAAACAACACATTTAGTTACATAAGAATACATGTCATATTTTCCAGGGGAAAATTTTATTTTTTATTTTGAACTCGCCTATATGGTTTGAAACGGTATTACCAAGTGCATATGTTACTTACACAAGTAAGAAGAAAAGAGAGGTGAATGGTGAGTTAATTAATTCTGTCATATTGGTTTTGGATAAACCAATTGGAACCGAACCCAAAGCATCTGCTAAGGTACTTGAATTAAAATGAACTAAAAACCAGGGGGGGAAATGTTTTTCATAAGATACAAACAGCTTTGAGTCACTCTTTCCAAATATCTTTTCCAAGTATCACCAGTTCTAATAAAAGTTGTTTGTTCATGTATGGTTGGAGGTCAATAGGGCAAACCATTTTTTTGATCACCTTGAAATGAAATGGTTCCTATATGATAAAGCTTGGTTTTTAAATCTTCGAACTATGAGTGTGGGTACCAGTAGCACCTATATGCAAGCTGACTCCAACTTAAATATGCAGGAAAATGAAATAAAATGGCAGATGAGGAAAGGCCGTGGAATGGCTGTTGGGACAGAACCACCTCAATCCCAGCAGACAACGTTATCCACGAAAGAAAGGCCTCTAACAAAGTCCCAGCATTTAACTATAAGGGGTGGGAAGTACAAAGACGAAAAAAAGAGGGTCTAGAAGATCCAGAAAGGAAATAGAAAAATAAAAGGGGGAAATAAGAGGGAAAAGGAGCAAGAGAAAGAAGAGAAAAGAAAGAAGAAAAACATGAGGGGGAGAAAATAGGGCTGCACCTAACATTCAAAGCAAAGCCTAGGGCAGGGACCAGCACTGCTCACTCTCCTACCTTCCCATTGCTACCACCCTCAGACCCAGGCAAGATTTGGTTCCTGAGTTTTAGAGGTCTCTTCACTGGCCCTCCTCCATCCTATGGGAGCTAAGTGGACATGGTCTCTTAGAACCCATATCCCCACTTCTACATCCCATTCAGTAAATTTTAGACCATAGAATTCCCTACACAAATGGCCCCCAAATGCCATGTAGACTCCCAATGTCTACATGGGCGCCTTCCCTGCATCATCTTCTGGAAGATATTCTACACTTCCAATGCAGGATAGACAGACAGACTTTATTTGTATGTAAATAAAGGACAATTTGCACAAACACACATACACACACACACACAAACACCAACGAGTATCTTTAGTACATCTCTATACAACGTAGTGTGGTTAAGATCTATAATATATCTTAAAACATAACATAAATGTGACTATTTTTAGTGTTAGGTGCTTCCACATACAGTTACCTGGTTTAGTAAGTTACTAAAAATGGCAGATTGTGGTTTCCAAAAATGGCCACAACAATAGTTCTCATTCTACATGCTCCTCCAGAACCTCGCCTTTGGAACAAGAACCTTGATGGGGCATGGAGAGGTAGAATCTATGTCTCCACTTTGAACCTGGGTGAGCTTTTATGACCTCTTTAATGATAGAGTACAAAAAAGCACCACTGTGTATTATTTAAGAATAGAACATGAAAGGCAATATAACTTCCTCCTAGCTCTCTCTCAGGACACTCGCTTTTGGAACCTAGTCACCACCTGTGAGGAAGACAAGAACCTACATGGAGAGGCCAAATGTAGGCATTCCTGCCCACATGCCTAGCTGATGTTCCAGCCAACAGCCAGCACCAACCACCAGATGTGAGAGAGCAAGCCTTCAGAATGTTCTAGTCTCCAAAACATCCATTCCAGCTGATGCAAAGTGGAACAGAGAGGAGGAGTCCCCTCCAAACCCTATCAGATAGTTGCTTTCTGAGCTAAATTACTGACTGCAAATTACTTTCATTGTTGTAAGGCACTAAGTTTGGGATGCTTTATACTCAGCAATAGATAAGTAGATCCCTAACCAATACGGCATGGCATGTAACATCTTTTTAAAACTAATGGTCAAGGCTCTGGTTCGTGTATATTTCTATTAAAGTTCAATTCTTGTAGTCAATTATAATTCATTCATATTTAATATTTCATGTTTGAAATATTTACAAACTGGCACTTATACAGTTATGTAGATGTGATCCATTAATATTTATAGTAGACAATTACGATTTTCAAAAATGTAAAACATGCTTTCTTCATCCTGTACAGCAAACTGCTTTCTCATTTTACATTGCCGAACAAATTGAAAATATTTTGCAATTCTTTGCATTATTAATTTCAAAAAATTGTTATCAATATTTCTACAGGGAATTTGTAATTGTAACTTTACACAAGTTACATGCCCAGTAGATGGACTTTTTTTTTAATACTCAGAAGTGGAGTTGATGTCAGGAAAAAGAAAAATCACAGTAAGAAAAAAAAAAATCAGTATATTGTTTCGTTAAGAGAAAATCATGTAAAAATTATAATGAACTGATTCGAACTTAAACTTATTCCTAATGCCTTTGATTTGTTTACATTGAGAGGGAAAGTCATTCACATCAGAGCCACCTTCCTGATGACAATGCTGAATTAGAGTGCTTCATCCTAAATAAATTGTTGACTTTTGCCTTCTACCTTAATATTTAGAAATGACACACAGAAAGAAAAAAAAGAAAGAAAAGAAAGAAAATAACTTCTACTCAGCGTTCTTCAAATTAAGATTTCATCTTTCCAGGAGGAATAATTTCGAGTTTTGCCAAGCAATTTTTAAAATAATAGCACTTTCTAATGTTTTCCAGAGCCATGTTGTGGCTAAACATATACATTTTTTGCAAACAAATTTTATTTTGATTTCAAAATAAATTAGGCCCTTTTCTTGTATTTCCTCAACGCTACAATGAATCCCAGCAATTATTATTAAAATCCTCCTTTTTTCTCCCTTCCGGTCTGCCACTATCACATATATGAACTATTCCTGGACCTTTCTCCTCAAATCCTCCAAAAAATCTCCTTCACTACCTTCAGTCTATATGACTTTTCCTACTTTTTTTTTTTTTTTAAGATTCATTTTTTGTTTATTCTAGAGAGCAAGAGAACATGAGCAGCTGGGGTAGGGCGTGGGCAGAGGGAGAGGGAAGAGAGACTCCTCAAGCCGTCTTCCCGCTGAGCCCTGAGTCCGATGCCTGGCTTGATCCCAGGACCCCGTCATGACCCGGGCCAAAATCAAGAGCTGGCTGCTGAACCTACTGAGCCACTCAGAGGCCCTGACTTTTCTTACTATTTTTAACCTATCTTCTTTCTCCTAGCCCCTCATTATAGAAATTGACATTATATATAAATACGTTATATATAAATTGACACTAAATTGCTTTCCTTCATCCTCCCACTTGTCCCACCTCTCTCTCTCTCTCTCTCTCTCTGCCTATTCTGTTCTCTCTCCAAAGCCCAAGACAGTTTTTGAGGGGGAAAAATGGCTGAGCAAGGTTATAAGTATGAGAAACTAAAAATCTTCATACACCAGTAATTTTTAGTCTGTCACATTCTAATAGCTGCAAAATGTACTGCCCTTTCAATAAAAATATAAAGCTGCTCATGAAGAGTCCTTAAACTTAAAATCCTGAAGCCTCCCCTTCATCCATACCATAATTTTCAAATAACATCAGCAGCAAGAGCCTAATAAATGGAACGTTCTCTCCATTTCTTTTTCAGTACCTCAGACAGCTTAAAACCTAGGGGGAAAAAAAAAGAGAGTTAGTGTAACAGTTTTTGCTCTACACATTTCTGCTTTGGAGAGTTGGAGTGATTTGGATTGAAATTTTGGCCCTCGGCACCATGGAATTCCCGCCCATGATGCGAGGCCCAAGAAACATCTGGGGTCTTTGTGAAATGAGTCTCTAAATCTTCATCTCCCTGCGCGGCACGCACACAGGTTACACAGTATGATTTAATCAGCTGCCTTTAGAAAAACACTTAGAATTCGAACATACTGGAACCAGTCGTGGTGTTTTGAAAGTCACAGCAGGACCACACTTGGGACAGCACTCAGTCAAGAGTTCTTTCTCTCTTCTTACAGTTCTTCTCTTTGTGCAAAGTAAACTTTTCTTCCTTCGGTCAAAAGGACATTGGATGGTCTGAGTTGAAAGCACCGTTCTCCATCTCATGAATCACTAAGTGACTTGGTTCCACATTAGGTCACCGTAGAATACAGACTGCAACAGGAACACATAAAAGCTCCACAAGAGGAGGAGAGAGACGGGGTTCTGGAATATCGTTGCCAGAGTAACATAAACCTTGTGTGTTTTCACAAGGAAATGAGTCACTTGTTTCTGTTGGCTAAAACTCTGTTTTCTTTAATTTCATATTTTAGCTGTCTAATATATGCTGAAAGGGCCCAGGGTTTCCAGTCTTCAGATGAAGATAACTTGCTAATTAAAAGCTCAACAGAGGGTTTGCACGGTAATTAAACAGAACGGGATAAAAGGAACACTCAAGCAACCAGAGCACATGGCAAAAGCGAGGGTGAGAGCCCTCAAACCTTAATCAGTTCTTTGAGAGCGAGAGCCCTGGGGGTCGGGGCACAGACAAGCTCTGCGCGCTAAGATAATTCAGAAGAAAATAACGACTAGAAATAAAATTGACCAAACTCAGTGTGTTAAAAAAAAAAAAAGTATATTCAGACAAAGTCAGGATGTATTTGCCTTGAATTATTGGGTTATTTATTTTAATTTTAATGTTTCTCTTGCATTTGGATGGTTTAGCCTTAGAAAGTATTAGAGCAGAAGTTGAAAATGCAAATGTCTTCATGGCTCAGGCTGGCTATGGGATAACTGGGAGGGATGGGGACTGTGGCACTCAGGCGACAGGGGTCTGAGTCTGATTCAGCCTGTGGGATTCTAGACGGGGACCTCTATTCTAGAGTGCCAAGAAACACATTAGTCTTCACTTTCATTGGAAGATAGGCTTTCTTTGAAACATACGCACTGATAACAATGTCAATATCAACTCAAACTTTTTAAAATTAATACAATTGTAGGTATTAAGCATCTAGTTCTTGCCTTCAGGACTCACGTGCAATGCCTCTTCGGGTTCCTCCTTTGCCTTTGCTCCCTGAAATATGTGACCATTTGGGAGTACTCTGGCTATTTTTTTTCTCCCTCCTTTTCTTGACACTTCTTTAAGCAAGTGGTCAGTACCCCCTGTCTCTCATGCTTTGGGGCCTCTTCCCCCACAATCTCTTCCCCTGGAATCCTGTCCTCAGCTGCCCACTTTACCGGAACTGCTGACTTCCTCAGCACCATGTCTACTGAATTTTTTTTCAGGCCTTATTCCCTTTGGCCTCCCTCCCGTGTTAGTCTTTATTAGGGCCACACTTTGTCTGTATTGCTCTCCTTCATAGCTTCCCCTCCCAACAAACTGTTACTTTCCCTCTTTATTCTTCTGTCCTTCGATGACTTCCATATTTCAGTTACACAAATCTGGTCTCTCCTCCTAACTGTATTTGTACATTTTTACTTGATATCCAGTATACCACTCCAATATAGTATTTGTTTTTTAAGATTTACTTATTTATTTTAGAGAGAGAGCACGTGCACCGGAGCAGGCGGGGTGGGGGGAACAGAGGGAGAGGGGAAGCAGACTCCCTGCTGAGTGCAGAAGCCAGATGCGGGGCTCAATCTCAGGACCCTGAGATCATGACCTGAGCCAAAACCAAGAGTCAGATGCTTAATCAACTGAGCCACCCAGGCTCCAACACAGTATATTAAAAATCAAACACCCTCTCTTCCTCCTCCAAAGCAGCATCTTCCCTGACTCCGTTCTTTCTGCAAACGCCACTATCACTGTCTCTGCAGGACAGTCTCAAGCCCTAGAGAAGGCTTTGATTCTTTCCTTCCTCTCTCCTGCACATCTGATTGGTCACCAGCTCTGTCGGGTCTTGGGAAGTAATCTATTTTGGATCCGTGCCTTCCTTTCCAATGCCTCAGCCAGACCTTTGTCCAGAATCTGTTATCACTCTCACCTAAGTTATGACAAGAGTTCCCCAATTGGTCTCTGCCTGCTGTCTCTCAGGGCTGCGATCCATCCTGCCCACCGCAGCCGGACATGTTTTATTTACGACTCCACTGCGGGGGCTCAGCCCTGCTGCAAGCTGCCAGTGGCATCGTGCGCCTGGAAGAAGTTCAGCATCCCAGTCTCTTAGGCCCTTACTTTATCTTCTCCATCTCTCACCTGAAGTCCTTGCCTCTGGGCTGACCCGTGCATTGTTCCATTCCCCCCCTTTGCTCCCTCTCGCTGCTCAAACAACGCATCTCATCCCAGATAGGGTGCCCCTTCCCATTTTATTCCTACTCACGATCTTGGCCCACCTCATTGGCCATCTCCTTGCTGATCATACAGGCACGTCCTGCCATATTTTAGCTTGTATTTACTTAAACTTTCATGTGTTTGAGTCTTGTCCTCATCAAGAATTCTCAGCGTCCTAAAGGGAAGAAGTATGTCTCTGCTTCATGCCTCCTGTGGACACAGGGATATAGCTGCAATAGGTTTTCTATAATTATTTCTTGAATAAGGATGGTAATTATCTTAATAATGTCATCCATAGCTACTAAATTGTACACTGAGCTGAATATTTTTAATACATTTTAATGAGTGTATTCAAGATTTTTATAACTTCTTTTATAGACATCATTTGTTCATCTTTCATGCATGTCTAAAAGATTTAAGATCACTAATTAAATGTCTAATCAATTTGCATCATAATTAACTTCATCCAAATCCTTATTTAGCATCCATGTTCTTTCTTTTTCCCTTAGACAAATGTTTTCCTCCCAGAGATTTTTTTCCTTCATATCTTTGTGTTTATAGTACACAGACTTGGTGAATTCTCATTGTTATTAAACTACTGTTTAATTTTTAGAATTCAAACTCAAAAAGTATAAAATGTATATAGTGTTCCATTTTTTTTCGGTTCCGTCTTCTTCCCGTTAACATATTTACCCTTCCAGAGAATTTTTAAGTATGTTTAAGCTAATATGACTCCTTTTATCATCTACGTTTCTTCACATTTCTTTTACATATTTTACAGCAACTTGCCGTTTCCAATTTACAATGTACCTTCAAAAAAGTCTTCCACAATCTTTTCAACAACAGTCTGGCATTCTGCACGGTGACATATTGTAATTTGCCAAACCAGTTCCCCAGTGATAAACATTCAGGTTATTTCCAACCATTTCTTATTACACAAGGTAGAATGTATTCTTATACATAAACTTTTTGCATATATGCAAGACTATGACTATGGTGATTTCTCAGAAATAGAGTTTCTGAGTCTAAGGCTATATACATTTGTAATTTTGACAGATACTACCTGGCCCTTTCTAATATAATGAACTATTTTATACCCATACGAATGATGCATCACAGTGTCTATGTCTTCAAAGTCTTATCAATACAATGCATTATCAAACTTTAAGGGTTTTGCCAGTTTCACAGGTGAAAAACTGAGTAGTTTTTAAAAATCACCTTTATAGAGGTGTAATTTATATAATAAAATTTCTTTTAAGTGTACAAGTTGATGAATTTTGACAACTGTATATGGTCACGTAGCCACAACCATAAATGTAATAAAGAACTTTACCATCACACACATACACAAATTCACTCATGCCCTTTCACAGATAATCCCCCAGATCCCATCTCCAATCCCTTGTAATCACTAATTTGCTTTTGGTTATTATTGTTTTGTCTTTTACAGAAATTCATATAAACATCATATGGCATATACTCTGTTTCTGTATTTTTTTTCCTAAGCAAAATGTTTCTGAGCATTATCCATCATGTGTGTACTAATCTTTCCTTCCTTATTGTTGCAGAGTAGTATTCTAATATAAAGATGAACTGAAATTTGTTTATCCACTTACCAATTGGTGGGCATATTGGTTATTTCCAGTTTGCGGTTACTATTAAGAAAACCATGAATATTTGAGTGTAAGTGTTTGTGTGAAAATATGTTTTAATTCTCTTGGATACCTTGGATACTCTAGAAGTGGTATTGCTGAGTTCTATGATGTGTATTTTTAACATTATAAGAAACTGTCAAATTGTTTTCCAGATTCTCTGTATCCCTTTTTTATTCCCACCAGCCTTGTGTGAGAGTTCCATTTGCATCATATCCTTCCCAATACAAAATATTGTCTGTTTTTAACTGTAGTCATTTGAGAGGATATGTAATAGTGAGGTTTTAATTTGCTGTTTTCTCATGATAATGGTGTTGAGCGTCCTTTCATATGCTTACTTGCCACTCATGTATCTTCTTTGGTAAAATGCCTATTCAGATATTTTGTCCAATATTTATCATGTTGTTTTCTTATTATTGAGTTTAAATATTCTTATATATTCCTGTTAAAGTCTATTATTATTATTATTTTTTAAAGATTTTATTTATTTTATTTATTTGACAGAGAGAGAGATTACAAGTAGGCAGAGAGGCAGGCAGAGAGAGAGGGGGAAGCAGGCTCCCTGCTGAGCAGAGAGCCAATGCGGGGCTCGATCCCAGGACTCTGGGATCATGACCTGAGCCGAAGGCAGAGGCTTAATTCACTGAGCCACCCAGGTGCCCCTCAGTTAAAGTCTATTATTAAAGAGATATTTTTAAAAAAATTTTTCCAAGGTATGGTTTGCCTTTCTTTCTTAAATACTTATTCGAAGAGTAAAATATTCTAATTCTTTATTTTAATGAGGGCCAATGTAACCACTTATTGGTTTATAGTTTGTGCTTTGGGTTTTCTATCTAACAGATCTCTGCTAACCAATGTCACATAGGTTTTCACCTATATTTTCTTCTAGAAGTTTACTAGTTTAGCTTTTATATTTCTGTCTATGATCCAATTTGAGTTAATCTTTGTGTATGATGTGAAGTAATCTGTAAAACATAAAACAAGTTTTTTGTTTTATCTTCTTAGATGCAGATATCCATTTGTTCTAGCACCCTTTATGGAAAAGACTTTATTTTCCCTGTGGAATCTCCTTGACATTTTTTTTTAAAGATTTTATTTATTTATTTGACAGAGAGAGAGAGATCACAAGTAGCCAGAGAGAGAGGGGAAAGCAGGTTCCCCGCTGAGCAGAGAGCCTGATACGGGGCTCGATCCCAGGACCCTGAGATCATGACCTGAGCCAAAGGCAGAGGCTTTAACCCACTGAGCCACCCAGGCGCCCCTCTCCTTGACATTTTTACCATGTATATGAGAGTCTGTTTCTGAACTCTATTTTGTTCCATTGCTCTATGTGCCTATCTTTATGCCAATATTATGCTATCTTAATGACCTTACCTTTATAGTAACTCTCAAATTCAGATTCCATAAGTCTTATAATTTTGTTCTTCAAAAGCATGTTGGTTATTCTAGGTCCTTTTTTATTTCTATACACATTATAGAATCACCTGGTGAATTTCATAAATACTGCTACATTTTTATTGAGATAATGCTGAAATTATACATCAATTTGGGGAATATTGACATTTTAACAATATTAGCTCTTCTAATCCATAAAGATAGCCTTTCTCTTCATTAATTTAGATCTTTTCTTTCTCTTGGCAATGTTTTATGGACTCTATCATACAGATTTTAAATATTTAAAAAAAACCTTAATCTTCAATATTTCATTTGTAATGTTCTTGTAAATGGTGTTTTCATTTTAATTTCTAATTATAGATAGCATAAAAATGTATTTCATTTTTGTATATTGGCCTTGTATCATATAAGCCATTGCTAAATTCACTTATTAATTTTTAGGTAGATGATTATGTTATTTGTAAATAGAATATTATTCTTTCTTATGTGTATGCCTTTACTTCTTTTCCTAGCCATATCGCCCTAGCTAATATCTCCAGTACCATTTGGGGGAAAGAAATTCTTTGATCTTTCACCATTAATTGTGATGTAGGTTATAGGTTTTCATAAATTCTCTTTATCATATTGAGGAAGTTCCTTTTTATTCTTACTGCTGAGAGATTTTTCATGAACGAATGTTGAATTTTGTCAAATATTTTTTTATGCATCTGTTAAGATGGTTATAGGGCTTTTCTTTTTTAGTCTGTTGATGTGGTGAATTCCACTGATGACTTAACAACCTGACTAAGAAATCGTGGGGCAGAAACTGGAAAGGAGGAACTGGCTAAAACAACCCTGCATCCATATGATGAACACCACTTGGTCACAATGGATGCATTATGCTTTTTATTGCTGGATAGGACCTACCAAAATTTTGTCAAAGTTTATTGCCTCTATGTCCATGGAGTTCGGTGGTCTATAGTTTGTTTTTTTTTTCCTTCTTGTCTTTTTTCGGTTTGGTATTAGTGTAATGCTGGCCTCATACAGTGAGTTAGGAAGTATTCCTTTCTCATCTGTTTTCTGGAAGAGGTCACATAGAAATAGTGGGGTTTCTTAAGCTAAATATTTCATTAATTAACCAATAAAACTTACTGGACACACAATTTTCTTTTTGGGCAAGTTTTTAACTACTAATTCAATTTTTTGAGGTTTAGGACTATTTGTATTATCTATTTCTCCTTAAGTGAATTTACTTAATTTGTGTCATTCATAAATTTGTTTATTTTATCTTTATGTCAAATTTAATGCCATGAAGTTGCTCATACTATTCTCTTATCATCCTTTAAATACTTGTAGAACCTGAAGTAATTGTACTCTCCCATTCTTGATATTGGTCATATTTTAGTTCTCTTTTTTCTGAACAATCTAACTGAAAGTTTATCAATATTATTAATCTTTTCAAAAATCCAACTTTGGTTTCATTGTTTTTCTCTGTTATCTTTCCATTTTCTACTTCAAGGGTTCTGGATTTGTCTTCATTATTTCATTCTTTTGCTCACATTAAGCTTTATTTACCTTTCCTATTCTAGTTTAAGATTTAAGCTTGGATTGTTGATTTCAGAACTTTCTCCTTTTTTAATATGAACACTTAATGGTATAAATTTCCTTTTAAAAAACATTGCTTTAAAAAAATAAAAAAATAAAAAATAAAAAAACATTGCTTTAACTACATCTCACAGATTTTATTTCATTGTGTTTTACTTTCATTCAGTTTAAAATATTTTCTAACTTACCATGTGATTTCTTCTTTGAACCATGGATTATTTAGAAATGTGTAGATTCATTTTCAAATATCTAGGATTTTCAGATATCTTCCTGTTCTCAATTTCTAATTTAAACCTTTTTTGGACAGAAAATGTGCTTTTTATGATTTTAGTCTTATATTTACTGACACTTGTTTTATGTTTTACGGCTATCTTGATAAATGTTCTGTGTCCATTTGAAAAGAATGTATATTTTTCTCTTACATGGAGTGTTCTATGTTAATTAGGTTAGGTTGGTTGACAGTGTTGTTTGACTATTGCATATCATTTCTGATTTTCTGTCTACTTGTTCTATCAGCTGCTGAAAGAATAGTATTAAAATTTCTACCTATAATTGTGGATTTATCTATTTCTCCTTTATGATCTATCAGTTTTTGCTTCATGTATTTTGACTAGTTAGTCAGCAGGTGCATGCACATCTAGAATTCTTATGTCCCATTGATAAGCTGACTTGCTTATTATTAAAGAAATGTTCTTCTTTTCCTATTATTGTTCCTTGTTCTCAATTCTACTCAGTTTGTTGTTAATAAAGCTATTCCAGCTTTTTTACTTTATAAGTGTTTGCACGGTCACTTTTAACCCGTGTTTTTAGATTTTTGGATTTCTTATAAACAGCATACCATTGGATCCTGAATGTTTATCCAGTCTCACAATCTTTGCATTTCAATTGGGATATTTAGACTATTTACATATGTAACGTGATTAACAATGCAGTTGAGTTTAAATCTACTATTGTTCTATTTGTTTCTTTTTGTTCCATTCACTCTTTATTTCTTTCCCCCATTTCCTACCTTCTTTTAGGTTAACTGAGTGTTTTTTTATGTTCCCATTTTATTTCTGCTATTGACTCTTAGCTATATATCTTTGTTTCTTTATTTCAGTGGTTACCTTGGGGTTTGCAATTTACATCTTTAACTTATCACTGTCTGCTTTTAAATAGTATTATACCCTTTATAGGTATAAGGGTAAGAACCTTACAACAGTATACTTTCATTTCCTCCTTCTTGTCCTTAGAGTTATTCTTCATGCTTTTTACTACTATATATGCTATAACCTCCCTAACACATTGTTGGTATTTTTGCTTTAAACAGATCATTTGTTTTGGGTTTGTTTCTTTGTTTGTTTGCTTTAAAGATTTATTTATTTCAGAGAGAGAGAGAGCAGAGGGAGGGACAGAGGGAGAGAGAGAATCCTGAAGCAGACATTCCCCCCAACCACCCTAGGTGCAAAGCCAGATGCAGGATTCCATCCCAGGACACAGAAATCATGACCTGAGCTGGAATCAAGAGTTGGCTGCTTAACCAACTGAGCCGCCCAGGCATGCCAGAGAATTTGCTTTTAAAGAAATTTTTAAGGTAAGAAAAATATGCCTGTTATATTCCCCATATATTTTCCATTTCTAGTATTCATCATTCCTTTGTATAGATCCAAATTTCCCTCTGGTGTTCTTTTCCTTCTTTCTGATGAATTTTAAAAAAATATTTCTTGAAGTACAGATATACTGATAAAACATTCCTTCAGCTTTTATATATCTGAATGTCTTATTTTTTTATTTTTCATTTTGACTGATTAAAGAATTCTAGGTTGACAGATTTCTTTTCTTTTAGTGCTTTAAAGATGTCTCTGTGCTATCTTCTGGCTTGCATAACATCTGATAAGCATTCTTCTATCATTCCTGTCTTTGTTCCTCTGCATAATATGTCTGTATTCTCTGTCTGCTTTTAAGATTCTTTTCTTTGTTAGTTTTTCAACAATTTGATTATGGTGTGCTTTGTCCTGGTTATCTGTACATAAAATCTGCTGGATTCATTGAGTCTCTTGGATTTGAGTGAAATTTCATCAAATTTAGAAAGCTCTTGATCAGTATTTCTTTAAATAATTTTTCTATCCCACTCCTTTTTATGGGACTCTAATTAAATGCATTTTAGACTGTTTAACCTATTACTGCTGCTCAGTTATTTTTTTCATTTTTTTCCCTGCATGCTTCATTTCAGATAGTTTCTATTGCTATCTTCAAGTTCATTGATCACTTATTTTATAACTACTAATTTAATATTAACCTCATCCAGTACATTTTTCATTTCAGATATTGAATTTTCATTTATTTGAAAACTATAGAATATACTTCATGTAAGTACAATTTGTTTATTCTTTGTCTCCCATTTTTCTTCTCAAACTGTCCATGTTTTCATAAACACATGAAGCATATTTATAATAGCCATTTTAACATTCTTGTCTGCTAGTTTCATCATTTCTGTCTGTGTATTTGTATTGATTTTTTTTCCGAATTGTGGATTATATTGTCTGCATATTTACATGCCTGGTATTTTTTCTGGACATTATGATTTTATGTTGTTTGTTGCTGGATTTCTTGTATCCCTTTAAATAATATTGTGTTTTGTTTTTATGTATAATTAAATAATTTGAAACCAGTTGCATTATTTCAAGGCTTGCTTTTAAACTGTTAGGATAGGTCTAGATCAAACTTTAGTCTAGGACCAATTTATCTCTACTTAGATTCTAGTCAGTGCCTAAGTATCAGGTCTTTCCACCCTGGAAGGCATGAACACAGACTATTTCTAGCCTTATGTGAGGTTCTGGAATTTATCTGCCTACTGACATTCAGTAGATTTTAACCCAGCAGCAGGTGGTTTCTTCTCATGCATTTATCCATTAGTAATCAGCAAAATACTCAAGGACCCCCCCTGCAGATCCCCACTTTCCTCTGAGCCATTTCCTCCTTTGCAGTATCTGCCCCACAATTTCTAGCCTTTGGCTTCCCTGAACTCTAATCTTTGTTCTCTTCTCAGTCAGAGACTCTATTCTGTTGAGTTCCCTTTTTCTGCACTGAAGTCTGGAAACTGTCCAGGCACAGCAAGCTAGAGTAATTACAGTAGTTTTATTTTATTTGTGGGGAATACATTCCAAGACATATCAGTGACTGCCTGAAACCATGGATAGTACCAAACCCTACATGCATATGTGTATATATATATACACATATACACATATATTTTTTTCCTATACATTGGTCCCTACAATAAACTTTAATTTATAAATTAAGCACAGGAAGAGATTAATAATAACTCATTATAAAATGAACAATTATAGCAATATACTGTAATAAAAGTTACGTGAATGTGGTCTCTCTCTCTCTCTTTCAAAATACCTTATTATACTGTACTTACCTTCCTCTTCTTGTGATGATGTGAGATGATAAAATGCCTATGTGATGAGATGAAGTGAGGTGAATGATGCAAGCCTTGTGATGTAGTGTGAAGCTACTAACAAACACAGTTGACCATGGTAACTAAAACTACAGGAAGCAAAACTACAGATAAGGGGAGGACTACTGTATAGGTCTTTCTTTTTTGTTGTTTGTTTGTTTGCTGTTGTTTTATTTTTTTCTCAAGGATCACAGGCTTAGGTTGCTTATTGCCTAATATCAGAAAACTTGTCTCATATATTTTGTCTAGTTTTCTATTTTATTAAGGCAGAAGATTAAATCTGATTCCTCTTACCCTGGCTTGGCAAGAATCAGAAGTTCTTATCAGTTTAATAAGAATTTCTCTTGCTATGAGTGAGGTTGAGTATCTCTTCATGTGTTTAACAAGAGGCTTTTGTATTTCTGTCTCTGAGAATGTATTTATATCCTTTATCCATTTTTATTGTGTTGTTGGTTCTTTCATCATTTTCAATAACACCATTTAATGCTAGAATTCTGCTTCACTGATTCTTACAGTTCTAAAAATAGTTCTTCATATCCATTGATATTTCAATAGCTCTTTCTAAAATAATTTGCAATGCTATTATACTGCTGTCTTAAAAATTCATCCCTCCATTTTTATATTTGCATATTTCTGTACTTTCAGTGCAAACATCAATTAAACAAACTTTTTTAAGTATTTAAGGCCCACATACAGCTATCTTAGTGTAAAGAAGGAGAAAATCAAACAAAAGACACATTTTATGGTCTTAAAGAACTTCTTATATTGATGGAAAAAGAAAAAAATACATAAATATTTAGAGTTGGGGGAACACAAAGCTTAAATTGTAAAATGGACTAAGATTAGTCATGGAATTCTTTTGAAAAAGATGCGTCTTGAACAAAATTTTGAATCAAGTTCCAAATCTAAATATGTTGGAGAAAGCAGGCGAGGTGGGCTTTCCAGCGTTAACTGAAAAACACAGAATAAGAAAGAAGAGTAGAATAGGGAGGAAACAAGCCAAAGAGGTGGGCTCTGCAGCCTCTTCTCAGGCCCCACTTTATATTCTGTCCATTCGAAGAAAGTGATGGTCTTGAAGAGCAGAAGTTCAAAGTCACAAACACCTGGGGAAGCTGGTCTCAGAGACTTGCAGAGAAACCCAGTGCTGCCTCATAAAGAGATGAGAACTGGATTCCCCAATAAACAGTGTGGTCATATTTTCATGAATACTGGTGCAATGCTAGAGTCATACGTGTGAGTTCATTACTGTTCTTTACAGTTTACTGTTACAGGTTTAATTGCTGTTCCACTTTCATATAAAATTTTGACCATTCTTCTTCCTACTGATCATTAGGATTCCCACCATACAGAGACTGACCAATTTATATTACCCAACCTCTTACTTGTCAGCATTCCTCTGACCGCCTAGCTATTTGGAAACAGAAGTTTCTCCTAAGGCATACCCCGGAAGACCTAGGGAGGGCAGCTCTGTCAAATCAGATGAACGACCCAGGTGCTGATCCTCCACTGCATTTGTACCAGATGACCTCTCATTCCATCTTCAGACCCCTGTGGCTTGCCTTGTGGGTCCTGTATGGCTACCCAATGAGGGCACTGTCTCATTTGTGTTTTCCTGGTCTTGACTTCCTCACAAACTCTACGGTTAGAATGCACCTACCTTTTCCCATTAATAGCTTAAGCTCCTGAAACCTTATCAGAGGAAAGGAAAATATTGCCTCTCCAGGCACATCATTCGCTTATGACTTAACCAAAGGCCTTGAGGTTTTGCGGAGTTCAAAACTTGGGGTCAGTCCAATATATAAATGTGTGTTTGATCAAAAGGGTAACAAAAGGGAAAAGAATAGAAATATTCAAGAGAGCTTCCAAACTGACAGGGGAAATTAAAGAATGAAAAGTAACTTGATCAAACATAAAAATAAGAAGAAATAAGGGCTAACATGTTAAGATGTAAATATTAATTAAAATGGGTGGGATAAAACCAAGTATATCAATTGTAACCCTGAATGTGACCAGATTGAATTTTCCTATTTAAAGACAGGTACTATTACTTTAGTATTGAAAAAAAATTTTTTTAAGCCTGAGCTACATATTGTTTATAAGAAAATCACTTTCAACAGTGAATTTTTTTTCTAAAAGGCTAAAAATAAAAGGGAGGGCAAAATAATACTAGAAATTCACAAACAAAAATAAATATCAGAGGAAATATTAATATTATATAAGTTAAATTTAAGGTTCCAAGCACTAAACAAGATAAAGAGAGAATGTGATGATAAAAGCCACAAGTTATAAAAGTCTTATCTTTCGAAAAAGAAAACATTCATAGATCTATCTGCACAAAACAGCATAAACAAGAAAAATCTTTAGAAATGCAAATAC
>CM052883.1:109550878-109566122 GCA_028534135.1 Potos flavus | reverse complement strand
AGTACTTGACTCCATCTTATCAAATATGCCAGCTTCCTTCCTTACTGCTCTCCAGAAAAACAAAAAAAGAAAGAAAGAAAAGGAAAAAAACCACATAGCTGACCCTTATTTCCAGCTTGCTGGTAAATCATCAGGAAGTGGAAATTCATGACCCTCTATTCCTCACCAGGTTCAGATGCTTGCTCTGGAGTCTTAAAGAACATGGGCTTCATGGAAGTTACATTCTAATAGGTGAGACGGAAAATAAGTAAACCAATAGTGATATAACAGAAGGTAGTGATAAAGTGCTGTGGAAAACATACAGCAAGATATATTAGGCAGGATCCAAGCAGGAAAGAAGTAGTCTAATACACAGTAGTCTAGGTTTAATATGGAGAACCAGTTATGATGATGTTAGAAATGCTTAAAGAGCAAACAGGTGACAATGCAACAGCCCAAAGATTTGCAATTGACCGTTGGGCTAAAGAATAAGGAAAAAAGCCCAGAGGCCAAGAGCATTTTCCAAATGCTGGAACCATGGAGAAGATGCAGTGATTGCTGGAGATATTACCCAAAATAGAGAAAAGGGAAGAAATCTCCTGGATTCTTCCCCTCCATCTTTTCTGCTCCCTACCCCCCAACCCCAAAAGATGATCTCTCACTCACCAAACTTAACTGGAAACCAATTGGCAAGGGAGGCTGGGGGATGTAATTTGTAAGGACCAATCTCGCAGCACAGAGAGAGGCAAAGGTGGGGAGGGGGTCTGAGATGAAACAGACAAAACATCTGAAAATCTGGGGAAACTGTACCAGGCAAGGTGAAGAGCAAATGCAAAGACTCAAGAAGAGCAAAAGCAAATGCAAAGAAGGAAACTAGCTCAGCATGGTCAAGGAGCAGCGAGGAGGCTGGTGTGGGAAGTGTGGAGCAAAAAGGGTAATCCAGCAGCAGGGGATGTCAGAGAGAGAAAGAGAGAAGAGGCCAGAGCATGCAGGACCTTCTAGGCCATGGTCAGGAACTTAGGATTGGTGCTAAATGTGATGGAAAACCACAGAAATGTTTGAGTAGTAGAGTCACATGAACTGATCAGCATATGCGAAAGATTCCATTCACCTCGAAAATACAAGTAAGCTCAGATGCTGGGTATGCCTATGTTCCCAGGAATCTCTGTCATGTTTTAGCCCCCTGTCCCGTCCCTCTGATGCAGAATGTCCCACAAGACCCATCTGGGACTTGCAAATCTTGATACAGAACAATGACACTCTGGACAGAGTGTCCTTTCCAGAGCAGCTCTATCAGCATTGTCTTTTCAAAACATTCAGGTAGAGACAGGCTTGAGGGGACAGTGCCCTAACTGTCTGGGTTCTATTGGTGCTAGGGCTCTCTACTAGTTGGGATGGTCACATGTGCTCCTAATGAGGAACGTAAGCCCTTGGAGGGGGGTGTGAGATTGTTTTCTTCTGTACAGGAATTCCAACTTCTGGGTTCACTCAGTTCTCTATAGTAAGCTAATTAGAGTAAAAATATGAAGTTTCATGTGTCACAAAATATTACTGTTCTCATGATTTTCTTCAACATTTAGCACTGTAAAAACCATCATTAGCACCATATAAAAACAACCAGTGGATCAGAGTTGACTCATGGGTCTCAGTTTGCCAAACCCACTGCTCTGGAGTAAAGACTCCCAGTTGACAAATCCTCCCAGCAGCTAGCTTAAATATGAATGGTAAGCCAGAAATCACCAGACAGTTAAGGAAAATCTTTAATGGGAGAATCAGAAACCAAAATATAGAAATAGCAAAAAGAGAGCAAAGAGGAAACAAAACCAATGCAGAGAGCAAATAGAAACCCACACCAAGGCACATTGGTCTTAAAAGGGACTCGTGAAATAAAATAGAGGGAAAGTCACATAAAAAGGATCCACAACCAGAATGCCATTGGATTACTCAATATTAATTCTAGAAGCTAGAAAACAATGGAGTAATTCAAATTTTTGAACAAGAATGCTTTCCAACCCAGAATTAATTCTCTCAATCAAGTATGAGGCTAGAACAAAACCCCTTCAGTCGGTGGATCTAAGAGAGGTATTCTAATACAAAAGGGAAGTAATAGAATCCTGAGACTAATGGCAAAATAAAACTCCTGGTAGCTGTGTAGGGGACACCACGAGTCACCAAACTGCATAGGAACATGACCAGAGATTAGTACTAGAGCTCCCAGTTCTCGTGAAAATTCGGGAATGGATTAGTGATATGCATGTAGATAACTAAGCAATCAAAGACCTGACAATTATTAACGGGGAAAACTATTCAAACAGGAAAGAAAATATAATAACAGTCTATCACATGACTCAGCTAAGACTAAAAATCATACTCAGAGTAATACAAACCCTGAATTTTGATCTCACTCAAAATTATGATATGATTCCATTAGGAAGGTGGTCTGGGGCTGAGAAAAGAGCAAAGGGTGTTTAGGGTGTTTAGGACAGCATAAATTCTCATCATTTCATAGTAAACAGGAATTCAAAATAGAAAAATCATAACTTCTTGGCCTTTTGGCTAAGATCAAGTGTAGTACCCATTCTTATCAGTAAAACAGAAAAATCAACTAAAAGCAGTATAAACATGTAATTTAGAAATACAGTATAAATACTCGACAACTACAAAGAGGTTACTGCTGGGGACTGAGAAGGGAAGAGGAAAAGGGGACAGCTCCTTGTTATTTCTGGATAATTATTATAAGAAGTGCAGAATTATGACCATCATTATTCTACGCATATGCACACAAAGCTGTGCACATGTGCAGCATTGATGAAAATGAAAATTCCCACAGGGAAGATCATGTTGGTTGCTCTACACAGAACTGATAGGAAAGGGCAAATGTGAAAGCAGGAAAACCAGTCAGGATTATGTCTAAGCAGAAGATGGTAGCAATGGAGATAAGAGTTGACAGATCTGAATGTACTTTGGAGGCTGACACAGCCACATTTGGTAATGGGTTGACTACAGCCAAGAAACAGACCTGTCGAAGACAATTCCCAGGTTTCTGGCATGAGCAACACACGGAGGTAGCATTTAATGAACTGTGAAAAGTGTTAAAGTTGAGAATCACATGAAACTTTGAGCTCTAATGTGAGAAAATAACCTCCCGAGGCTGTATTTTAATGGTGACCAGCTTCTCTGGTGTGCATAGGAATTTCTTCTTCCCCTATGTATGAATCTAATTCTGGAAAACTCCTGTGAGATTAAATTTCCCAAGTAGCAAGGTGAGTCACTTTGTCATTACTCAGAGACAGCTGTAGAAGTGGTATATCCTGGGGTTGTCAGGGTACCACCGACACAGTGCTGTCATCCTGCCTTACACTTTCTACCAGCCCTCTATTTATGAACGACAAGGAAAAATCCATAAAGAGTGGCCCTGATTTGCTGAAGATACATTAATCTTGTTACTGAGCAAGTTATTGCTGCTTTCATTTGATTTAGCAAATTATTTTAGCATAACCTTAGCCTAATAAACTCAATGGAAACATTTAAATACACTCCAAACCAAGCTAGAAGCCAATACTCCCTAAAGTCTTCATGGGGGGAAGAACAGCACTTCTGATAAATACCCATCTTAAGCAAGCTTCCCAGAAATACTTTTGGGGGGCATTTTGCAGTAGAGACCCTCACTCCTCCACACCAATGCTCTGTAGCAACCCCCGAATCACATCAAAGTAAAACCAGATGCTGAGTGTCTGAGTACCCGTGAAGGACAGAAGACACAGCTTTAGGTGAAAATCAGAAAGGAAACCAAAGGAAAGAAGCTACTTAGCCAGAAATCCTATGTAGGAAAACAGCCCTATGAGGAAAGACAAGCCAAGTAATTCCATGCCTCAAGCTGACGTCTTCCCGTCTACCTACAAATGCAAGCTGCATCACCCTCGACCAGGAGTGGAGAGAGAAGGAGGAGACACTGAGGTCAGCGTTGATTTTTTTTTTTTTTTTCAGACCTTGTTTGACCAGCATGAGGGCTACATAACGACTCTGGCCCCCACAGGAAGGAACACAGAGCCAATCCGAGAGCTGCTCAGCAACTGAACAGGTACTGGCCTGCCGGGCCTTTATTACTTCTTACACAAACAATTCTAAATACCACAACTTCTAGAGAAGTGATAAGCTCCAGTAGGTTACGGTGGTTAGCATTCCTTTCCTGCTTTCCTGGAAGCCTTTTCCCCCAGCACTTGGGCTTTCTGAGCTGGGCTCCGGATCAAGTCCTTAAAAAAACAAAGACTCTTGTTCGACAATTAGCTAGACAGCGTCTTTTTGTGAGGTGCTTCTCCATATGTATATTTTCACCTTTACAGCATTATCCAGTGAATTTTAGCACTGGAATAGACTTCGTTTTATGTCTTTCTAAATCTACCAGATCAACTCTTTTTGTTCTAAATTTACGGGACGTATTCGGTTAAGCAATTCACCTAGTCTTGTCTAGTTTTGTCATTGTATTGTTGGTTTATTGTTCCCAATTGGCATATCTTAGCCAAGAATGGGAAAAGGAGTGTGATAGGCACACCTTACTACACACACACACACACACACACACACACACTCACAGGCACCCCTACAATACTTGCTGAAGCAGGTGAGAGTTTTATATTGGAGCAGACATTTTAAAGACAGCCTTCCATTGAAAATGAGTCATTTTTATTAGCAGCCAAACAGCATAATTAATTTAGAATATTTTGATGATTAATTTAAAAAATGCTAATAGTGTTAAATTAAGAGGACTACATAGTATAATTGAGGTCTAAATAAGCACTCGAAGGCCTGGGGTAATGCAGAAGGATATACCTGAGCTTATTCTGCTAAAGGATATTTGGGAGTGTCCTGGTAACTGATGAACTTTTGCATCACTTAGAAACAGACTCAGTTTCTCCTTCTATCAAATAGCAAGAAATCTTCCTACCAGCCTGATGGGGCTTCAGTAAAGATTTATGTCCAGGAAGTTAATGAATTCCTTTTAAATACCAATTGTAGATTTCAAAATAAAGATAGCTAAGTATAACATATTGAACTGATTCTGCTAAAGCAAAGGTTATGCAGATGATAGAAGACAGTATCCTAAAACACTAAATATATGTGTTCATTTGGACTATACATATATTAATAATCATTGAGCAAATTATTAAATTAATCTCATCTTTTAGATTAGTGCTTCCCCCACATTGGCCAAAATCACCCAGGGACTTTTAAAAACAGATTCCCTGGTCTTACTCCGGACGGCAATGTCCAGGATTGAAATCTGGGCATGTATTTTTAGAAAGAGCCTCAATAATTCTGAGACAGGTTTGGAATCACTGTCTTAAAGAAGCCAAAATAACTGGCTCTTAATTTGTTGTGTCTGGCTGCTTTGCCTGTCTTAAAAATCAATATACCTGTCACATGGCGATCAGTAATGTATATGGTTGAATTAGTCAATTATTCATGCAAAAATTTCCTAAAATAGAACCTTGGAGAGACCCATTAATAGTTCTCCAGCACTGAAACATTGCTGGAGAACATTCTCTCAATCTCCTTGTTCAGCCCCAATCTGCTAAATTTAACGTACTGTCAAGACATAAGGAATCCGGGCAAATAGTTTAAAAATCCATTGGCTAATTTAACGTAGCTTTGTTAATAATTTTGTGAGTGAGTAATAGTTTGGTAGATTATTTTACAGACATTTCCTACTTACATTTTCCACTCTTTCCTTCCCCAGTCTACCTGTATCAGGCTCTCCTCTACTGTTTGTGGTTTCATTGCCTGAAGATGGGTGAAGGGGGGTGAAGACAGAGGAAGACCCTCTCCCTGAGGATTTCCAAAGGTCTAATTACTTAGGAGAATTTACAAGACTTGAGAGAGGGCAAAGGGGACACAAGTTTTGGAAGAAGAAACAGAGCAGTCTGGAAACGTTGGCAGGAAAAAGAGGTTACCTGCCAAAACAGTAAACATTCTCCCAGAGCCAGGAGAGGAAATGGGGAAGGCAGTACCCCAGGGTCTGTCCGAGCCTTAAGAATGGCCGTTTGATATACCGGGCAAAGGATTCAGAGGTTCCTACCTCCTAAAAAGTACCTGAGTCCCAAGCATGGTATTCAAACAGCAGAGACTGCCAGGCCTGGGGATTCAGGTAAACAGGGACAGAAGCCTGCTCACTTTATGTGTCAAGGAGACCAGAGGCCACCCTGGGTGCCCTGCCACCCCACCCTGACACCTTCACAGTATAAGGACCTGTATTTGTTTCCTAGAAAATTACCACATACCAGGTAACCTAGAATGAAAGACATTTATTGTCTCACAGTTCTGAAGGCTGGCAGTCCAAAATCAAGATGTCAGCAGGACCATGCTCCCTCTGAAACCTATAGGGGAGAATCATTCCCTCCCTCTTCCAGCTTCTGGTGGTACTGGCAATCCTTGCTGTCCTGTGATTTATAGATGCAACACTCCAGTCCCTGCCCTCATCACCTCATGGCTGTCTTCTGCCAGCATGTTTCTTTTCTCTTCTTATAAGAACACCAGTCATATTGGATTAAGGGCCCATATAACTCCAGTCTAACTTCATCTTAACTAATTATGCCCATGATGACCCTATTTTCAAGTAAGGTCACATTCTGAGGTATTACGGGTTAGAACTTCAACATAGCTTTTGGGGGAAAACAATTCAACCTCTAGCAAGCCCCAACACCTCCACCTAACCCCAGAGTGAGAAGGAACCCCAAGAATTCTTGAGGTGAGATACTCCGTAGTATTTCCTGATATTGATGATATCAGGACATGGACACCAAATTGAGCCAACTGAGAGAAAACTAAGAGTAAAAACATGTCTTGTATACTTGAGTTTATAGACAACATTATGTGCACTATGATTTTCACTCAAATGTTTAATATGTACTTCGAGAGCTTCATAGCTTAGCAATCTGCTGTGTACAATAGATCTGGGACTTCTCTGCAAAAGTTCCCTAACCCCACCTTCAGTGTTTTGTACAGTATAAGTACCTATGAAGTAAATGAATAAACATATCATTGAGGACTCAACAGAAAACATACTGTTCACTGGATATTAATACAACCTGATATTTTTCTTTGAAGATATCAAAACCACTTATAATAGTCAGTTTCTACTTTGATTTCTGAACCTGATGTTACTTTAAAAAGCATTTCAGTTTAAAAAATTGGTTTTATTTAGGATCTTATTTCTAATTTTTATAGTTACTTTTTCCATGTTTATTTTTTTTTTCTCCTTCCAAAAGTAGATCACTGGAGAGTTGCAATCCCTCTAAAAATTCTCAATGCAGGTACAACATTTAAAGCTCGTTTGATTAAAATCATTCCTTAGAACAGTGACTTTTTGAAAAGGTTAATTTTCTTCTAATGTAGTCAGATTTTTAAATCAGAATGCTAGTGCTCCAGTAGCTATATTTATTTCAGAAATGTCAACCAAAAATTCAGACTCTAATAATCATCTAGGAAAATAATAGTTACAGAACCCATGTCACTCTTGAATTGTAGCAAAAAGAAGGCTCAATATATTATATAGAAACATTTTTTAAAGATAGGAATTTGATTTAACTGACATAACATATTTAGTGACCTTGTTTCATGGATAAAAATAGGCAAACTTTCCCCTGTGTCCTTCTCATCTTTTTGAGGAAGAAACATAAGAATAAAGTCAGATGTTTGCATTGTTGGGTTTCAGCTCCCCTACAGAGGGCATTTAAAGCTTTTTCATAGCCCCTGAATTCAGAATAAAAGATTTATTTTTTTAAAAAATACTGTGTGTGTGTGTGTTCAGAAAAGAAATGTTTGAGTTCACATCAATCCAAGAGACACAAACCCCCTGATCTCTTGCCATGAAGGAGTAATCACCTTTGATGTTACTGTAAAAGATTTCCAGCTGTTCAAAAACAATTCAAGGCTATCAAACTAGTTTTAAAAATTAAATCCTTGTTTTTGAAGTCATAAACATAGATGGAAACTATAACCCACAAATAGATGTCAGTTTAATTTTTGGTATCTGCTCAATCATACCCATCTTACCACTACCTTCCACGTGTTTTACTATCATTATGTTAGGGTTTTTTTTTTTTAAAAGATTTTATTTATTTATTTGACAGAGAGAGAGAGAGAGAGTACCAGCAAGGCGAGCAGCAGGCAGAGGGAGAAGCAGGCTCCCTGATGAGCAGGGAGCCCGATGCGGGGCTCAATCCCAGGACCCCAGGATCATGACCTGAGCTGAAAGCAGATGCTTAACGACTGAGCCACCCAGGTGCCCTTCATTATGTTAGGATTTAAAATACTTTAGAATCACAGAAACATAAGTTTGAGAAGTCATTTATTCATCCCTATTTCTTCAAGCTGAAGTCTTCCTAAATTATCCTTAGGTATTGAGGCAGGAAGGCTTCCTAAATCATTGGATATGGGTATTTTCTTTTTGAGAGTGCAGAGTTTGGGGGAATCATGAAAGTATAGTTTAGAAGTCTTAACAAATTCTTTGCCTCCCAATGTTGCCTGGACAAGGAGATAGCAGAGGAACTCACACAATTTGACCTGTTCTTGACAGAACACCAGAAGAAATGCTAGTGCCTCAGCCTTGACCCAATTCTGTTTGGCTTAAAGAAATGAAACAGATTAAAAGAGAAAATAGCGCTGTCAGGGAAAAAAAATTATGGTGCTAAATCAGAGCAGAGTTCCACAAGAACCCAATTATTACATCAGTTTGATGACCAAGGCCATCCCTTTCAGCAAAGTAAAGAGACTCTGGAACCAACCAAAAAATTCTTATTTGCCTCGGTCTTGTTTTGGTCATGACTATGAACTTGATTAAATGCCTGAGTTACAGACCAACACCACTAATGAAGTTCTGATAGAAAGGAGGTAGTTGTGGCTACTATACTATTCCCACTGTGAAGAGAATTTAAGAATAATCTATATTTAGAATATCTTAATTTTAATCTAAATCTTTTTCAAACTTTTTTAAAATAAAAAACTTTGGGGAGGGGGAGGACCATGGTGAGATAAACTTTTTGAAAGCAGAACTATGAGGACAGATTTGAAAATGGACTTAGCATTAGCCATCTATCTATTTAATAAATATGTTAGATACTAAGAGCTTCCAGATACTATGCTAGGTGTTGGGTATACAAAGATGAAACCTTAATATTTCAGAAAACTTGATGTTTAGTAGAATTTGACAATAAAAGAAATGAAGTACTAATACCTACTGCAACGTGGATAAACATTGAAAACACATTAAGTGAAAGAAACCAACCATAAAAGACTACAAATTGTATGATTTGATTGCATTTATATGAAAGGTCCAAAATAGACAAATCTATACAAGTGGAAATTAGATTAGTGATTGCAGGGACAGAATGGAATGGAAAATGGGGACTTCCTGCTAATGGATAGAGGGTTTTTTGGGGGGTGATAGTGTACATTGCAGTGATGATTAAACAATTCTGTGATTATACTAAAAAAAGTGAATTGTACACTTAAATACACACATTTTATAGAATTTAAGTTATATCCCAATAAAGATGTTTAGAAACATCAGTAGAGACAGACACATTCTTAAAGTGATATAAAGGGTATTATTCTCTTTAAGCTATAAGTAACGAAAAAAAATAATAAGATGAGTTGAGAAAACGGCAACTAATTTCAAATATATGAGATTGATAGTCACTGAATAATGAGTGCATGGTCATATCAGGACACTTCTCTATGACTAACTCAAAAATAAACTCTATGCATGATATAATTTAGTGTTTCAGAACTAATATGACAATGAACACTCCCAAGTAAGGACAGAAGATTGAACCTATAAAGTTATCTCCAAGCATCACACAAACTTAAGTTAAATATGTTTTAAAAGGTTAAAAAATCACAAAGTTGAAAAAAGGACAAGAAGTGATAACTAAAGAGGAATGACATGAGCACAACGTTGGACTTACCGGCAAGATGGAAGGCAATGGAGCGTGCTTTCAAAATTCTGTGCAATAATGATTTCCAGATTAAAGTTCTATACCTAGCCAAGCTATCACTCAAGTTTGAAGCTAGAAAAAGACACGTCAAAAATGTATTCTGATAAACCCCTCCTCAGGAAGCTAGTGAAGGATGGCCTCAAAATAAATAAATAAATAAAATAGGAAAGAGGAAATCATGAGATCCAACCCAAGACAAAGAACAGGAGATTTCCCATTATGATAACTGTTCAGGCAACTAAAAACAGCCAGTCCAGATAGGAACATGAAACTGAGGATTCCAAGAGAGAGATCCTGGGAATGATGTGGTCGGCGATGAAACTGACAGATTATTTAATGTGTTTGACCATATTGGGAAGGATTTTATGGCTTTTTCTAAATTAGAGGTACAACAACAATTTTTTAAATGACAAAATGAGGCAATTATAAACTGTAATAAAAAAGTTGTATGAGAAAGGAAGTGTGACCATAATACACTATTTAGTGAACGGGGAACAAAGTTTATATAAATATTTATTTTCAATATTTAGTTTGCCAAAAATTATAATTATCTTAAAAAGAAGAAGGTGAGATTTAGCAAAGTTTGGGGATAATAAGGAGCTAACTTCTCAACTTGCAAGAACTAAAAAAATCAAGCAATATTCTTTATATATATCGAATTAAGCAGCTCAATAAAAAGCTCTAAGACCTGAATGTGGTTACCTCTGGGTAATGAAACTCAGAGAATGGTGGAGCAGAAGACTATTATTTTTTACCTTAAGTCTCATAATGGTATTTGACGTTTTTAACTTTGTAGATGTACTTTTCCATAAAAACTCATACTTGAACAAATACACTCAAGTACTGAAAATACTGTCAAGTCAAGAACACGTACAGTGAAGTGACATGTTTTATTCTTCTCTGAGGTTTCCTCACAGCACTAAACAGTGCCTTGAATATATTAGGAGCTCAATAATTATATACTGTTTAATAATGACCACTCATATGCTATTTCAGTGGATTTGGCAGTGGGTCCTAAGGGATATAATCTGAAATCTAATTTTCTCTTTACAGAAAGTACTGGAGATCAAAATGTGCTGTGCTGTCCTTTGTCTTGATATTGGAAAGAAAAGTTAGATGCAACTAGAGGAAAACAGAGCTGATCTTATTTCCTGTACAATGCCTGGCAAACTGTAAAGTGCTCAATTAACCAATACTTTTTATTATAGTCTAACTTAAAGAATCAATAATATAAACCAAGTACTTCTATTTTTCACACTTTTTATGCCCCCTAGAACTTTGTATCCTGTTGCCAAGACTTTCAAAAGGATTTTCTCCTACCTTCAAAATCATTTGATTTAAGATATATTTGTTAAGAAGCTATGAAAGATGGCAAATACATGGGGCTCATATCACCTCTTTCCCGCCCAAGATACGTATTGCCATCTAAAGGACATGCTCGGCTGGCAGAAATGGCATGGCATATTCAGGGACAGGGTAGTTGACTGTCTTGTCTAGAGTGGGTTTATACATTAAGTAGTAGGAGACGAAACTCATCAGCAAAGCAGGAACAGGATGCCGAGATTTGGATATATAGTCGAAGAATTTGAATGGTATTCATTGAGAGTGGTAAACCTTTTTGAACTGGAAAGCAGCCTAATAAATGATAAATACACGGCAAAGAGGTTCTTAAATTCAATCTATGAAAACATTCATTCAATAGATAGTAGAAATGAAACAGAAATAGAAAATAGATTATTAAGGCAGAAGAGAATTTAGTAATTTAGTGAATTACTAAATGTAAGAACTAAGGAGAAGGCAGTATTGTAGATAATGACTACTAATATAACTAACTTTTTTTAAAGCATTTACTGTGGTACCTGGTTGCTGTGCTAAGACTTTTCCATTTTTTACTCATTAAATCCATTAAAGGGGACTTTATTATCACCATCATCATTCCATACTCCAGTTGAGGAAACTGATAGAATATAAAGTAACTTGCCCAGAGTCCCACACCAATAGGTGATTAGATCCAAGTCTTAAAACAATCAATCTATTTCCTGGAATGGAGAATTGGGGAAGGCAGATTGGATATCCAAATGAAAATGACTAGTAAGTAGACAGAAGTACGGAACAGATTTTATGTGAGAAATTGGAGTTTAAAACATTAAGAGGGAGTCACTACCATTTTGATAAAAGTACTAATTTTGAAAATGGATGGGCACAGGGATAAGAACAAAGCCTTGAGTCAATGACTAAAAGGAGAAAAGGGAGTCAGCAAAGGAGAAGGGGAAGAGTTGAAGAGGTAAGGAAAAGATCCCGTGTTCCAGTCAGAGCCTTGAACACATGTTTAAGGAAAGAAGATAATCAACAGAGCTAAAGGTCCCTGAGAGATTTAAGGGGGTAATAACCGCGACAGTGATAAAGGGCTGATAGAAAAACACAGAAAAAAAATCATGTCAGTTGTTCATTAAGAACGGAAACCAGATCGCCAAGGATTCATATAAGAATAGGTGATGAAGAAATTAACACAATCAATAAATCTATACTACCTATTCAGGAATTCATCAGGGAAAGGCAATAGTCTGGATGCAGTTGTTCAGAAAGCAATGACGTAAAGTCAAGCTCTATATTCCAAGGTAGGGAAAAACCTAGGCCTGGTTAAAGGCAAGGAATACATAGAGGTTTTTTCCATGGAGTCAATCTTAACTGTAAAGAATACACCTGAAAACACTGAGAAATCCATTAAACTTATCTCTGCAAATATAGTAGTCAGCCAGCATATCATTCCTTCCAGATAACCCTGGGCCTAAAGCCAGGTAAAGTGCATTCTTAAGAAACTCACTAAGAAGTGATGTGCCTCCAACGCCCTGCGACTCATCTGGAAAAGAAATGCTTGCCAAAAGAGGCCTTTTGAGCATTCAGCGGAGTAGCTGTTTCTGCCAGCACAGGATCAAAGCCAAGAAGCTCACTCCTGGGACTGGAGCAAGGTCAGTGAGGAAACAAGTGTCTGGGTGGGGTAGGGAATGGATCAAATGGAACACTCAAGAGGCAGACATTTCGCAGACGTTTGAGTGGGTGTTCATGTCATCACTTGGCAAAGCTCATAGCAGAGTCAAGACCCAAGTGGCAGTCTGTCTCCACTGAATAGGCCAGTGACTGCCTTGCATGACAAACAGTCCTGCTATCAATGCCCCTTATACCCATTAAACCAGTTGAAATAAAAGAGGAAAAGCTTGTAATCAGCCTAAGGTGCAAGAGACACACACAAGTTAGTGCCTTCCAGATACTAAACCTCCTACATATCTGTAAGGTAAAAGGCGAAACAAATGCACATTTCTCTTTGGAAGAATTTGGAAAAATCAAAGTCTCATGCCCCGGAATTCCTAGCATCACACTAGCAGAAGTTCGACTGGAATCCAGCATTCTTTCCTCCCTTGTTAGAGATGTTCTCATTAACTATGCTAACTCTCTGCTCTCTCCGAGTGACCCCCAATGCAGCCGATTTGGTTATTTGACATGTATTGTATTTTCAATTTGAATCAGAAGCTACTAATCCAGATTTAAATCCTTAGGCAATAGGTTTGTCCTTTCTGGGCAGGGTGGCAAAAATCCTCACCTTTTTTGAATGCCCAGAGCTAACAATTAACTTTTCATCTTTATGTCTACATCAAATCTGCCAAAAGGAAAAATGAAAACCATCCTCCCTGAAACACAAAATTCAAAAGCCGAAAAACATCTTAAGAATTAATCTCTATGCTTTATTCTTTGGCTGGCAGGTTAAAAACTGAATTTGCATAAATCCATAGCAGTCTGCCCTCTCTTGTTTATAAGAATAAAAGAGGTCTTCACATGCTGAAGGGGAGGGCTGGCTCTGCTGTTGCAAGGTCATGAAAAATGGCATGAGGGTGAGTGCAATGGAGCTCTTTAACTAGGAGCCTGGGGGTAATTTTAAGACGAACTACTTAGGGGTTGATACGAGGATGAGAAAAGGCTGACTACCACCCACTGGTGTATAGGCACAGTCCAACCTTAGAGGAAGGGGAGGGAAAAATAAGGTTGAAGTTCAGGTGTGAAGTTTATCTGGGATAAACCTGCTGGATCAAGTCTACAACTCCTCTAATCTCCAATAAGTTGTTCACCTGCTCACTCCACCCACATAATATATCCTAGGCTGGTAGGTACCCATATGACTAACACTGGCGTCTATGCTGATTGGCTGATGCCATGTCATACCCCATGAGATATTTTAAGATTACCCCTGGGTATATCCCAAATTAGATTCATCATCTCCTCTTAAAAGCTAAGCTCATTACCTCCCTTCCTAAAATTGTTCCTTCTTATGTGCTTTCTTTCCCTCATGCCACGTCCACATTCTTAATCACCCAGTTAGCTTCAGTCACCTTTTGACTCCTGCCCCACATTTGTCTGCCTCTGTTCCAAATCCAAGCAATTTTCAAATGCAATGGATTTGTGTCACATCTTGAGATTCTGCAGGGTACCACCAATTATATGCTAGAGAGGCAGGAAGATCAGACTAGGCATCACTCATGACCACTGGTGGGTGGTTGGGGAGAGGAACACATGTTAGGGGAGGTGTTAGTTGCTGGTGGCAGGTGTTCAGCCTGGTGAACAATATGAGATCAGGTGTGCAGAGTTCTCCAACTATAAACCATGTAGTCTGCAAAAGTATGTGGCGGGGGGTGGGGGGTGACTCAACAACTAGGAGTTGGGTCATCCCGTGTCTAAATCAAGGGACACTTGGAAGTTGTCACATGGTTGATCATGTGAATCATAGTTGGTCTATCAACAAGTGGCAGGGCTGACACTGGCATATTTCAGGCAGGTCTCGATGGCAGGGGAAGGGGGAAAAAGACAACACAGACAAATAGCCCTTAAATGTGGACTATATTGCTAAACCATTAGCACAAGAGAAACTCAGAAACAGGGGCTAAGGCAGGAATTCAGTTGTAATAACTGTGTTATGAAGGAAGGAGATAGTGCTGAAGAATAAAATTGAATAAGAATTAGGAATATTTGATTATCAGAATTTAACCATTCGGTAAATGTTTATCAGCTACCTACTATGGACCATTGCAGTGGACATTGGAAAAGAGTTTAAGTGTAAGGGCAATTCAGTATGATAAGTTCCAAATCCAGATTCAAATAAGGTTCCGAAGAGTCCAAAGGAGGGGATGGTTAGCTGGAAGTGTTATGCAAGGGTACACAGAGGAAATGGTGTTCAAGTAGGTTCTTGAAGTACAAGTAAGCCCTGGTAATGTGGAGAGGGA
>CM052883.1:109531479-109550378 GCA_028534135.1 Potos flavus | reverse complement strand
CCTAGCTATAAAGGGAAAAGGTTATATCGGTCATCTCCTTGTCTTTGATTCTTACCTGTCAAAGTCTGACAGCAAGATGGAAGTGGAGACTGGGCAGGCAGCAGGAGCAGCTAGCGGATGCAACTGGGTGGACAACCACAGTGTCACAAGTTGAAAATTAACTGCTTTTAACGGCAGCTCTTTTTCAACATAAACATTTAAAGTACGCTCCTTTGTACTTACATATAGCATCCCTTACCAGCATGCATCGCTATGTTTGCACACTTAGGTAATACATGAGTAATACTTAGGCATACAATACCACATTCCAGATGATGAGGATGATAAATGCAAAACATACTGGCATTTGCAAAATATATTTCTAAGTAATGGTCAATAAAACTGGGTATTTCTGAATGGTTGACTTTTTTCCCCTTAGATATCAATTAATTTCTTCAGATATATATAAACTCTAGGAATCAATTCCTAATCTGAAAGAAATGGGTATAGCATGAATAACACTTGATATATATATATATATATATATATATATATATATATATATATATTCACAATGGATTGTTTTCTGAGAATTATTTATTTATAAACTTGGATAAAGGATTGATTGATTGTGTCAATTTATTGAGTCTCTCCTCAAGGGCAGAGTTTGCCTGAGGGCTGCTGTAGGAGGGCCCCAGTCAGTCTTTGGGAGAAAGGGTAAGATAATCACCATACCATTTCACTGGGCTCTGTCAATATTAGATTTTCCAGAACTAGAGTACTATTAACAGCTCAATTGCACAAAAAGTTAATCGACATTTTTACAGGAGTACCATGCTGGCATCCATAACCCACTTTTAATATGAAAGATAGGTTCATTAGAGAAGAACATTCATTTGCCTGTTTTAGGAATTTTGAAACTACAGTGAATTATTTTATTTACTCAATAACTAGACCCATATAAGCAAATGGCCATTAGGACATGTGACTTGACAGGACCAAAGAACTTCCTCTTCACTCCCTAACCTTACCCCTTATCCCTTCTTACCTACAAATATTAGTCCCTTGCTGTGCCTGGGTGGCTCAGGTCATGATCCCGGGTTCCTGGGAGCCAGCCCAGGACAAGTGATAGAAAAATGGAGCCTTCGCCAAGTGCGGAGCTCAGACCAAGAGCAGGAGCACCGGCCTGGGAGCTTGTTAGACGCGCAGAAGCTTGGGCTCCCCCCAGACCCACTGAGTCAGGATTTGCATTGTAACAAACCCTCAGGGAATTCCTGCACAGGTAGGTTTAAATCTCAGGAAATACTGCTCTAGGACGCAGGGCGATATCTTCAAAGAAGAAACCCTAGTCTTTGTGTCTGTGCTTAGAGCCCTGACTTCTAGGGGCTATAAATGCTGGAAGTGAGGGAAAGGTTAGGTGAATGGGACAGGCAAGCCCAAGTGACAGAAGAAGTTACCAAGAGGGTAACAGTGCCGATCATGGTGATTGCTAGCCTTAATTACACTCTGACAATGGCAGGCACTATGGTAAGCTTTCTCACGCATTGTTTCTCATCTTCCTAATAACCCCGCAATGCAAGATAGCATAAGGAGATGGAAGTTCAGGGAGTTTAGGTAACTGACCTCAGCTTCTATAGCCAGCAATTGATGAAATCTGGATCTGGGCTTTGGAATTAGAGTTCAAATCCTCTGTCTCATACTAGATGCATAACTTTGTCAGGTAAGTTCCCTCTCTGTGCTTCTTTTCCTCCTCTGGAAAATTGGGAGGTAAGAAGACTTATTTAGCTCCTAGGGTACTGTGAGGTTGAAAGAGTATATCCATATCCATATATTTGTGTGACTAGAGGTGGTTATCTTTGCATAATATGTAATATATGTGCACTAAATAGTACTAGTATATACTGTTATTACTACCAAGAAGGAGGTCTCCAAAAACTAAGCAACTTCTTCACAATCTAGTCCACATTAGCCCTATTTTATTCTGCACGTGGAATAGTGCACAGTGAAAAGTGCACGCATGTGTACAATAGGGTCCTTCACTTCTCATCCTTCACTTCTCTGATAGATCTTCATCCACTAGGAAAGCCAGTCAGTCGTTCTTGAAACAAAATGTATTAAGTGTCAGCCAGGTGCAAATAATTAAAAATGAAATGCAAAGCATTTTGTGAGGCTGGTCCCTGCCCCAAGCAGGTATTTGCAGCAATGCAAAAACTGCGTACGAGAGCCATGTTCTGCACGTGGGGCACATTAGGGGAATGAGAAGAGGAAGCGCCAAGTACTCCAATGGCATCAGGGAAGACTTCATAGAGTTGCTGCTCACTCCTTCGTGCCACCTACGATGATTTATTCATCATGTTAAAGTACAGTTTTTTAAAAGTTTAGAGAACACTTATTCAACTGCGTAACGAATACATCCAAGATTGTATTTAACTCTTGAACTAATGAAGGAACCAATGAGATATTAACTGTGGTTCAAATGAGAATCAGAGGACAAGTGTTGACAGGCAATTTAATAAAAGAATGTCAGGATAAGATTGCTCAGTTATGTGCAGAACGGGTTAATGTCCTACTGCATAACAAACTGTAACTTTGGGGATTGTCTTTTTGTAACTTGTAACTTTTTGTAGCTTGGGGATTGTCTGGGTGGAAATTATGGCACGCCCATGTGTGGTAGAAGGGGGGATTTCCTGGTTTCCCAGCCTCGTGGCTTTCTGAAGAGCTGAAAAGAAGGAGTTAGTTTTAATTATTCTGTATTCTTTGGACTTTAACAGTATTTTTTTAAATCAAACAAAATATGGAGGTTAGAGAAATTCAGAACTATCTGGAGTTGTATTTCTGAGTATATAGCGCCGGTTCTTAGGATGCTCGTAATATTCCCCGAAGGAGGAAATGAATTCTCTCAGAAGCAACAAGGTATGGTAAAACAGAGCCGGCCTGGGAATAGGAACAAACCCCAATCTACTCGAGCTCTGCCCCTGAACATCTGGGTGACCTTCCAAAGGTCATTTACCCTCTCCGAGCCTCAACCTAAATGCCCTCTAAGGCAATAAGTTTCAAACCGCAGTGAACATCAGTGTCCCTGGGGGAACCTTGGTCAAAAATAAAATCAAAGTGCATATTCCCAGACCCTACACCCAGCGATTCTGGATGAAAGTCCAAAACGCACTCAGATGGGTGCCAGGCCCCTGCTGTTGTCAGTGCGGTTTTGTTTCCAGGACCCCAAATGATGCCAGTGCAGGCACAGATCACGCTCTGAGATGCTCTGCCTAGAGGTCTCTTCCAATTTAGCCACCTACCACCCAATATCCTGTGTGCCCTGTGCTCAGGACCCGGGAGCCTGGGCTCAGCCACCTGCTGGTGCTCTTGTCACAAAAAGCTCAAGAACATCCACGGGGATTTCCTTTGTTACCTATTTCCTTTCAGAAGACTATGAGGATTAATAAACCAGCATGGGCACAGCATTTAATAGCTCTTGAAAATAATGTACTGTTACTGCAGTGGACCTTTCTGGCACGCTTTTAGGTTGTATATTGTTGAGCTCTAACTTACTATTTTACTTACTTAAGACTTCTGAGTGGTAAATTGGTATATGCATTGTTACAATGTACTATTTTTTCAGGTAATATTATGGAAAGGATCTTTTTTTTTTTTTTTACATCTAATGCAGCTGAGCACTTACAATTTTCCGAGAGCTAAAATCATAAACTATCTTGAGTGGGCTTGCCTTTCATCTTTGGTTATATTTTTAAATTGGTTCTTCTAATACAGCTATTCAGGTCATTTAAGTGTGTATTAACAACATATAAATATCAGTATTAGACCCAGATAAGCTTATATTTGTGCCCTAGTAAAACAAGTTTATTTATGTCATTCTTTGTTTCTGTAGGAAACTAACAATGACTTTCAGGAGAGTTATGCAAGTAGAAACAAGACTTAAATTGACCAAGAGATCAAGGAAACTCAGGTTTTGTATACCAAGAACTGTTTTTTTTAATGATCAAAGAAAGGAGTAGAAAATTAATATCCCCCTCTGTTAGCAGACATACATGCACACACAATCGGTACCCTAATTAGGGGGAAAAATAAGCTGATGGTGAAAACTTGACTGATGGTTAAAAGTTACTAAAGCTTATTATTTTTCAAAGTGGAATTTGGGCTTTCTTTTATAGTCTGATTAGCACTTTATGTTATGGCTAAAACACAAGAGTACTTCAAAAGCCAAAATAACAGAATTAGTAAACGAGCTTTTCATATCTTGGGGAAGACACAATATTCCTAGGGTAAGGTACATAGGAAATAAACAGATAATCTAGGTTAGAATCTGAGTAAGGATTATTTGACCATCTTCCATCCTCTACGATGGATGATTTCAACCAACTTCTTGATGCCTTTGAGGAGCCATTCCCATGCCCCACATCTAAGGGGTATTTTAATCCGACCGTCACAAAACTCCAACAGTGAACATATAAATTGCTTCAAACAGAGCTCTCACTTCACCCAGAAGGCCTCTATCTCAAAACTTTCCTTCCCGGCCACCTGGGTGGCTCAGTTGGTTAAGCGACTACCTTCGGCTCAGGTCATGATCCCAGAGTCCAGGGATCAAGTCTCGCATCAGGCTCCCAGCTCCACCAGGAGTCTGCTTCTCCCTCTGACCTTCTCTCCTCTCATGCTCTCTCTCACTCTCTCTCTCTCTCTCAAATAAATAAATAAAAAAACTTTCCTTCCCAATAAAACCAATCTTCCATTTATCTGGAATTCTCCTTCTCACCTGACCTTACGACACTGACCTTATCCTCCTATACCTCTACGTGCACAGGATCTGTGGGTAAAAGAAGGAAAGTTTTTGTTACCCATCTTCCCTTTTTCTCCTTATTGAAAAAGAATCTCTTGAGTTAACTGAGAGAATTGTTCTTTGGTTCAAAAACATTCAACAATTTATCTAAGAGCTTCTTTCTATCTTTTAAAGTAAACTTTGTGTCAAAGTACAACAAAGACAAAAAAGGGCACATGGTAATCAGCACTAGATCAAGAAATAGAACATAACCACCACATTAGAATCATCCTTTGTGTCCATTTTAGTCACTAACTGAAAGAAAACCCCTCTCATCACTTCTAACAACGTATATTAGCTTTGCTTCTTTTTGAAATTTATATAAATGATTTCTTGTACTGTGTACTCTTCTTAGACTGTCTTACTTAGCTCAACATTATATTTGTGAGATTCATTCATGTTGCTTGTGTGGCAATAGTTTGTTCATTTGCATTGTTCAGTTGGCATATATCATGCCATTTTATAAATGTGCCACAATGTATTTATCCAGTCTACTCTTGATGAACATTTTGGTTTATTTCTAACTTGGAACTATTATGAATTATGCACAATGAACAATCTTGTACATAGCTTTTGGTGAACACACATACACCAGGAGTGGAATTGCTGGACCAGCTTTAGTAGATATTGCCAAGTGGCTTTCCACAATAGTTACACCAATTTACACTGTTACCACCAGTTACTTCAAAAGTCAGTTTGAATGTATGGGATATATCATTACAGTTTTAATTTGCATTTCCCTGAAGTTTAATAAAGTTGAACACCTTTCCGTGTATTTATGGCAATTCAAGTATTGACCTTTAAGAAGTGCCCATACAAATCTTTTGTCCATTTTCTATCAGGCTGCCTGCATTTTTCTTAAGGAAGTCTTACATTCTGGAAATTAATTCTACTTGGTTTTGTTGAACTATCCATTTGTATATTACTAGATTTGATTCTATTTTGTTTAGGATTTTTGCTTCTAAATCCATGGAAGAGATAGGCTTATGATTTTCTGTTCACATAAACTCCTTTTAAGGTCTTTATAACAAGTTTATAGTGGCTTCATGGAACAAGTTGGGAAATGCTCCTTTTTTCCTGTATTCTGGAAAAATTTATATAAGGTTGGTATTATTTCTTCTGAAATGTTTACAATAATTCATCAGTTGACATATGCCTAGTTTTCTTTGTGGAAAGGCTTTTAATAGCAGGTTTGATTTTCAATAAAATTAAATAACAGATTTAATTTTTAATTTAAAATTAAATTAATTTTATTTTATTTAATTAAGTTAACTAAATTTAAATTTTTAAGAATTTGATTTCCTCTAAATCATCAAATTTATTGACATAAAGTTTTATGCCAACTGTATGTAAAACTATCCTTGTTTTATTACTTTAGTGTCTGCATGATCCATAGTGATGCCTGCTTTTCATTCCTAATATTTGCAATTTGTATCTTCTTTTTTTCATGAAGAGTCTTGCTAGGGGTTTATCAATTTTATCAGTCTTTTTGAATAACCAAACTTTAGCTTTGTTGAAATTGTTTTCTACTCTAAGTTTTTTTTCTATTCCATTGATCACTTCTTTTATCTTTCTTATTTTCTTTCTCTATTTTGTTTGTGATTGCTGTTCTTTTTCTAGTTTCTTAAAACGAGAGCTTAGATCATGCCTTTTCTGTCTTTTATCCTAATGTGTGTCTTCAAGTACCTCAGGTACATCACACAAGTTTTGATAAATTGTTTTGATATCCTTATCACTTAGTATGCAATCTTTTCTAATTTCTATGTGTGACAATGTAGAAATGCAATGTTTAATTTTTTAAAAGGTAGGAATTTTCTAGTTAATTGATTTCTAGCTTAATTCTACCATGGGCAGAGAACATATTCTAGATGACTGAATCTTTAAAATTTATTAAGCCTTGCTTTATGTTGCAGCACATAAAAAATTTGGCAAGTATTCTATTTGCACTTGAAAAAAAATAGTATTCTGACATTGGTGCATTGTTCTATAAATATAGATTAGCTCAAGTTCATTAATTTTATTGTTTGGAATTTCTATAACCTTACGGAGTATTTTGTCTATCCAATCGCCTATTAAGAAAGGTGAGTGAAATTTCACTACTATGATTATGGATTTGTCTGTTTCTTCATTTGCTTATATCAGTTTTTGCTTTATACTCAGTGGCTACAAATTTAGAATTGTGATATTCTCCTCATGCATTTACCCCATTTTAATTATAAAGTATCTCTTTCAATATGTTTTAACACTTATTACCTTAAAGTGTAGTTTGTCTGAAATTTGTAACTTTCTTTTGGTTAGTGTTATGTTGCATATCTCTTTCCATTCTTTTAATTATAACCTTTCTGTGTCCTTACAGTTAAGGTATGCTTTTTATTTTTATTTTTATTTTTTTTAAAGATTTTATTTATTTATTTGACAGAGAGAGAGAGAGATCACATGTTGGCAGAGAGGCAGAGGGGGAAGCAGGCTCCCCACTGAGCGGAGAACCTGATGCGGGCCTCAATCCCAGGACCCTGAGATCATGACCTGAGCCGAAGGCAGAGGCTTTAACCCACTGAGCCACCCAGGCGACCTATGGTATGCTTTTTAGTTAGAATATTGTTGAATTGTGCTTTTATATCAAGTCTGAAATTCTCAAATATTTTGTGATAATATTTAACCCATTTTTACTTAGTGTAATTATAATAAATTTGGGTTTATGGTTACCATTTTTGTTTTCTTTTTATCCAAACTGTTTTATCCTCCTTTTTCTCTCCTTTATTGTCTTCTCTCTCTTTTTTTTTAAAGATTTTATTTATTTATTTGAGAGGGAGAGAGAGCACAAGTTGGGGGGAGGGGGAAAGGGAGAGGGAAAAGTAGACTCCCCGCTGAGCAGGGAGCCTAATGCAGAGCTCAATCCTATGACCCCAAGATCATGACCCGAGCTGAAGGCAGACATTTAACCATATTGTCTTCCTTTTAATTAAATAAATCTATTTGTTGTTCTTTCAACTTTCTCTATGGCATTTTGTATTTATACTTTTTTAATAATCTTTCAGTGGTTATCTTAAAGATTATATCATGTAACACTGACTTATCACAATGAGGTCAAATTTTTTCTCTTATGACTTCCTTGAAAATGCTTGACCTTAGAACAATTTAACTCCATATAGTTCTCCCACCTTTTGCATTGTTGTTGTCATGCATTTTGCTTCTCTTTATATTATACACCCAGCAAATATTAATGGTTTTCCAGTCAAGATTTAATTATATTTTATCTTTTCTGATATTCTTCATTTCTTATATTTCTGGTTTTGTATCTACATTGATTTTTCTTCCAAATAAAGTTTAGTTAAAATTTCACTTATAAAATCTCCCTTTAGTTTCTTTGTTTCTTTCTTTTTTCTTTTTTTAGTGGAGATCTCCTACCAAAAATTTCTCTTCATTTGTGTTTCTGAAAACTATGTTGTTATAACTTATTTTTGAGGAATATTTTTTCTGAGCATAGAATCTTAGGTTGACAGATATATTTTTTCATGACTTTAAAAATATCCTTCTGTTTTCTTCTGGCCTCCATCATTTCTGTGAAAGGTCAGGTGTAATTCTTTTTGTAATTTTTTGAAGAAAATGGATTTATTTTTGGTATTTAAAATTTTTTCTTATCATCTTCAGTTGTCAGCAGTTTTTACTGCGATGTACTTTGGTTTGTTTTTTCTTTTATTTATCCTGTTTGAGTTTTAGGCACTTCTTAAATCTGTAGGTTTATGTTTAGGAAAATTTTTGACCAATTTATCTTCAAATATTGCTTGCGCTCTCATCTTTCTTTATGTATTCAATTGACATATATGATAGAATTTTTTACTGTCTCCCATGTGTCCCTCATGCTTTTTATTTGTACTTTCCATTTTTATTTCCCTCTGTGCTGCAATTTAGATAGTTTTCTATGGACATATCTTCCAGTACATTAATCATGTCTTCTGCTGAATCTGTTCTGCTATGAAACCACTATAGAGTTCATTGCTTTTCAATTCTAGAATTTCCATTTACCTCTTTTTTTAAAATAGATTCAAACTCTTTGGTAAAATTTTTCATCTTGTTTTCTATTTTCTTTAACTTTTCTCTATTTTCTTTAGCATCTTAATCGTACTTAAGATCCTTATTTGCTAACATCAATATCTGCATCATCTGTAGGTCTGTTTCTGTTATCTTTTTTTTCCTCTTATCTATGGTCATATGATTCCATCTCAACACACCCAGTATTTTTTGTTTTTTGTTTTGGAATACTAGAATAGATAGATAGATAGATAGATAGATAGTTAGATATGGTAGTAGAAGCTCCATATAATGCTAACTACATCCAGAGAGTTTTACTTTACTCTGCTAAGTAGATAGGGTGAGAACTCATCAACTTAATTCAATCAAAGTGTGAACTGACTCAGTTTGGTGGCAGTTTTGCTATGGCTCAGTCGACCTCTGATTTATTCCATTTCCTAAGAGATAGTGCTTTTCTCTATGAGTCCTGAACTCTAATCTTTATGTCTCAGCATAGCAAGACTGCTAAGAACTTTTCTCTGCTCTTTGAAGAATTTCTGCTTTGTTTCTTAGCCTTCTGAGCCACAGCTTTATATTTTTAGCAAATATATTGAGGAGATATTTGGCCTTAATCTCAGTTTTCCACTCCATTCTTTTCTTAGCCATTCCACCACCCTCCTGAAAAAGATCCCTGCTGGTTTTTCTATCCCCCAACAGCACCCCTCCCTATGGGAGACAAATTCCAGATTCTCATCTGATTCTCATCCTCTTGCCCCATGCCCACAACCAACAAATGCCCTCAGGTAAGAAACTGACACAGACTATCGATTGAAATCTCTGAGATTTCCCCCTTTTTGGAGTATTCCCTCCCTCCCTAGCCCTGGTTGTTTCAGCAGCTCTCCTATGCCTTGAAACTAATGGTTTGGTTTGGTTTTATCCTGTATTTCTAGTTGGTTTTGGCTAGAGAGTGGCCAGTTGTAAACTACTTCATCATAACCAGAAGCAAAGATCCATATTGTTTTTTAAATGGGCTCTCAGATGCCCTTACTATGGAATAAAAGAAGAACTACTGGAAGATCCTCCCCTGGGGGTTCTCTTGGTAGTGTTTTACCTCATTATAGCCAAGAGTCAGAATAACTAGCTGTAACTGCAATTCTTCAAGAGCTGGCTGAATAAATGCAGGCCAGCCATTCAGCTTTCCCCACTTAATGAATAAGGACATTATCTGATTTTCCTCCTTACTGTAATTGTCATGAGAAAAGTATTTACATGTTTTAGAGATAAATATAATGCACATTATGAGTATGGTCAATTAGTTCTCCATGATCAAATATTTTTTTGGTTTCTCTGGTTGTTCTTTGGATGAATATTTTCCTCCCCCAACTAGACTATAGACACTCTAAGGACAGGGTGTCTGTCTTCTACTTCCATTTTTTCCTCCTGAAATGTCAAGTTTTGCATAATTCGTAAAATAGACATTCTTTAAATGTGTTACTGAAACAAATGTCAATTACCCCGTGTCTGTCCATGTTAAAGTACTCTGAAGTGCAAGCTATAAGCTTCATTTTTATTTTTATCAATTTTTATTGGTATACCTCAGCTTAGAGATTCATAATGTTATATTCTGACAAATATGAGGGGCAATTTTTGGTAATTATCTTTTTCTATAGCATCCTTTCAGTTAATAAAATCTTAGGATAAGGAACTTTCAGTTGTGTAAAAAAGCAAATGACTTCGCTTGCTGATAATCATTAGACCCAACTCTTTTTACAGTAATTAGTAGTTTGTGTAGAAATGGATCACCTCTCACAAAGATGGGGCACTTAAAATGAAATGCAATCTATTCATCCATTTCCCACTCCATTGACCCTTCCTTTCATCTAAGAGCAAAGGGAATTGCTTATTTCGAGGTGGTCTTGAAAATCATCTAGGCATAATTAAAGTTTGCAATATCCTGTAAGTAAGCATTATATTCTAATATTTTCTGCCAAGAATTGAATTTGCTAGGCATGACACATTTATTGCTGGCAGTAGATGTACCAAAATGTACCAACACCAGGGAATTAATAAATACCACAGCCCGCCTATGGAGCAACTTGCATGAATATTTAATAGGAAATGCATGATGAATTTCTTGCATGATTATGCAGAAAAACATTTGGGAATGGTTGCAGCTGTTACATGAACTAGCTAAGTCTCTTTTCCCCCATCTCTTTTGATCTTTATCAATCTCAATATTGTACTTTAACTTTAGCGGTAAGTATCTCCAATGATGAATATTGCAGACACCTGTCAACATTTTAGGACATGAGTGACTCTTTACATATGTTATCTGTGTATGTGTGCACCTTACAACATTCAGTAGTGCATTTTGAGGGAACAACTGAGAGGTTGTTGGAGGATAGACAGGCCATCAGGGAAATTGACTCAAAGAGAAGGTGAAAAGCTAAAAGAATAACAGCTGCTACTCTTATGGGTTTGTCAAATTTTCTCTGACAACACCTTTACATGTCTACCTGAGCCCCATGAAAATATATTCCAATCTAAATTTAGGGGAGCTTGTGGGGACTGATTCTTGATGTTTCTAGTATTCCCAAGATTTTCCCCTTTCTTTCATGGGTATTAGACATGTTTTAACTGCTCCCCCACCCAAAACTATGGCTTCCTTCAGCAGGTGAAATAGTCCTTTATTCTGAAGTTTCTGGTATATTCACAAGGTTGAAAGATCATAGCACAAAAGAGGTTTTTTTTTTTTTAATCAAGAGTCATAAAACAGGAAATTGCTTATTGAAATTGTGTGAGCAATGAGGTCAGATCAACATGTATTGAAAGCCAGTTGGTTTGGGTCCTCTGGAGTTTTAAAGGGCATCTCTCTGAAACAAAAGCCACTCTGGTTCCATTCAAACATCCCAATTTATAGTACATCTTTAGCATCATGCTCCCAGGAAGTGCAGATTCCAGAGAAACCTCAGACTTGGGAATCTTCATAGACAGAACACAATGTTATCACAGTACAGCAGGGAACTCAAACATGCTGTTTTTGACAATGGCCTGTGACCTTTTAATGAATTGCAGGTGACACAATGTGTCTGTCCCCTAAAGCAATTCAGTGCTTACTAGATGCCATTAAAGAGTTGGCACCCCATAAATTATCAAGTGATAATTATATTCTGGCTACAGAACAAGAAGAAAATCCAGCTTAACAATATATTTGTTCCCCAAGTGTGGTAGCAAGATGAGTTGCAGCTCCTAAAATGGTGACTTTATTTACTGCTTTCACATTTTAGGAATCTATCCTTGGTAAGAGTCTAGATAGAGACTCTCCAGTCACAGAGATAAATGCATCTCTACTGAACCAAATGTTTCTGCCTAGAGAAAGTTTAGACAAAAGAGAGGATAAAAAAAAAAAAAAAAAAAAAAGAGAGGATATAGTTAAAATTCCAAAGCTCTAGGATGTGCACCCCAGGTTAAAAAAAAATCATGAACAATACTAGGAAGCTACTTTCTTTTCTAAAAGTTTATATGTCCTAATGAAGCAAGACAATTTATGTCCTGGTTTCCCTGAGAGTTTCCCACCAGAATCCAAAGGTCTAATATGTAGGTATTCTTTGACTAGCCCAGAAAAAGTCATCAGGTGTCTCTCTCATTCTTGTGGATGTCCAATGTTCCACACAATGTTCCATGTTCCACACAATGTTCCACATTGTCCTCACAAACATATAATGCCCAGAATGGCGCTGAGCCACACAAAAGATAGTCCCATGTTAGGAGATGAATGTTCACCCTTACCCATCACACAACCTTCACCAACAACACAAATCCTTGGTGAAACAACTCAAGGTGAAGAGACTCATATCACCTGCCCTTCCATTTTGCCTAAGTCTGAAATCCAACCAGTTATTGTGTAAAAAATTAAAAAGAACTGCTCACATGTTGAATTAACCTGAGTGCTCCCTTTACGTGGGTCCATCTTTGGCACTTTTAGGATATTTACATGCAGGCAAAAGTATGTATATTCAAGGAGAAGAAAGCTAAAGGACTTTTGCTGTTCTACAAAGAGATGACTGAAATACATTTCAGTCTGACCATTAGAATATTATTTATATTGTATGAAAACTTCAGTTTCATAGAAGCAAAGAGTAGAATGGCGGTTGCCAGGGACAGGGTGGTTGGTGGAGGTGTGGAGGGGAAGTGTGGAGATGTTGGTCAAAGGGAACAAAGTTTCAGTTACACAAGATGAATACCTTCTAGGGATCTAATGTACAGCATGGTGACTATAGTTAACAATACTGTATTGTATACTTGAGATTTGCTAAGAAGGTAAATCTTAAGTGTTCTCACCACAAATACAAAAAAAAAAAAAAGTTTTAGTTTATGATGATGACTGAGTATAAACCTCAATTAGAACATGACTGTGGGGGCAAGAAAAGAATTCTGGTTCTAGTGCTCCCAAAAGACCTTTTTCTTAACCCAGTAGTATCAGTTATGGTCAATTAAAACGGCCAAAACATTTATACTAACTCACAAAAGAAAAAAATAATTGTAAGGAAAGAGACTTTCCTTCTTTTTGTATCTTGCAGGTTAGTACAATGGAACTTCTCACATGAATCAAAATGAAATTAATTTCTTTTTAAGTGAATAATATGATTTGGAAATAATCTTCAGTACTTTAAATTTTATGTTTGGAAAGCGACTCACCCTAACTCAGATTTGCTCTAGGAGTCCGATTCAAGCCATGCATTGGGAAGGGACCAAAGCATAGCCACCAGCTTCTGGTTGCCTGGATCTTTTATTACCTTGGCTCATTAAAACTCCTTGTTTGTATTTGCATTTTACTCTTGGGCAATTTTACAACACAGAATAGTGATAAGCTTGCCGACTGATCCTCCTCATTATGTTTAATCATAACTGCAATAAGGGAGATCATCATATCGTGCCTGTATCTCAAATACACCATCACAATTTTAAAATAGAATTGGTACCCTACAATAGCCTTGGCACCTGCTCTCCCTGTTTCTCCTTTTTTCAAGATGAGCTCTTGAAACATAAAATAAAAGGCATACAATAAACTTGGAGAGGTCCCCATTTTTCATTAGAATGTATGATTAAAACTAGGAAAAAAGCCCTGCTTGAAAGCAAATGTGCAGAGAGAAAGAGAGTGAGAGAGAAAGAGAATGGATGAATATCATTAAAAGGTTAGTTGATCTTCTGTGGCTGGGCCACACGTCCCTGCTCTAAAACATCCATCTTAGTGTGGGCCAAAAGGACCGCCATGTTGTTTTGGGTTGGTCTCCTGCATATTAAGGGTTATATTATAGTTTAACAGAGCCAAGGCTTCAGTTTCTGGCATAAGTTACTAATTTTCTTATGCTAATGAAAAACACACATCAGCTCCTTGAAATTCCCCAAAGCAGCATCAGTTTTGCCACTAATTGCAGCACTGTTGAGGCAGGGGAGGGAGAAGGAGAGTGATTACAATAGCAACAGTTGGGACAGGGGCTCTTTGCCTCCCTGAGTGGTCCTCTAACTGAAAACATTTGAGACTGGCCCCTCCTGGCCTTGAATTCTCATGAATTTTAAGAAATTAGAAGCTCCCAGGAGTATCAGAGCGTGTTGAAATAATGGAACTCTGGCCTAGGAGATAGAAGGAAGAAAGTCTGGCTCAAACTTCAAACCCCAGCAGAAGGAAATTTGAGACGTAACCAATTTGATCTTCTGTCTCAACCTGACAAGATATTCCTTTTCAGGGCCAAATGCACTCCTACTGGCCCCTCCAACAACTGATACCTTATGCATGAGACTATTCTAATGAATCTAACCAGCACAAATGTTATAAATTGCTTTTCCATGAAACTTCGTTTCTCAAATAACCGGAGGACTTTGGGGTGCTGAAAATTCTCCCCAAACCTAGGGAAAATCACTAAGGGGTTTTTTCTCCCCTGAAACCCACCTCAGGGCTTTCCAATCCTGTTTACCAATGCATAAAAAATCGGCTTTGCTCAATAGAATTTGTTCTATGGGTAAAAACAGAAATGTCGCAAAAGGGTTGAAGACCCCATTACACACAATACCTCGACTTGCGCATATTCAACACACACATGCTCTGCAGATATTTTACTAAAATGATCTGCTGCAAAGCATGAGCCAGGCAGGAAGCCGATGCACAATGAATTGATTTCCAAGTCTTATTTGTGGCTGAGTTGAGGTTAGAGAGAATTTCTGTGCTGGGTGGAGTGGTAAAATGAATGTTTATTGTTTAGGATTTAAAAGGCCCATTATCATGCAGACTCAGTAAGGTTCTGCCACACAAAATGGAGTGCCAGGCCAGCAGGCAACTGATTCAAGTGACAAGAGGTGAGCGGCAACAGCCCTTCCATGTTAATAAAACATGTCCCAGCACTCGAAGGAACCCTAGCACAGTATGAGAGCAGATAGAACTTATTAATCAGAACTACTGTTAACTCTAATTACAGGCTTCCCCCGAGTTACAAAATAAATGGAAGGCTTGGCAATAAAGCAATGTTTTGTATATTAAATCCTCTATTTCCCTGAATCCTCTTATAATTGAAAGTGAATTTTGATAGGAAAAAAAGTCTAATCCCATTAATAGGGACCATGAGACCACTCCCTATACAGTGTTCTACCTTTAACCTTGTAACCTTTAGTTCTGGCGGAAATGTCCATCCAGGTTGGGAACAGTGAGGCCTGGCTCTAGTTCCTGCAGTCATTAGATGTCACGCCTTAAGTATGTCAGTTTTCTCACCCAAGGAAGGTGTTGAACTAGACTAGTTTAAGGCATAGATAGGGAGTCATAGATCCCTATGAATAGCTTATGAAAGCTATGGACACTCTCCCCCAAAATACATGTAGGCACATGCAGAGGCAGGAACACACATAAAACGGCAGGAATACATCAACAGAAGCCTACTCAAGAATCCCAGTTTAAGGGGTGCCTGGGTGGTTCAGTGGGCTAAAGCCTCTGCCTTCGGCTCAGGTCATGATCTCAGGGTCCTGGGGTCGAGCCCTGCATCCAGCTCTCTGCTCAGCAGGGAGCCTGCTTCCCCTTCTCCCACTGCCTACCTCTCTGCCTACTTGTGATCTCTCTCTCTCTGTCAAATAAATAAATAAATAAATAAATAAAAATTAAAAAAAAAAAAAAAAGAATCCCAGTTTAAAACACCTGAACCAGATAATCTAAGGTAATTTGACCTTCAGAACCTATGATTTTGGTTTCTTGGGCAGGTTCCACATGGAGATAGTAGATTACAGGCGTTCAATTTAGGCATATTAAATACATCAAATACCAAGTAATACCACGATGAAATAAGGGATGAAATATGTGAATAGCTTGGGACTCCAAACAGTGTGTAAGTGCAGGCAGGCTCCACTCAACAAAGGCTTACATAGGGATGTCCTAGAGACTCTAGATGGGGTAGCCCAGCATTATACCGCACTGAGCCCCATCTCCACTTAGTGTCTGAGCTGGTCTACATTGTGGAGTTCATGCTACCACCATTTTGAAACTTAAAAACAAAACATTTGACATTACCCCTAAGAATAATTAATCTCTCAGCTTTTAAAATTTTCATATTATCTACTGTGACATTCTCATGCCCTTCCCTGACACTCCCTTCATCCTTGATACTATAATCCTGACCTTCAACTCACCCTTAGGAAAAGGGCACCGCCACCTCAGGTGAGGCTAAAGGGAGATCAAGAGAAAGGGAGCGTCAGGATGAAGATGAGGCTCGGGTGGAAGGAGGTCAGGGAAAGCTTGGTGTTTATAGCCACAGACTTTTTATTTTGAGGTCACTGAATCCACACACTTTTTCTTCACTTCTCTTACTAAAATTTGAATCCCAAGAAGTGGTTTTCTCTCATTCTATAAGGTCCATATATATGTGAAGAGACTTTTACCCAAAAAAAGAAAAAGGGGGGGGCGCCTGGGTGGCTTAGTGGGTTAAAGCCTCTGCCTTGGGCTCAGGTCATGACCTCAGGGTCCTGGGATCAAGCCCCACATCGGGCTCTCTGCTCAGCGGGGAGCTGGTTTCCCCCTCTCTCTCTGCCTGCCTCCCTGCCTACTTGTGATCTTTCTCTCTCTGTCAAATAAATAAATAAATAAAAATCTTTAAAAAAAAAAAAGAGGGGGATGAGGAAATCAACCCACATTTACTCTGGGAAGTTTAATATGCCTAGTAATGACACCAAAAAAGATAAAGTGTGAATACTGAGCCAGCTTATGTCTGCCCAACATTGGAGCACCGAAATTAATTCCAGTATTGGTGTCACCAACCAATAGAGCAGCATTATTGCAGTGAGAAAATATACTTAAAATACGCAAAACCAAATTTATCCAAAGTTTATAAAAAATTCTACAAGCCAATAAGAAAAACACAGCCAATCCAATAGGAAAATGGGGAAGAGACTTGACACACTTCAAGAAGAAGATATCTAATAGCTAATAAATATAAGAAAAAGTACTTAATCTCATTAGTCATCAGGAAAATGCAAATTCACATCTAATTAAAAACAACTCTCCCATAGAAGACAAAAATGGGAAAAGGCTGATTATACCAATGTAGTAAAGATGCGATGCAACGGAGCTTTCATACCGCTGGTAGGATACCTTTGCATACAGAAATTTCACTCCTAGGTATGTACTCGAACGAATTGCATGCACATGTACACCAAAATTATGTGCAAAATGTTCAGAGTTGTATTAGTCGTAATAGCTCCAAACTACAAACAACCCAAATGTTCACCAATAGCACAATGAACACACATATTGTAGTATATTCATACAAACTGCACTTAACATGCAATCAAACTGTCGAATCTTGTAAACATTATGTTGGACAAAAGCACCTGACACAAAAGAATGTAACTAGGAAATCATTTACATGAATTTCAAAAATAGGCAAAACTAAACTGTGACTTTAGAATTTAGGATGTGGTTTACCTTTGGGGAAGGTGGAAGGGATAGCGATTGACAGAGGACGCAAGGGAGGGGCACTTCTGGGATTTTTCTCTTTCTTGACAAGAGTTAGAATTTCGCACATGGAATCATTTTGTGATCATTTACTGTGCTATACGTATGCGATCTGTGTACTTTTCTAAACATATCATACTTTAAAAAAATTTGAAAGAGAGAGAAGGAACACAGGTCTAGGGGCATAGACTGACTTTCAAGGGTTGAAATCTTTATTTCTCATTTACAAATTGTGTGACATTGGGTAATTTATGTCATTTCTCTCAGCCTCAATTTTTCAGCCTCAATTTTCAGCCTCATTTTTCTTTTTTTAATTATTATTATTTGACAGAGAAAGAGGGAGCACAAGCAGGGGGAACAGGAGAGGAAGAAGCAGGCTCCCTGCTCGGGAGCCCAACGCGGGGCTCCATCCCAGGACCCTGAGATCATGACCTGAGCCGAAAGCAGATGCCATCCAGGCGCCCCCTCAATTATTCATCTTTAAAATAAAGAGAACTTCTTGACAGAGAGCCTGCTTTTCCCCTGCCCCTCACCCCACTCATGCTCTCTCTCTCAAATAAATAAATAAAATCTTAAAATAAAAAGAACAATACTTACTGGCTTTATATTGCTGAAGGGGAAAATTCATAAAAAATTATTTAGCATAGTAAATGTGTGCTTTTGTAGCCCATCCCTTCAGTTTACAACTAGACAAAGAGACTGAGAAGTGACGGGTCTCGTTCAGGGGCCCTCAGCTAGCTTCTTGTCAGGGCCGGAAGTTCAGCCTGTAGCAGAGTGCACACTCAGGCAAGGGCAGCTCCTGTACTGGGAACTGGAAGTAAATGGAAGACGCCTCCTGGGCCTTTTTGTTTGCCTTCTTATGTGTGTCAAGAACACAAAACAATACAGAATTACTTCTTTGCTCTGATCCTGGCCATAGCCACAACTTGGCTCATCTCTGCAAAGCAGCTCTGGAGAAAAGATAACAAAAGAAATCAAGTAAGTAATTAATTCAATTAAACATTTACTGAGCATATACTATATGCCAGTCACCATTCGACACCCTTAGAATCTAGCGGTACACAAAAGAACCAAATGTCTGTCCTCCAA
>CM052883.1:109502306-109530979 GCA_028534135.1 Potos flavus | reverse complement strand
GTCAAGAGCTAAAGCTTCTGCCTCCACACAAATAATTCCTGAATGCATTGTGAGTATTGCGGCTTAAAAAAAAAAAAAAAGTAATAATTATTTTCCAGAATAACTCTCAAGTTACCATAAAAGGGATCATCAATGAATGACGAGTCCTGCTGACTGACTTAAATTCCCCAGGATGGTGTTCTGCCTCCTCCACATCTATTTTAAGATTTGCTACGTGGGATTCCACACAGTTCACCGCAGAGTTTGATCTCCGTGAGCACTGCTCACACTAAGATTTCCAGTGGAGGTGGCAGAGCAAGATCAGGAATCTGCAGAGAGAAAGGCCTGAGGGTGAAGACATTTGACGATGTTCTTCCAGATTTACAGACAAGTTTGCAGTCATAAAGATCAGTAAATAGACTAGTAATAAACTTCTTTAGAGGGACATAATTGAAGGATTGGGTTCCTTTCTAGAAGAGAAGCCCAAAGAGAATTACAATCAGCGCAAATTTCAGAGGCCCCTTTAGTGGCAACTGTGTGGCACTTGTTAGGAGCAAGGGCTTTGCAATCAATTTCTGTGTAGCTGTGCTTTATGGATAACTCTGTTCTTAAGTATTAGGCAATCAGTGCCTCCACTTTCTTGCAGTTGCACCCGACTATGCCCAACCCCGACATCATGAGATGAAGTGCCCAAAACAAGAAAATGGTGGTTATTGATCATCTTAATGTACTAGTCATATACTCGTGTTGAAATAAGTCCCACAAATTCATCAGTTTGTCAGTGTCTTGCCTGGTTTTGCTCCCTCTGGGCATCCAAACATTGAATTACAAGGTCAGGTACATACAACAAACAATTAGGGTTTTAAATCTTTTCTTGTGATGAAGAAAACCAAAGGACTTACTAAAAATGACTAAACCACATTCAGTAATGAGAATCCCATTCCATTTACTTCACATGCTTGCATATACTGCACCATAAGAAACAGTGATTCTGGAATCAGTTTCCAGTTCTGCCTCACTATGGAACTTACGATAACCTTAACCAGAGTGATGAAGAAAATAGTTCTGGTCCGGTTGGCATCCTTGTTACAGCTCTGCCTTGCCCTCTTCCTACATTTTCTGATATGTACTATTCTGATGGTCTAGTCAGTTCTTGAGAATGATAAAGTAATGCTGCAGCTCTTTGTCACCCTGAGAGCTCTGTGCCTGGGGCAAGGAGCATAAAAAGTGCTCCCACTTCAATAGAGATTTATCAAAACGTAGGTGAAACAGAAAGAGGGAGAAGGAAGAAGCTGGGTCCTCATTGAACACCGAGGAGTCCACAGGCCTGCAGCTTACTGACCTTGAACCTGGTTCTCTTACTCCACTCATCTCTGCTCTAAGGGCAGTAGAGGGATTCCCAAGTGACAAGAAAGGAGGCTTACATTTTTGCATTATCTTTCAAATTTTCTATCTTGTTCTTGCTAAACTCTGCTGTGAATCAGTGTTCTCTGTGCAAGAGCAGCTTTGTTCTTCAAGCTGTAGCAATAGGAATATTCAAACCTCTTGGGTTTTTAAAAAAAGAGACAGCATGGTACTTTCTATCTAATACCCATTAATCATCCCCCCCCATAATAACAGGGGACCCAGGAATTACCAGTGGATCACTTCTCACTGCAAACTATGAGGGTTACAATACCACAGACTCAAAACCCTATGATTTTTTTTTTTTTTTTTTTTACACCCAGGTAGTATACTCATGCTTAGAAATCAAAATTATTGAATTTCTTTTAATCTGCAAAATTGAGTAAATCTGGGAGGATTACATTCTTGCTTTATTTGGAGCCTGGGCCTACCACAGATTCCATTTTCTCTTTCTTGACTGGAGTTAATACTAGCAGCTTCTTCTGAAGGTGACACCAGATGTTCCTGATCACATTTTTTTTTTCCCTCGACAGCTAATTATCATAATGATGTGAACCTATCTAAAGTCTATCCAGGAGTTTATCCTCTGTCAACTGCAAAAGTAAGGAATTACTGAAATGAGGTAATACAGCTGAGTTCTAGAAATCAGTATGTGGTTGAGGCATTAAGAGATTCTGGAGTGATGACTGGGCAGCTGTAGCATTTATACCCATAACCTTGGGCAAGAGTCATTACTGAAAAGACTAATCCCCCTGATACAGCAGGGAGGAGTTTCCTGACCTGTCTGTCTGTCTGTCTGTGCTGGGACGGGGCTGAGGGGTAGACGGTTGGGTGCGGGGCTGCTGAAGTGCCTGAGATAGTCTTCACACGACTAGCCAGTTAAAGACTCACTGATTCAGGCTCTCATCATCATATTGGAGATTTGAAATTTTCTTTTTTTTTTTAAAGACTTTATTTATTTATTTGACAGAGAGAGAGAGAGAGAGATCACAAGTAGGCAGAGGCAGGCAGAAGGAGGGAGAAGCAGACTCCCCACTGAGCAGAGAGCCCGATGTGGGGCTCGATTTCAGGACCTTGAGATTATGACCTGAGCCTAAGGCAGAGGCTTTAACCCACTGAGCCACCCAGGCACCCCGAAGATTTGAAATTTTCAAAGAGAAATGGACAGAGCAAAGAAAAAAAAAACAAACCTAATGTGTAATGACTATTTGCTATGTGCCAGGCACTTTGCTAAGCATTTTGCAAACATCATGCCATTTAATTCTTACCACAAACCTAAGAAGAGGGTGACATTCTTGATGCTCGATAATAATTACACCACTGGCCCAACAAATTAATGGACACATAACCTGTCCATACTCCCTCCGGTCATTATGCCATACCACTGAGTACTGGTCAGTAGTAAATCACATTGTCCAGAAAACTGAGGCTTAGAGTAACTAAGTAACCTGCCCAAGACACACAGCTAGAAAATGGCAGTCAGGACTTGAACACAGATCTGACTGATTTATTAAAGCTTGAGATACTTTTCTTTTTACTCTACCATGCTTCTTCCTGTTAGAGCGACCAGTTCCATACCAAAAGGAGTTTTGTGACCATTAAGATGCTGGGTGACAAGTTATCCATGAGGAAATCAGGCTGAATACTCACATCACCTGGGAGAGCATTGTGCTTTTTATCTTTTTTACATATACTCCTATCACTCTAGATACCTAATTATTGCCCAAATATACTTAGACTTTCCTTCTTCTTTGCCTTTATTTATGCTCTGCCCAAGGCAAAAATGTCCTCTTGTCTTTACCCCCCATTTGAAATTTAGTACATCTTTTAATGTTGGATTACACAGTGCCTCCTCATTGCCTGCCCCATCCCAATCCCTGCCAGGGCCAGCTCAGTGGCCATGGGACCCCACCTTTCTGCACACTCACACCCCTCAGGAATGGCTGACCCGAGGCCAGCTTATCAGCGGATGAGCAGCCCATCAGGTTCCTTCCCAAATACAGGGACCGCGTAGACTGGTACTGAATACCAGACCCAGAAAGTTCTGTCAGGCTAAGGCTGACGACAAGACAAGGCCAAGTGAAAGTGGAAGCTAGCAGAAACAGAGAGGGACAAAGAAAAGCAGAGAGAAGAGGCATCACGGACGGCCTCTGCCATCATTCATCTGCCTCAGGCCCCATTCCTCCTGATCCTGGAGTGTATTTTCATGTTTTGTGACCTTCATATTGTTTCCACAATCTCTCCTTTACCTAGAGGCAGGTCTTCAGTAAAACAGTATCTTGCACAGAGATCAGGTTTCTCTGCTCACTGTTCAAGATTTAATATCCTCCTGGCTGGCATTTACTAACCCTTTTGATTTATACTTCAATTTTGGTACTTTTATCTCACCTTTGATTAATGTTAATTATGCATGTATCTGTCTCCTTACTTTTCCTTCAGACCAAGTCCATTCATCCTTCTCTCCCTTAGCACCTAGTAGAATCTGGCACGTACTAGATTCTTAACAAATGTTTATTGGATTGGGTAATGCTTGGCGATGTCAATAACCATATCATTAACTGGGCCTTGTGAAACTGTATTATTGACATGCCACAAAAAGCTTTGCCATCACTACCACCCCCACACGTGAAGTATCTGCGCCTAAAAGGTGGCAAGGAAGAAAAGGGAAGCAAAGACATTTAGCTGACCCCCCACCTTTGTGCACCCCTACTACAGTGTTGCTATTCAATGCCGTCCCAGCCAAGGGCCGTATTTCCCAGGCCCCTTCATACAGTTCATGTCTATTTCTTCCCCACAGAACGTGATAGAAGCTTCTTCCAGACCAAAGTAGATATTAAATAGTTGTGAGGACCATACAACATGGAAGACACCTGGATTCTTGACTAAACCCACAGAAGGTTGCTGACCAGGAAACCCTTCAAGGGACTGTGTCAGGACCAAAGAGCAAGCTTGTTTTGGATTAAATTATTGGGATTTCAGGGTTTAACTGTTACAGCACTGGTGTTGATTAAACACATAAAGAGCACTGCCCCATTTTTTCTTTAAGATTGGGGTATTCCACTTCTTCTAGTCTTTTGCTGTTCCATAGGATATTGATATGATTGATTGAGAGACATTTCTTCATGATTATTTTTTAACCTTTAATGGACCCACCTTACACTTATTTCTACATATTACTAAGTTGTATTTTCTTGATGTTTACCAGGACGTCTTAAGGGAAAGAGGACAGTGAAGGATAAGATGTGAAACCAATAATTCCTCTGAACTTGATTCGACTCCTGGGGGCCTTCACTGACATGTGGACAATTAAGATTACCTGACCCAAGGTGATCTACAATATTAACGCAGATTCTTAAAAATAAATAAATAAATAAATAAAAGTTAATGCAGATTCTGGATGTCAGTCTGATGGAAACAAACCTTCACCTCATGAAATTTGCAACCTGCATCTCTGATTCATCAAGCAGAATGTGGATGCTGCCTTTTTGCTTTAACTCATTAATATGTTGATTTCAATTCAACCAAAGAGGACTCACTGAAGGGTTTCATCATGAACTACATATACAGGGCAATCCTACAATATGTCATCAAAAACAATTTACAAAATTGTGGTTTTAAGGCAGATGGTGCAGCTCTACAGTATAAATAGTAAGTAGTAGTGCCCTTGTCATGGTGAAATTCCTTTTTGTGAAGTTTAAGCCTTTGAAGGGTGCTTAGGGGTACTGAAGAGAAGCATGCTTTAGATAAACTCCTGAGTTCATCAGATGCTTTACATGCATTGGCATGTGTCTGGGTTTTACAGACCATTAAGAACAGAGTGTGCTTTAGTTCAGGGTGCTTATTTGATTTGCAGTTATCCCATAAAGAAAGGCCCCTAGCATATTAAGCCAAGGAGACTCATTCATGGACATCTCACTCTATAATATATCTCAATATGCCCCAAAGCCATGATTTTTTTTCTTTTTTCTTTTTTGAGAGAGAGAGAGAATGCACAGGCATGTGTGCCAGTGAGCAGGGGAGGGTGGAGAGGGGCAGAGGGAGAGAGAGAATTTTAAGCAGGCTCCACACCCAGCACAAAGCCAGATACAGGGCTTGATCCCAGACCCTGGGATCATGATCTGAGCCGAAATCAAGTCAGACACTTAACCGACTAAGCCATCCAGGCACACACACCATCCCCTGCCCACCGAAGCCGTGATTTGAAGCACTAAGGTAGCTTATTTTCTTAGATGAAGGTTATATTCAAATGTTTACTAGTAATACTTGTGCATAATAATAATAATTAACATTTATTAGGCCATGACTAGGTAATAGACTTTCCATTTGTTATCTCTCTGATCCTCATGGTAACTGTATGAAGGTATTCCATGATCAGTGCCCATTCAGAGTTAAGAAAAGCAAGGTCTACAGAAGCATATAACTTGCCCAAGGTCACATTATTAAATCAGTACCAGAGTCATGGACCAGAACCAAGACATTCCAAATTTAGTGCTTGCACTCTCTTTTTTTTTTTCACTCTCTTTTTTTTTTAAAGTAATATTTTATTAATGCATAAGCAGTACATGTGTGATGTGAAAAAAATTCAAACACAGAGAAGCACATATGAAAAAATTAAAATAGTATATTCCTACCACATAGAAATCACCGCTATAATACCTTAGGGCAAATACTTCCAGATCCCATTGTATATACACATATTTATTTTCATCAAAATGGGAGCATACTGTCACTTAACTCTAAAACCTGCTTTTTCAAAAAAATAAATAAATAAAATAAAATAAAACCTGCTTTTTCAGACAACAAGTATCTCAGTAAATTTTTTCTCGTCTAATTCTGAAAACATATTCAAATTTCCCCAATGACCCAATGCCTTTTATAGTTGATTTACTTAAATAAATATCTAATCCAGGAAAACATACTGCATCTTTTTCTATGTCTCTTCAGATTCTTTTAATGTAGCACTATCCTTTTTTTTTTTTAATGATATCAGTTTGTTAAAGAGACTAGACTAATTGTCCTATATAATGTCCCATGTTCTGGATGTGCCTCATGGTACCATTTAACTTATTGTTTAACTCCTCATTAGTTGTAAATGAGAGATCAGAGAGAGTAACAAGAGTTAGAATTCCAACCCATGACCAATTAGGACTGTATCTTTAGATAAGATACTTAACTTTTTTTTGAGCCCCAGTTTTCACCTGATAAGAAATTATGAGGACTAAACATGATGTTAAGTGTCTTGCAGAGAGCTATATGCTCAGCTCATAGGCCAAACTCCGCAAACATTAACTAATACTAGGAAGCAGTCACACTGAGGTAGTATAGAGGAAACTGAATTTGTTTTTAAATCAGTGACATTCGATGATTAATTGGCTATGTGCAGAAAGAGAGCCTTCAACCAATATTAGCCTGCATAATAATCTGCTGGCTTAGGGCAAGTGCTTAGTTTTAAAATTAATTTCATGGCATCATTATATATAGGACCACTTCTCAAGTTTTAAAAACATACATTTAAAGAAAAGCAGGAGTAGTTGGATTCCTGCCTACATCCTCTTCTCTAGAATCTGCCTGCCCTGTTCATTGACTAGAACCCCAGCAAGCATGTCTACACTACACACAACTGGCCAGAGCTGATTGGCTAAAAAGTAGACTCCTAACCAATCAGATTCTCTCTCTTGAGAGTGTGGAATTAGTACTAAGGAATTCCAGGCTGGTCTGCTACGGTATGATGGGTGGAGATGTTGTAACTCAGGAGCTCTGGGTCACCCATTTTCTGCTGCATTAGAGTAGCAGCTAAAACTGTTCTGCAGAAATGGAAGAATAGGAGACAACTCCTGAAAGAAGCAAAGACTAGAGATGAAGAAGACTTCCTAATTTTCTGATCCATTTTCATTTTTTTGTTTCTAGTCTCTTCCTACACTTCAGGGTCTGTGAGATGTCCCTGAATATCTGTATACTAATACACCCTTTTTGTTTTATGCTTCTTGTTACTTGTAACGAAACATAGCAGCAAATGTCCTTGAAACCACTGGGGAGATACACACACACACACACACACACACACACTCACACATATATTTCATCCTCTAACTTGATAATGCATGGTTAGCATTACAACGTTCTTTACAACCTTATTAAAAGGTTATCACATTTTTGGGTTTGGCTAGCAAAGAGTAACAAAATGAAGATGATATAGGCTAATATGTTTCTTTCAAAAGAATGTTTAAATTGACGGAAATTTTTATTAACAAAAAATATAATTTATTTGAGATAGAAAAAGGCCAAGATATAGAAAGCTGATTTAAGATACAAGATACCACTCAAGCACTAAGAAAGACAAAAAAATGCTAGTGCTTAATATGACAGAGTGATATTTACTAATAAACCTTCTTTAAAATGGTTAGAGAACATTAATGTCTAAGGAGTAGTCATTGACAAGGCAAGAAACAACAAGTGTTGAGAAGTTGTGGAGAAGGGGGAACACTCTTACACTGTCGGTGGGAATGCAAGTTGGTGCAGCCACTTTGGAAAACAGTGTAGAGGTGCCTCAAAAACTTAAAAATAGAGCTACCCTACAACCCAGCAATTACACTACTGGGTATTTACCCCAAGGATACGGATGCAGTGAAAAGAAGGGCCATATGCATCCCAATGTTCATAGCAGCAATGTCCACAATAGTCAAACTGTGGAAAGAGCCGAGATGCCCTTCAACAGATGAATGGATAAAGAAGACGTGGTCCGTATACACAATGGAATATTATTCAGCCATCAGAAAGGATGAATACCCAACTTTGCATCAACATGGATGGGACTGGAGGAGATTATGCTAGGTGAAATAAGTCAAGCAGAGAAAGTCAATTATCATATGGTTTCACTTATTTGTGGAACCTAAGGAATAGCATGGAGGACATTAGGAGAAGGAAGGGAAAAATGGAAAAGGGGAAATTAGAGGGGAAATGAACCAGGAGAGACTATGGACTTGAGGAAACAAACTGAGGGTTTTAGAAGGGGGGTAGGTATGCCTGGTGATGGGTATTAAGGAGTGCACGTATTGCATGGAGCACTGGGTGTTATATGCAAACAATGAATCATGGAACACTACATTAAAAACTAATGATGTACTCTATGGTGACTAACATAACATAAAAAAAGAAGTTTAAAAAAAAAGAAATAGTCATTGAAGATAAGCAGAAAGTTTTACTTTTCTTTCTTTTTTTTTTATTTAAAGATTTTATTTATTTGTCAGAGAGAGAGAGCACAAGCAGGCAGAGAGGCAGGCAGAGAGAGAGGGAGAAGCAGGCTCCCCGCTGAGCAGAGAGCCTTATGCGGGGCTCGATCCCAGAACCCTGGGATCATGACCTGAGCCAAAGGCAGCAGCTCAACCAACTGAGCCACCCAGGCATCCCAAGCTTTACTTTTCTTAAAGAAGAAAATGGTAATACTTCCAGAGAGGCAAATACCAAGGATATCAAATTTATATTTTTCACTAAATTCATAATTCAAATGAAAAAACAAAACAACATCAAAAAGTTACTGATTTGAAGATTCCTGGGATGAAAATGTTTCTAACTGAGCATACATCTATACATTTTCCAAAATTTTGGAGCTAATTCATTTTATCTTATCTATCAAAGCATTATTCGTAGTAGAGCACTCATTAAGGGAGATTGTGGAAAGAAAGAAATTCTTTAGGCATAATGGTTTTAATGCTTATATAATAGATGCATTGTTGAAATACTATAATTTAATATCAACCCCAAAAGCCTTTTGGAAATTTGAGAATTAACTTTATGAAAAGTTATTTGAAGGTCTATAATTTTGGATAAAATGCCATGTAAGAATATAAAAAGAGATACTGCCCAAATTCAAGAAAAAGTTGTTAGCAAAGCCACCCATACAATCTCTTCTTCTCAATTACTTTACTGAAAATGTGATCCCCCCAAATGTTCATTGTATCATGTGGTAGATATACCCACAAAGATAATTACGAACAGAGTAATTCAATGTGTTCATTCAATGACAAAATATGGACTAGGTATCTACAATGTGCCTATCAAGTGTTCAAGGCAATGGGATTACAGGAATGAATAAAACACACCAAATCCCTACTTTCAGGGAGTTCATATTTAAGAGCAGGAAGAGTAGGTATGTGTGAATATATATATGAACTATGAGAAAAACCAACGCAAAGTAAAGCAGATAGAGAGAGAGGTAGAAGGGAAGAAATGCTATTTAGCTATAGTGGTCAAGAAAGCCCTCCATGATGAAGTAACATTTGAGCAGAGATATGAGAGGTGAGTAAGGGAGTCACGTGGCTGTCTGGAGGGACTATTTCAGGTGGAGTGAACAGCAAATGTGCATGTCCTGAAGTAGCAACATTCCTGTCATGTTTTAGGAATAGTAAAGATAAGCATGGCTGTGGTTGACACACAAGGAAGAGGGTAAAGAAATGAGTTTAGAAAAGAATATGGGGAACAAATCATGGTGATTTTATATTTGTCTGTAAATTCTGTAATACCCTTCCCTTCAGAGAGAGAAGCCTAATTCTTTTCCGCTTAAATGTGGGCCAGATTTAGGGACTTGGGTCTAATAAATAGAATGTGATAAAGGGATGCTATGTGACTTCTGAGGCTAGGTCATAAAAAAGACAGCTTGTGTTTGCCCTCTCTCTTGGGTCACTCATTCTGGAGAAAACTACATGCCAGTTTATAAAGACACTCAAGCAACCTACAAAGAAGAATATGTGGGGATGATCAGAAGCCTCCCACCAAGAACTAGCCTGGCATGCCAGTTAGTGTTCAATACAGAAAGTACATTACCTGACTTTTTAAAAAACATCACCCTAGCTGCTCTGTGAATATATTGTGGAAGGGATGGTAGAAGGAGTTTCCAGATAAAGGAATATTTTAGCTTATGTTAGAGCAGTAACAATGCAGAAAGCAGAGAGATATTTAAATTTCAGATAAATTTGAAGGTAGAAAGCTGACAGGATTGGTTAATAAATGGGATGTGGAGTGTGAGGCCAAAAAAAAAAAAAAAAAGAAGAGTCAAGTACAACTCCAAGACTTCTGGCCTGAGCATCCAGAAAAAAAGGAAGTTGAACTGGGGAAACTGGGGGTATAGCAAGTTTGGCAGTTTGGTTTTAGATGTGTTAAAATTTAGATGCCTATTAAACTTCAAGTGGAGATGTCAAGAAGGCAATTGGATGTGGAGTTTCAAGTTCAGAACAAGGTTGGTTTTAAGAATGTAATTTAGAGGGCGCCTGGGTGGCTCAGTGGGTTAAAGCCTCTGCCTTCGGCTCAGGTCATGATCTCAGGGTCCTGGGATCAAGCCCTGCGTTGGGCTCTCTGCTCAGCAGGGAGCCTGCTTCCCCCTCTCTCTCTGCCTGCCTCTCCGCCTACTTGTGATATCTCTCTCTCTCTCTGTCAAATAAATAAATAAAATCTTAAAAAAAAAAAAGAATGTAATTTAGAAGTCTTGGTACTTAGGGAAATAAGAGTCATGGACTTGAGTGAGCTGAATTAACTAATGAGTGAAGATAGATGAGAGGACAATCAGCTGCAAGCCCTGAGCCATTGTAATATTTTTGAGGTCTGGAGAAAGAAAAGGGGTTGTCAAAGGAAACAGACAGGAAGTAAGTAACTAGTGATGTAGAAAGAAAGAATGAAGAAGTGGTGTATCAGAAACCACATTAAGAAAGATTCAAAATACAAGGAAATATTAACCAGATCTGATGTTGGTTGAGTAAGACAAAAATTTATTATAGGATTTAAAAATATGTTTCTTCGTTGAGCATTTTCAGTGGTGGAATGGGCATGCAATTCCTCTTAGAGAAGGTTAAAAAGAGAACGGGAGTGTTAAGATGCATATGGTAAGCCTTAGAACAACTACGAAGAAAATAACTGAAAAAAATATATATATTGGAGAAATAACTGAAAGAATGAAAATGCTACACTAGAAAATATTTACTTAATGCAACAGAAAGTAGAAAAGGAAGAATAAGACAAGAAAGATATGAGACATATGAAAAATAAGAATTAAAATGGCAGATATAAGTCTACTCATGTCAATAATAATATTAAATGTGAATGGATCAAACAGTTCAATCAAAAAGTGGAGAATGTTAGCCTCGATTTAAAAAGAAAAAACAAAAGCTCCAGGTATATGCTATCTCCAAGAGACACACATTAGATAGCCAAACTATGGAAAGAGCCCAAGTGTCCATCGACTGATGAATGGATAAAGAAGATGTGGTATATGCAATCAATAGAATATTATTCAGCCATCCAAAGAATGAAATCTTGCTTTTGCAATGACACAGATGGAGATAGACTGTATTATCCTAAGTGAAATAAGTCAGTCTGAGATAAATACCATGTGATTTCACTCGTATGTGGAATTTAGGAAACAAAACAGATGAACGTATGGGAAAGGAAAAAGAGAGAGAGAGGACAGCAAACTATAAGAAACTCAACAATAGAGAACAAACTGAGAGTTGACGGAGGGAGGTAGCTGGGGGATGGCTAAATGGGTGATGGGTATCAAGGAGGGCACTTGCTATGATGAGCACTGGTTTATATGTAAGTGACAAATCACTAAATTCTACTCCTGAAACCAATATTACACTATATATTAACTAATGAGAATTTAAATAAAAATTTTGGAAAAACAATAAAAATAAAACTTTTTTCAAAAAGCAAAAATAAAGTTATAAATGGGTTGAAAGTAAAAGGATGGAAATAGATGTAACATGCACACAATAATCATTAGAAAGCTGGCAATATTAGGGGCACCTCGCTGGCTCCATTGGCAGAGGAGTGTGTGACTCTTGATCTTGGGGTTGTGAATTCAAACCCCACATTGGGAACAGAGTTTACAAGAAAGAAAGAAAGAGAGAGAGAAAGAAAGAGAGAGGAAGAAAGAAAGAAGGAAGGGAAGAAGGAAGGAAGGAAAGAAGGCAGGCAGGCAGGCCGGCAGGCTTTGGGCATAGAGTTTACAAGAAAGAAAGAAAGAGAGAGAGAGAGAAAGAGAGAGAGAGGAAAAAAGAAAGAAGGAAGGAAAGAAGGAAGGAAGAAGGCATTAGGCATAGAGCTTACAAGAAAGAAAGAGAGAGAGAGAAAGATAAGAAGAAGGAAGGAAGAAAGGAAGGGAGGGAGGGAGAAAGAAAGACAATATCAGGAAAAATGGACTTTAAAAAAAGCATGTTATATATAAAGAGGAACATTTTATTTAAAAAAAAAAGGTCAAATCATTTGAAAGATACAGCAATTATAAACACATACACCAAACAGAACCTCCAAAATATATGAAGCAAGAACTGACAGAACTGAAGGGAGAAATAGATAATTCAACAATAATAGCTAGAGACTTCAACTTCCCTCTTTAAGTAATGGGTAGAACAACTAGACATAAGACCGACAAGAAAATCGAACGATTGACTAGCACTGTAAACCAACTAAACTTAATAGGTATCTATAATACACTACATCCACCATAGTGGTATATCCATTCTTTTTTTTTTTTTTTTTAAGATTTTATGTATTTATTTGACAGAGAGAGAGATCACAAGTAGGCAGAGAGACAGGCAGAGAGAGAGGGGAAAGCAGGCTCCCTGCCGAGCAGAGAGCCCAACGTGGGGCTCTATCCCAGGACCCATATCCATTCTCAAGTGCACGTAGAACTTTCTATGGTAGGCTATAAAACAATATCAACATACTTAAAAGGATTAAAATGCTTTTTTAATGTCTTTAATCCTTTTTAATGTTTTTTTTTTCTCAGAGCACTATGGAGTGAAATTGAAAATCGATTAACAAATTTGGAAAATTCACAAATATGTGGAAATTAAACAATACACAAATCATTAAGCATCATTAAGTGAAAAGACAGCCCACGGTATAGAAGCAAATAACCGGAAATCATATATCTGACAAGGAACTTGTAACTAAGATATACAGAGAAGTCTTACAACTTGATAAGAAAAAGACAGTCCAATTAAAAACTGGGCAAAGGATATGAATAGACATTTCCCCAAAGAAAATATACAAATGACCAATAAACACATGAATTAGCCATCAGGGAAATGGAAATCAACACCACTTCCTACTCACTAGGAGGGCTGTAATAAAAAGATTGCAACCAAGTTTTGACTAAAACTGTTGAAACTAAAACCCTGTACATTGCCAATGGGAATGTGAAATAGTGCAGCCACTTTGGAAAATAGTCTGGCCCTTACTCAAAATGTCAAACGGAGGGGCGCCTGGGTGGCTCAGTGGGTTAAAGCCTCTGCCTTCGGCTCGGGTCGTGATCTCAGGGTCCTGGAATCGAGCCCCGCATCGGGCTCTCTGCTCGGCGGGGAGCCTGCTTCCCCCTCTCTCTCTGCCTGCCTCTGCCTACTTGTGATCTCTCTCTCTCTCTGTCAAATAAATAAATAAAATCTTTGGGGAAAAAAAAAATGTCAAACAGATTAATATATGACCCAGCAATTCCATTGCTAGGTATATAAGTTATTTATCCACACAAAACCTTGAGAATTGAAAAAGAAGTTAAAATTTATGCTCCCACAAAAAACTCGTATATGAGTGTTCATAGCAACATTGTTCATAATAGCCACAAACCAAAAACAAACCACTTGTTCATTAACTGGCAAATGGATAAATAAAATGCGCTGTATCCATACAATGGAATATTATTTGGCCATGAGAAGCCATGAAGTACTGATACATGCTTCAGTATAGATGAGCTTTAAAAAAATGCTAATAAAGAAGCCAGTCACAAAAGACCACATATTGCATGATTCTATTTATATGAAATGTCTACAGTAGGCAAAACTATAGGGACAGAAAGTGTATTAGGGGTTGCTTAGGGCTTGGAAGTGAATTGAGGAAAATGGGAGAAACGACCATTTGGATATAGAATTTCTCTTGAAGTGATGAAAATGTTTTCACATTGATTGTGGTGATGGTTGATAATTTGGTAAATATACTAGACGTCACTGAATGCTTTAAGTGGGTGAATTTTATGGTATGTAAATTATATCTCAATAAAGTTGTAACTGAGAAGAGGAGAGAGAAAATGTGAGAATTACAGAACATTTGAGAAGACCAACTCTTTCTCGGAGTTTGCTGTAAAAGGGCAGAGACATGGGACAGAAGCTGGGGAGAAATGTGGAGTCAAGGTATGGCTAGCTTCACAATGGAAGACATCACATGTTTTTATTTATTTATTTTTTTTTTTAAGATTTATTTATTTATTTGACAGAGAGAGAAAGAGAGCACAAGCAGGGGGAGCGGGAACAGGAGAAACAGGCTCCCTGCTGAGCAGGGAGTCCAACTTGGGGCTCAAACCCAGGACCCTGGGTTCCTGATCTGAGCCAAAGGCAGATGCTTAACCGATTGAGCCACCCAGGCACCCCACACATTTTTATTTTAATTAATGTTCCAGTAGGCGGTGATGCAGGAGAAAGTCCACTTGCAAATAGGCAGGAGGTGATGAGATTGTTTGCAGAAGTAGAGGAGTTGGTCCAAAGTCCAAGCACAACCTTGCAGCTCAGCTCATCACTGCAACGGGGCAGGCAGAGTATTGCTGCAGACACACAGAGGCTGGAAATTTGGCGCTGTTGCATTGAGGAAATTCTTTGTGAACAGGAAGAGAGAAAGAGGAACCGAGAGAGAAAAGAGCAGCAACAGGGTATCTGAGTGATGAGCCTGAGGGATCTGGGTGGAGGATATTGTACTGAGAGAAACATACCAACCACTGAAAACCATTATTGCTCTTGATAAGCCCTCCCTGCCACCCCTCCCCGTCCCTAGGGATTGTGCTTTATTTACTCAGTGAGGGAACAGCAGCCAAGTTTCCCACTTCAAAGCATTCAGGCCCCATGGGGGGTGGGGTGGGGTGTGATAACAAAGGCACGGCCATATCTCTAGCCCAATGGCACGTTTTACTTGCCTTAGTTTCCCTCACCTGGTTTGCTTGTCACCTCATCCACCCGCTCCCTACCCAGCTCCTAACCCAGCAAGATTGATCTTAGATTCACCCATATACTTAGAAGTTCAAATCTCTACTTGACTTTGAAATCTCTCTGCTATGAACTCACGGTCTCCCCCCAGCTTGGCCTGGCCTTGGTTTGCAGTCCCCGGCTTGGCTCTGACAACTGCTAGTGATCTCACCCCACTGCGGAGCCCAGATAGGACTGTTGTGTTCTAAAAGGTCACCAGTCAATGGGGTGTTTGGAACTCAAAGAATTTCCCCGTAGAAAAAAATTATTATAAATAGTGGTATGGTTCCCAGGCCAATCCACAAAGGCCTATTTAACCAACCATGGCGCCGGCCTAGCTGTCCTGAGCCACGGGGTCCCCTAAGACTAGCAAGGTTGACCCAGAGGGGAAGAGACAAGAGAATGGAACTCATGACAACTTACCAGTTCCCATGGAAACATGGCGGGAGAAATCCCGAGGCAGAGGGGGCAAAAAAGAGGTTGAACAGTATGTCAGCTGGCATCCAGGCAGAAACGCAGGGCAGAGGGCACCCCGGCCTGGAGAGGGCGCACAGAGGGCAACTACGACGGACTGGGGAGGGTCCAGTGGCAGGGGAGCAGAGGCCAGCCCCCCAGATCTTTGATAAGCAGAATAACATCGTGACAAGTCTCCCTTTAACCTGCCCTCCAGCTAACTCTGCCTCTTTCTGCCCCTGTTCCTATGAAGTTCCTGATTCTTCTCTGGCCCTTTGACCACCCAGCCCATCCTACTTAGTGGAGGGCCTCTGATTGCTGGCTATTCACTTAGCAAGACTGACTGTCCCTGATTTGCTTTTTGATTGAGAGAGTAGTTTATTTTGGCTGCCTCACGCCGACTCCATTTTACAAACTTATTTCCGATAAGTGCATCCTGGGTTCCTTTACTGGAATCTCTCTCTTCCATTGCTACAAACTGGGGGACTATTGAACAAGGTATCATGACCTCTGCCAGCCAAGGGATCTGCAAGAGGATTACCAGCCATACCTTCGATTTCTCCGGGTCTGGCTCACTCTTTAGGCTTTCCTTCAACGTGCAAGTGGATTGTTTCGAGCTTGAGTTGGCCAGATTCGTAAACCATGATCTCCAATACACACAGGATATCAGAATATTCCATTCATCACCTATTTTATACTTTCTAGTAAACTCCCCAAATCCTCCCCTGTCACTTGGCCCCAGTCTACTCCTGCACAGACTTGCAGTTTCCTATGTGCCCTGCTTGTCTGGTCCCCCCCAAATCCCTGCTGCTCAGAAGGCACTGTGACTCCAGCCATTGCTCTTCGCAGCAAGGTTTGGGCTGAAAGGAAAGCAAATACCCATAAGTTTTCCTTCTTGGTCCCTGTCATGTCTTCCTCTTCAAATTACACATCCCAGTCCTCCAGGCCCATGTGTCTCAGAATCACCTGTGACTGAAAAAAAAAAAAAAATGCAGGTCCACAGGTCCCAAACTTCGGAATTCTATTTCAGTAGGTCTGAGCACAGAGCCCAGGAATCTGCATTTCTACAGCTATCCCAGGTGATTATGAGGCCCGCGGTCTGGGAAGTGCTGCTGTGTGGCAAGGCCAGTCTTCTCACACACCTGCCAGCCTCACCATTCGCAGGGGCTGGTGTCCCGACAGAACTCTTCTGCCGTGAAATCTCAAGGTTTTTGGTAAATATTTCTTTCAGTTTTCATGGCTCATGAGAGGGCCTCACATGGAGAACTGTTAACAGAGAAAACGGATAACAGTTCCAACCCCATGAATCAATCGGCAAATTTTAGTCAGTTTTTGCCGAGTTGAATCTTGGTAAAAATTTTTTTTGACTGGTGAGGCGGAGGAAATCTGCATATTGATGAAGTAGCAGATAAGTTGGCCCAAAGAGACACACACTTCTATCCATTCCCTTTTCGTCATCATTTGACAATCTGAAGCATAAAAACCCTTGTGTACAACAAGCTAGTAACCATCCCAACCTACTTGATTGAGGAGAACAGAAATTAAAAAAAAAAAAAAAAAAAAAATCAGAGCCTTGGATTCACAAGCGCTCAGTATAGTAACACTGCCCCAGAGAAAGCTTCGTGCACCAGACTAGGAGGAAGAGCCCCACATCGACGCAGGAAGGGAGACCGTCCCAGAGCACAAAAGGATTTTCTAGCTCTCTGTTCTGTCCTTCTGTGCAATGGAAAATAGCAGACACGTTGGCAGCAAGACAAAGCAAATGGTCTCTCAGACTTTTGAAAAGTGTTCTATTACATGCATTTCTTAATGATATCTAGCATTAATCTAAAACTAACACCCAAGGCCAACTCCACAGTGTGTTTTATGATTATTAAATGATACAACATTCTTAGTGTCTGGGAGCAAACATTTTTGCATGGGAGGCAGCCGGGATTGCTAGCTAAAAGGCTTGTTTTCTTTGTTTCAGCATTTTCCTCTCTAACTTCCTATCACTCCCTTCCTTTACAAAAAAAAAAAAAAAAACTATTTGTAGTAGCTGCTCTAGTTTCTGCCTTTAGAAATCTGCTCTATTTATTAACTACTCCTCCGGTGAAGAAATTCCACTGAAATTCCTTCAGGGCCTGGCTGCCTTTCAGCTTCTCTTTGCACATTCCTGCCTCTATGTATGTCACCATCTTAAATAGCTGAGCCTTCTGTGCTTTAATAAGGTCTCTCTATAATCTTTTTTTTAAGAACACAGACCTAGTTTTGCTAAGTTTCTGAATACCTTAGATTGTAAAGCCCCCATAATACTCTAATTAATTTCTGTTCTACCTCGTCTGCGTCCTCGCTGGTCGGCTAATAACATAAGGACCAGAACTGACCTCATTACAATAACTTCTTATATTTCTTACATCGTAATCAAAATGATTCCTCCAGGCTGGTATTTGAATTACATCCCCCCACCCTGCTCCCACCCACAACCCCCTAGAGGTGCCAAGTTAAAGATTTAGATGTGCATTCTTCATAGAGTCCAATTTTCTGAGTTCCAAATTTGGGGTACTAAATTTTTTAAAAGGCATATTCTTTTTCTTTGCTAAGTTCATGACATGTCCAAGCATTGCATTTCTGCATAAAAGAAAACTAAATAACACAAAGTATAGTTTTGAATTACCATCAGCTAGAATTTACCAAGAAAAAAGGAAGGGAGGAAAGAAGGAAGGAAGGGAGGGAGGAAGAGAAGGAGGGAAGGAGGAATGGAGGGAGGAATGGAGGGATAGAGGGAGGAAGGAAGAGATAGAGGGAAGAAGGAAGGAAGGGAGGGAGGGAGAGAGAAAGGGAGGGAAGGAGGAAAGGGAGGGAGGGAGAGAGGGACGGAGGGAGGAAGGAAGGAAGGAAAGAAGGAAGAAAGGAAGGGAGGGAGGGAGGAATGGAGAGAGGAATGGAGGGATAGAGGGAGGAAGGAAGAGATAGAGGGAGGAGGGAAGGGAGGAAAGAAGGAAGGGAGGAAGGGAGGAGGAGAGAGAGGGAGGAATGGAGGGAGGGAAGGAAGGAAGGAAGGAAGGAAAGAAGGAAGGAAGAAAGGAAGGAAGGAAGGAAAGCAGGAATGGAGGGAGGAAGGGGAGCAGGAATGGAGGGAGGAAGGGAGGGAGGAAGGAATGGAAGAAGGGAGGGAGGGAGGGAGAAAGGAAACCTATTGTTGTCTTTATGATAGGGGCTTCCTTGAAAAGAAGTTTTCAGAAGCTCTTAGAAAGAGCTTCCCCACCCCTCCACCACCATAGGTTACAAGCAGTCAGCAAATATTTCGTCCTGATTTTATCCAGATGGAGGCTTTCAAGGTGTGGTCCTATGAGAAAATCCCAGAACTCTTTTCACAAGTTCAGATTAGTGAAGTATTTCATGAATGCCTCCTCTGCCTTCCCCAGTCCTACCTCATTCCCCTTCTTCAGTTACCTCCAGACCCTTGATTGTTAATTATAGCAAAACCTGTATTGGCACACAGCATTTATCGGCTGTTTTTGCTGCTTCCTCACAAAGGCAAAAAGTGCCCTCGTCACTTGTTAACACCCCTTCAGTCTCCCGCTCAAGGGGCCTTCTGACATCTCCCATCAAGCTGCGAGGCGCTCTCCAGGCCATGGCGCTCTGTCACCGGCCTCTGTCACCATCTTAACTAGTAATGTATCGAATACTGACTTGGGGCTCGACAAGGCCCCGCTCTGGCTCCTTGTCCCGGCTCTTTTAGTTTTCTCCCTCCTGGGGATGAGATTTTCCTGTACCTGTGATTTTTAATTTACGGGTTTGCATAGTCATGAAGTTCACTATGGCTTGGGCACCACTGTGCTTTTCTCGCCGAATCGTGTTCTGCAGTTTATATCCAGTGCAAACCGTATCTTAAATCATGTCACACCAACGAAAACTGAATGTTAGGGAGAAAATTATTTAGACACTTTATTGCAAGTTAAGTTATATTTGAAGATCTGCTGACACACTGCTCAGTGGCCTCGACGGGTTTTGTCACAGAGCATGAGTTCCCGTCCCCTCAGAAACAAAGCCCCTTTTCCTGTGAGAAGCTCCAACTCTCCCAGTGAACCCAGGGGCATAGCTTCACCCCTACTCTGAAACCCAGGGGCAAGCTCACCTGGGCTGGGCCTCTTACAGGCCTCCCCAACTAGGCCAACCAGAATCTTTCCCTGAGAGGCACACTCAGGTGCTGGATGGAGGAGGCCCTCTCAATGTCATGTTGGATAAAATGGGAGGCGACAGCCCTGGAGCTAGTGACGGCCATCTTCTCTGCCGTGTGGAGATGGCCAAGCTGCAAAATGAGGCCAAGCAGAGGCAAGAGTCAAGAAGTGAGCTCCTAGTGCTTGCCTCTGAGACTCTGGTACCGAAAGTTCTATGAGCTACTGTGTTTTCTATGAGCTTCTTCGGTGGGCTCACTTCTGTGAGACTTCAGTACCCTCAAAATCTATGAGAACTCATGTATTATTTTATGCCTTAGATCATTTGACTTGGGTTTCAGCTACTTGCAACCAAACGTGCTCTAAAATCTGTTCCACTGTGAACGGTGGAAATGCTTGGGAGGCTGCACTGTCCGCAAGGCCATTCCAAGAAACATAAGGGGATGTGGCTCTCATCTAATTAAGGTGAACATGGAATAGATTGAGTCCTAGTAGAGGCCCTGGAAATGTTTGTCACAAAAGTATTCAAAGCTTACAGGGAAGAGAGTTAACCACAAGATCAGCAACTGCACAAAAGGGCTGATGCGAAAAAAGACAATGAGAAGCAAGAGCTACAGTGTTGCAAAGAAAAGTAGACTAGAGCAGCCAAGCAGAAGAGATGAAGATAAAAAACAACAGATGGGTTCAACTTGTAATAATAATAGGAATAGCACACATAGCTTACAGAATTATTGCAAAGACTCAATGAGTTACTCTGTAAAAACATCTTTGAACAATGCCCAATACATAGTAAATGCCATCAAAGTGCTAGCCATTACTGTTATCACACCAGCTGGGTTGGAAATACTGGAATGCTACTTGCCTATGAGGTAAGAGAGCAGACTGTCTCTTAACCCCAGACAGCGCCAGCTGCACCTTTTCGGGACCCCAACCCTCCTGCCTCAAGACGCATCACATACCCCCAGCCTATCTCAGTACTTACTTCCATCACATATCCCCACCCTATCTCAGTACTTACTTCTGAAAATTTTTCACTTTTCTAGCAGCAGTACTTTTCTGTTCAAAGGAAATCTGAAATGTATTCCCCCCAGATGAAAAATGATAAATATTCCTTTATTCTCCTCCGCCTCTGATTTATTTCCAGGCTGTTTTTGGTTCTTCGGTTGATTCTTTTATTCCTTTAGTGGTTTTATAGTCTCAAGAGAATCCAGATTACCAGAGATTACTATTGCAAATGGTACTTTCATTTTCTTAAAGTAGTTTGCTTTACATTCTTGGGAAATTCTTTAAATAAACACAAATTGCAAGACAATGTTGAAGTATGCACAAAAATGATATATGATGTATTAAGAATGTGTTATTTTTGTTATGAATTTCAGTTAGAATATATTTTAAATTAATTCAAATCCAGTATTTGCAATACCCTTAATTTACTTCTGTAATCTTGTGGTAGGTAAAATTCTAACATGGGCCCCAAGACATATCCCCTGGTATACCTACTCTATATAATCTCCTCCTCTTGAGTAGGAAGGACCTGTGATTATGATAGGCTAGTACTCTCATAATTAGGTTAAATTATGTGGCAAAGGTGAAGGGATTTTGTAGGTGTAAACAAGGACGTTATTCAGTCAACTTCAAGCTAACCAAATGTTTAGCTTGGGTGGGCCTGACCTAATCAGGTGAGCCCCTAAAAGAGACACAAAGCAGTAGCTGCTACTCTCCACTGGCCTTGAAGAAGGAAGCTGACATGCTGTGAGAGGGCCACATAAAAGTGGCCTCTGGAAGCTAAGAGTGAGTCCTAGCCAATAAACAGCAGGAAAATGTGGGTCAGTCCCGAAATCTCAAAAAGACTGAATTTTGGCAAAGCAATCAAACAAGCCAACAGACAAAAACAACAAAAATTGATCTTGAAAATAACCCTGAGCCTCAGAGGAGATCACAATCTTAGCCAATACTTTAATATCAGCCTTGAGAGACCCCGAGCCAAAGACCCAGTTAATCCATACCTAGATTCCTGAGCAACAGCAAACATGAGATAAAAGAATTATTCTCAACCACCAAGTTGGTACTAATGTGTTACTCAGCAGGAGAAAACTAATACAAACTGTATGGAAAAGACTATGTACTAAATGTTGGAGGATGCCCACCTAGCAGTTGGGGTATTCTAAGAGACTTCCCCGGAGCTAATATAGTATCTTCAGAAAAAAAGCCACTAGAGGAATAAAATGCTTGGCAAGGGCAGCACTGGGAGAAGGAAGCCTGAGTAATAAACAGCAGCGTCAGGGCACCTGGGTGGCTCAGTCCATTAATCATCTGCCTTCGATTCAGGTCACGATCCCAGGGTCCTGGGATCGAGCCCTGCATCCTGCTCTCCTGCTCCCCTGCTCACCGGGGAGCCTGCTTCTCCCTCTCCTCCCCGCTTGTGCTTTCTCTCACTACCTCTCTCTCTTTCAAATAAATAAATAAAATATTTTAAAGAAATAAAAAATTAAAATAAATAAATAAATAGCTGTGTCTGTAGCTGAGAGAGTGATCAATAGCTAGGAACCTCGTAGTGCCATCAAAAGTACCTTCTGTGAGCACGCTGGTGGAAAAAGAGGATACAAAACATGAGAGAAGACTATCAAATTATAAATAACATTTACCTTTTGATTCTGATTATTAAAATAATACATACTCCTTGACGGAAATTTAGAAATGTACAGCGAAGAAGTATAAAAGAAAATACACGTTTCGCACATAGTTGTAAGCACACGCAGTTTGTGTCTTGCTTTCTTATTTAACCTGATCAGTCTGTGTTCTCCTGGGTTCATGTCATGGGCGTCCTTTGTAAAGGTAGCATATTATTCCATCTCGGGCTGTGCACTGGGATTTACTTAACCATTTCCCTACTGTTGGGAGTCGAAGCTGTCTTTCATTTAAAAATATTTATTCTGAACTTGGGAAAAGTCTTCGAGCATCAGAATCTGTAGGAAATAGTATTCATTTACCTAACTTCTCGCTCTGGCATTAGACAACAGTCACCGCTTTAAAATAGTCAAAAATCAGTCTAGTTAGGGGTTCCTGCTATGTAAAATCCTATCTTATCCTTAGAGTTTCCTCTGTCCTCGGGTATTCTTTTTGTTCAAACATGCTCTGGCTTGATCCAGATTACTTGTTCTCATTGCAATTTCCTCCCCTGGGAAATCTGTTCTTTCCTGCCCTCTCTTCCTCCGTCTCCTTTGTAAACATTAAGGTATGATATGAGATTTGTTCTAAGTAATGTTTAGTAAAAAGCATCTTCCATTTCTGAGAAAGCCCTATTGTTGCTATCACTAATAACTCATTCCTTGTGCACATGCAAACTAAGCCCTACAAGCCTCCAGGCGATCCTCCCGTTCCCCACTGTATGACTTTCATTTGTCATGTTTTTCTTGCGCTCTCTTAAATTTACTTTGTAATCTCTCCTGCTTGCCTCTGTCTGTGTTGTCATATGTCTCCACTCAGCGCAGAGAAGCCACAGGAACCCATGGCTAGTGGCTTGGTCTTGAAGGCAGACCTTGGGTTCTGGCTCACCGTTGATCTTTGATGGGTGACTGGTACCCCAAATGGGAGAGGGGCTTTGTAAAGGAGATGCTCTGTACTATGTCTTTGGGAGGTAGTGTCACATGGGTCTTAGAGTCCATCAGACTCAAGGTGAGGTGTCTGGGGGTGAGGTCTGGGTAGCAATATTTTCAAAAGCTCCCAGGTGATGGTAACAAGCAGCCCGGATTAAGAACCTTACACCAGCTCTTCTGCTGTGGGAATTGATAAGGGATGAGGGCCTCTCTTACAACTAGCTGCTCGTGAGGTCCTCTGCCTGCTGGCTCTCACCCCTTTTCTGGCTGAACTTACCTCAAAATCCTCTGGCTCCGTCAGAGGGCATCCTTTCGAGCCCTTCAAAGGACTGTAAGTGTTTCCCCCCTGCCCTGCTCTGAGGACTCCTGCAGACCCTCCTCACCCCTCTTCAGCTCTCACCACCATTTCACCCCCCTTCCTGTTAGCAATCCCTCAACCAGCCTTTCTCTCATGGGTGGAACAGTAGCCCAAAGACTCCAGCCTAACTCGTCTGGGAAAAATCTGACTTCTGTGCGTTTTGTTTTTTTTTTTCTTCTTTCTTAACTCTTTTTGTTTTTTTAATTAAAATTTGTTTGAGATAATTTTAGATTCACATGCAATTGTAAAAACTAATACAGAGAGATCTTATGTGCCCTTTACCCAGTTCTCCCCAATGGTGACATCTTGTATATCTGTAGTAGAATGTCACACCAGGATATTGACAGTGATAATAGTCGAGACAGAGAACATTTTCATCAGCACAAGTTGCAACACTAATCTGTTCTCTGTATATACAGATTTATCACTTTGAGAATGTTGTAGAAATGGAATCATACAGTAGGTAACATTTGGGGTTTATCACTCGGCAGAATTTTCTGGAGACTCACCCAGGTTGTTGCATGTTTCATGTATCAAGAGCTTGTCTCCTTTGTATTGCTAAGCGGTATTCCACGGTACAGACCTGTGTGTGCCATTTGGTTAACCATTCGCCTGTTGAAATTCTAGGTCGTTTGTAGTTTTCTACTATTCTGAATAAATCAGCTATGAGCATTTATGGACAGGTATTCGCATGAATATAAGTTTTCATTTCTCTAGGATAAATGCCCAAGAGTACAATTACTGAGTTTTACAGTAGTCACATGTTTAATTTCATAAGAAATTGCATTGCTTCATGGTCCAAGATAGTTCTCTGAATGTCAGAGATTGTTGCCTGAATTCCAGATGACAGAAAGGAGGACGAGCAGAAGGGCAAAAAGTGTCCTCACCGGTTAGGGGACTTCGCTTTGTGCAGTCTTCCCAGGAGTTATAGACAATCTTTGTACTGGGTCTTGCAGCACACAGTTATCTGACAACACCTGCTGCAAAAGAGTCTGGGAAAACTTATCTCGTCTGAGTACATTGCCACTCTAAATAAAAGGGCAGTAACAAACAATCAAAATCTTCGAGGCTTAAAACAACAAAGGCTTATTTTCCTCTCACATGACATAACCAACCTGGATTATTAGGGCTCTAATTCATGGTGTTTTCTTTCTTTTTTTTTTTTTCAAAGATTTTATTTATTTATTTGACAGAGAGAGAGAGATCACAAGTAGGCAGAGAGGCAGGCAGAGGGAGAGAGGGAAGCAGGCTCCCTGCTGAGCAGAGAGCCCGATGCAGGGCTTGATCCCAGGACCCCTGAGATCATGACCTGAGCCGAAGGCAGAGGCTTTAACCCACTGAGCCGCCCAGGTGCCCCAAATCCATGGTGTTTTCACTCTGAAACCCAAAACCACTTCGGAAACATTGCGAGTTCTCATAGTAGAGAGAGAGATCATGAATCTCACTCTAGTTCTTAAAGTTTACATTTTATTGGCCAAAGTGAGTCACATAGTGAATCTACCTACAAAGGGACAGAAAAAGTGTAATTTTACCATTTATCAAAAGGAGAGGGACACCTGGGTGGCTCAGTGGGTTAAGCGTCCAACTCTTGATTTCAGCTCAGGTCATGATCTCAGGATTGTAAGATTGAGTCCCATGTCTGGCTCTGCACTGGGGTGGGCATAGAGCCTGCTTAAGATTCTCTCTCTCCCTCTCCCTCTGCTCCTCCCTGCCCCCCTCTAGAAAAAAACAAAACAAAACAACAACAACAAAAGGAGGAGAAATGGAAATATTTCATAATTATGAATAATCACACCACAGTTGGGGAGGAAGGGGAGCATGATGTTGGGAAAGGAAGTAGTCTCTGCCACAATTTCAATCTTCTATGTGTTTATAATCTGGTTTTGTAAACTGTTTATTTATAACCTGCTCTTGCTCTATCTCTTGTATACTGATGATCCTAGAGTTTTAATTATCATTAACTAAATATGCTATGCTACTTCATTACTTAGTGTATACATGAATGGAGTGTGTTATCCATGGAATGTCCTTCCACCTTTTAATGTCAATGTTCTCAAAACTCTGCTCAGATTTCCTTAAACTGCATTCCCTGTGCCACAGCACCTTACCTATGGTTACCCATTAGGATAAGCTACAGCTATCACAATTGCATAGCCCCAACCTAATAAGGCAGCTCTGTTCCACAAAATCCTTGGGGATCCGGGGTCCTTCTACTTCGTGCTATGTCACTTTGCATGCCATATCATGTCAGTTGGGCTGCTTGCATTCCAACCATCATGTCTTTACTCCAGCCAATAGAAAGGATGAGAGGTCGAAGAATGAGGCGCACAACTCCCTTCCGAAGATCTTTCTCATTAGTTGCAAATGTTACTTCCCCTTAGATCCCGTTAACCAGAACTTAGTCACAGAGCTATACCATGCTGCAAAGGAGTCTGGGAAAATCTGGTCTTTTTATGGTCAAGCGTGTGTTTGAGTCAAAATAGAGATTGTATTACTAACAAAGAAAAGATGATACTGAGAGAGATTGAGGGATAAGTAGGAGCCCGTACCACAAAGATGATCGCACCAGTCCATTGTTTCATCTTCCCTTTCTGTCTTCATTCAGTTGATACTTAACTGTTGAGTTCCTACTATCAAGCTGTAAGCAAAAAAGGCATGGTTCCTACACTTTTGAAGCTTTCAAATATCAAACAAATGACCTCCCAGATGAACCAATGATTACAAATTTTGATTAGTGCAATAAAGGAAAATTTTGCTAAGGGAGAGATTAATGGGGATAGAGGCTAATTTAGATGGAAATAGGGATTAGGGAAAGGCTTTTGAGGGCTGTGGGGGGAAGTATAGCCAGGAGAAGCTGGCACTGAATCAGGGGCAGGGGTACTATGCCAGAAAAAAGGGGAAATATCTGCAAAAGTCCCTGAGGAAAGAAGGGACTCAGTGTCTTTGGAAACCAATAGGAAGGCCTATGTGCTTAGAACCCTGTGATAGACAAGAGAGATGCAGCTGCAAATGTCAGCAGGAGCCAGACCCCAGGACTTTGCAGGTCATACTAAGGATTTTGGGTTTTGTTCCAAATGCATTAAGAAGGCATTGGAAGATTTTAGGAAGAAGAGTGACGTGATTACCAAATACTAAGCAAGTAAGGAAGTTAGGAGATAGTGTTTTTTTCCTTTTTCATGGGTAACATTTTCCCATACATTCTACTGCTATTTTTATCATTCTTTGTATAATCATTTTTTAAGACATTTTTCCTTTTCCTACCCAGATTCATGCAGTAGTATTTGCATTCTTCTGAATTGGCCTTGTTAAAATTCAACATTGGTTTATTTTTATTCTTTCTTAGGTCCTTGTTTTTCATTTGCCTATGATGCAGAAAATGATGCAGAAAAACAGAGTGATTCATTCAAAAAAAAAGAAATGGTTATTTACTGTACCACAGTTTAAGACCAATACCCACTTTTCCTTCTTATACAACTATTATCAGGCCTATTTTGTGATGTCACAAACTACAAACTTTTAGATTCATCATTGGCCTCCCAGTCCCAAAGACGAGATGAAAAGAACAACATAGTGGGATTCTTGTAGCTACTTCTTCCAGGCTTTAGCCCTGCTGTGGTTCCTATGTCCTGATTTGCATCTTGGCCTTCAACTTGACTCCTGGCGATGACATACCCTGGCTTGATGATTTCTGTGACCTCATTAGACTTCTGTCCCCAGGCTTTCTCTACAGGTCTAGGCCAGAGCCCCGATGCTGGCCTGAGGATCTCTGCTTCAAGTCTTGAGTCTTCACTTTTGGGATATGTTTTTATATTTTTAATATCTTTATATTTACATCTAGCCATCACGAGTCTAGACAAATCAGGGAAATTTTGCTAAGAGAGTAATTAATGGGGATGGAGGTTAATTTAGATGGAAGGACGAATCAGGGAAAGCCTTTGGAGGGTTGTAGGGAGAAGTATGGCTGAGTACCCCTTCAGTGAACTGGAGGGAAGTACAGCTCACTTCCTTGTACCAGCACTGTGCTAGGTACTGGGATTCAAGAATACTTTGTTGGAAAACATCAGGGAAGGATTCACATAAAGACAGTCTTTAGCTGAGACTAAAGTATCAGCAGAGGTAACCAGGTGAGAACAATGCGGAGGCAGATTTTAGGGAGGAGAGGCAACACAGATATGAGTGTGCAGATAAACAAGCATAGCCTGTTGTAGAGTTGTGACATGTGAGGGCTAGCGTAGGGGGTCAGGGTGCAAGAAGTAGAGCCTCAAGATGAGACACTGGAGAGCTGAACAGCACCTTGACATGGAGGGCTTGCATCCTGTAGGTGATGGAGAGCAATTAAAACATTTTAAGCAGGAAAATGAAATGTGAAAATCTGCATATCAGAATGAACTTTCTGAAAGTAATGTGGAAGAAAAATTTGAGGGTATAAGCCTGAAAGCAAGGAGGGCAGTTTTTGAAGCCTATTTAAGGGTTGGTGAAAAACTGAACTTGAGTTATGGGGGTAAGATTCAAGTTATTGAGAAAGACACAGCCAGGAAGGCAGAATGGACACACCTTGAGGAATAATTGGATAAGGGGTGTGAGTGACAGTCAGGGGTCAAAGACTCATGCTCAGCTGGGAGTTGGTGCCATTGAATGATGCTAACCACCATGTTAAGCAATAAAAGGAGAAGAACAGGTTTGGTAGGAAAGATGATGAGTTCATTTTCAGACATACTGAGTCAAC
>CM052883.1:109345866-109501806 GCA_028534135.1 Potos flavus | reverse complement strand
AAAGAGGGTGTAAGAACCTGATACAAGGTCATGGCCAAGGAAATGGAGAGAGGAAATACTCAAAATGAATTTGACAAAGTTTCTCATTAAATCCTTGTAACCAAGATGGAAAAATGTGGACCAGAGCAACATTTATCATCTTATTTTCCACCACTACACATTTGAGAGTTGAGTTTTCTATTCGTCACTCTCCCAAGGACATATCCTTGCTTATTCTCATGCCAGCTATAACCCCTACCTTATTTATCATACTCAAGAAAGTCTGACAAAATGGCGGTGAATGAGAGTGGCTTTAATTTGGTAGCAATCTTTACTCTAATTTTTTAAGAAACCAATTAGTTATGAAACACCTCACAGTTGATTACGACACACCAGTATGTTATGACATTAGAGTTGAGAAAACTTCAGCTAGAAAAATAGTATAATTATAAAGCCACATACATGGTTGAACACTTCTATCCAAAATTGTCGATTAATAGGTAGGTGTCAGCCTAGACGTGGCTCTGCATGACACACCAGAGGGTCTGTCTTAGTTTGGCCCTGGCCGGTATTACATTTTTAAAAGTATCTTGGATGAGATTTAGAAAACAAGCTGATGCTGATGACTTGAACTCTAGAGTGAGAGTGAATGCATCAAATGCCAGCTCAGACTCCACGAAGATCTGGATCAATCACAGTGATAAGCCAATAAAAACTGATATAATGGACATACGTGACCAGCCTTTTCCTTCAGTCCAGAAAAGTCAACTAATTCTGCAATGTTTTATACAGGTAACTAAAGAGCGCCAGATCATTCTCTAGATCTGCCATCAATTACCTGATAAATTTCAGCAAGCTACCTCAACTCTTTTTAACTCCCTCACTTCCTGCATCAGTAAAAGGAAATAATACTAACAGCTAACTCACAGTAGCTTACATGAGTTCATATATGTAAAGCAGTTGAATATCCCTGGCAGAGAGTAACAGAAACAATATGAGTTGTTATGAGTGTCGGGTGTGGGGGAGTACCAGTAGGAGTGTTACCTAGTAAATAGTTACGAGAAAGATTTAGTAGTTGATATAACATTTAATAGAGTTCAGTTGTAGAACAGACTTACCAAAGGAGTGCATGTCATTTAGGGCTTTATTTAATTAGAATCCCTCTGCCTGAAATGAGGCTGATGAAAATCCTGACTGGCTCTGATCTGCTCAGGCTACAAAGGGAACGTGGGTTTGAGATTGGGCGCCATGGTCACAAACTATCATAAACAAATTGGAGTCTGTTCAACAGACCTAGGATGCAGGGACTGTTGACACAACTGGAGGTGTCAGTCTGTCTTTAGAAGTTTAATGATCTGTCAAATGGAATTTAGAACTTGTTCTGTGTGACCCCCATTGATTTTTCCAGAACCAATAAGTAAAAATTACCATGACATAGATTCTGAGTTCACATAATGAAAATCTTCCTTGTGATCAGAATGAGGGAGATGTACTTTGGGGTGTGTTAAGTCACCTGTCCCCACAGTGATAAGGCATTGTACATCAGGGTGACTACTTGGCATGGATATAATGGGAATCAAATACAAAATGGGTGATTGGATTAGATGTCTTGTGACATTGACCCTCAGAAACGCTGAGAGATTATCCAATGTAATCTAAGGATTCTAGATTTGTTTTTTGTTTATTTTGTTATTTTTTTTTAGATTTGTTTTTTAATTACATACTTAACTGCCTCTCAAACTGCTGCCTCTTGAGCTCTTATTGAGTTTTTTTTTAGGCTTAGGGCCAAAGGTCTGTATTTTTTTTCCCCACCACCAGTGGGGAGGTTAAATATGAGGTTAAATACTCAGTGTGTTCATTTTTTAGGAAATGAACTCGAAATGATCAAACAGGAAATATGCACTTAGCTCCTAATGTTAGCGGCCTCAAAACAAAATCGATTCCGTTTCAAGTGGAATGCTATTGGAGAGTTGTTCAGAAATCTGTTGATGCAAAAGAAATCTTGAAGGTGAATGCATCAGGGAGAGGAAATGAGAAACTGAAAGATATCTTTAATGCTAAAACGCATTCTGTCTTCCTGTTGTCAAAACCTTGACGAAATCTTCAAAATGCCTCTGCTCATTTGAGGCGTAAATATGTTGGACTAAAAGCCAATGACACCTGGATAAAGAAAACCAAAGTTTTCTCTGCTGGATCCTCAACTGAAATTTAGAAATTTGAATTTTGAAGATGTCCAAATCACTGACCAGAACTGAATTCATGAATACATAGTGGGAGAAGAAAAACCAAAACCCAGAACAGAAAAATCCTGCTGGTCTGACACCTTTATGTGAATGCACTGGTCATTCATCTTCCACGTGGCCTCAGTTTTTAATCAATAAACATGCTTTTTAAGACTGAGAAGTAGCATGTTAGCACATTCTATGGAGTAATGCCTCGTTTCCTTCTCAGTAACTAGCTCTGCTGCTTGGCCAAAGGAACGTTTTCCAACTCGGTCAGTGCAATCAGGTGGCTTACACCAGACAATCTGAGTTTTTCAAGTTGATATACAATGTCACCTTGGTTTGTGGGTCTTATTAAATAACCAAAAAATATGTTCAGAATCACTAACCTCTAGTCAAAGGTGAAGATAGCAGCGTGAAATCTAAACTACATGCCTTCTAGCTTTACTCTGCGTTAGGTTTTCATGTTTTACCCATAGGAAAAAAACAAAGTCATATATATATTTTTAAAGTGTTATCTTGAGGAGAGGGGGTATTTTTAAACCTGAAGTTTAATTTGACTGTTGTTTCCAAATTTTAAAACATGGACAAATTTAACATAGCTTCCTGACACCAGTAATAAATGAAATTGACAACCAGCAAAACATTGTCTTGTAGTAGTTTAAATTACGATGTTCTTTCATAAGAATTGAATTCTTTGTTTTCCAGGGCTCACAGTTTTCACTTCTAGAGCCAAAACTCTGTAGATCACCACATCCTGAACCAAATGTCCCAGTTTCCTGCTTAGAAAGCTTCTATGCCTTCAGGCCCAGATGCCTTCATAAGGAATTGAGAAATGCTTCCTCTACTATCTTATTAAGGATATGGGATGTTCTGTTCTGTTTTGTTTTGTTTTGTTTTACTAGGAATTCCATCAGAAGTGAGGTATAAGCAGTCAAAAATAAGAATGCACAGTATTAATAGAAATAAGTTAGTTTATATCATTAAGTTGATCTACTTTTTAGAATTTTTGTCTTTCTGAATACTGTTGTACACAATCCTAAGAAGTAAGCATTGGCCAGCATCTATCATAGTGAATACTTTCTCTACGGCATTATTAATAGAGAAAATTTTGCAAACAGATAAGTAAACAACAATAAAGACACTCATCTAAATTATTTTTACCAAGTGTATATAATAACATTGGAAATTTTAGAGGCCACCTTGAAAATTCTTATCTCTTTGAGAGTCAGCTCAAACTTAAAGGCGATACCACTGAGAGAAAAAATGTTTTATGATTCTGAAACAAGTGGTTAACAACTTCAGCTTTTTCTTTATCTGTTTGTGCATTAGCAGGTTTCTTTGACAGCAAATTATGAATGTGTGCAAAGTGACAAAGTACAAGGCAGAATGAAGAAAAAGCTTCCCCAAAAAGACATTTTCCTATCCCCAGAACAGTTTGCCAGTGAAGTGCTGATAAAAATTTTGCCTGCTTTTTATCCTAGGCTTCCCTGTCAATATCACCCAGAAACGTTTTAAAAATATATTTAATGAGGCACGCCTGGGTGCCTCATTCCATTAAGTGTCTGACTCTTGATTTCGGCTCAAGTCATGACATCGGGGTCTTGAGATCGAGCTCCGTGTTGGGCTCTGCACTGGGTGTGGAGCCTGCTTAAGATTCTCTTTCTCTCTGCCCTTCCCCACCTCACACACTCTCTCTCTCTCCATATATATATATATATATATATATATATATATACACACACACATATGTATGTATATTAATGAAGAACGACTTAAAATTCCCAGAGGTGACCATCCATAAAGTTAAAGTAACCTACTTTTCTAGAAAGAACAAGGATCTTTTATTTATCTCAGTCTTATGTGATTTCCAATAGAGTGGACACTCAATATATGTTTATGGAATAAATCAATGAAAAAAAACTCAAAAGAATGAAAGGATAGATGGGAGAAAAGTAGAAATATCATATTATGAGAGGCTTAAAAAAACTGAATTTTCAAAATGAGGGATCTTGTAGATGACTGCAATAATTAATAAAAGTGAAGAGCTATCCTAATACCACATCATTTTGTTTGGTAGTTTTCTGATTTTTCTTTTAAGTATATGCCTAACAAGCAAATACTTCCCTCTGTATAGTTATTATGCAAAATCCATACTTAGAAGTTGCATGACCTCAGACAAGAAACTAACCCTCACCAAAACTCTTTTTCTTCATCTGCAAAGTGGGAGTCAGTAGTGCGGCAAAGTTAAATGATTTGTATTCGTAAATCAGGTAGAACTGAGCCTGGCATATGTTAAGCATACAATAATTATCAGTTAAAATGGTGATTATCATCTCCATCATCTTCAGCAGATTCATTAGATGCAGAGAAAACAATAAATTATTTTTAAAAAGATTTTTAAAATGAGGGGCACCTGGGGGGCTCAGTTGGTTGCTTAACCAACTCTTGATTTCAGTTCAGGTCATGATCTCAGGGTCCTGGGATCCAGGCTTGTGTTGGGCTCTCTGCTCAGCAGGTAGGCTGCTTGAGATTCTCTCTCTCCCTCTGCATTCCCCCACCTCCAGGCTTACTCACACACACACACACACACACTCTTTCTCTCTCTGCTTGCGTAAATAAATAAATCTTTTAAAGATTTTTAAAATCAGATCATCTTGTAAAAATGGTTTTAATTTGTGTTAAACTCAACTACACAATAATGGGATGCAAAATTTTCCTCTCCTTAAGAACAGAGTCCCTGCAGCTTTTAGCTTTCACCTCCCACTGCATCTGCATAACTAACTCTCTTCCAGTCACAGGTCCGCGGCAGTCAAGATTTGTGAAATGTTATGTAAGAACCAATGCACTGTAGCACAAATTCTTCCCCTACCTGGGGTTGACCTCACCAAAATTTTGCTCATGTGGATTTACTTTTATATACCTTTTTCAACAAAGTCGAGAATTTCAGTTGCATAGAGGAGACTGCTGAGTCAGGCTTCTGAGCAGTAATGAGAAAAGAGGAACCCGAGACCTGGAAATAGAAGAGGAAGGTAAAGCAGGTGGCAGGCCTGGAGTAGAGCATTTTGGAGGGAAGATCTTTTGCAAAGAAGAAAAGAACTTCGAAAGAAAGTTAGACCTGATGCTTGGAGCTACGCATGCATGTCTACAAAGGCAAGCAAACGGGAAACTAGCAAAGGTGATGGCGGACGTCCTGAGCTTTGGCATGAATACAGACTTCTGTCAACACTCACTGAGCCTTTCTCATGCACCACATAGCTCGGATCATGTAATTCATCTTCTTGCAATGCTATTGGAGTGGCACTGTCAGCCTCATTCTAGAGATGAAGATGCTGAGTCATAGAAAGGTTGAAAATGTGCTGAGGTCACACCTAGCAAATGGCAAAGACAGAATTTGAACACAGGCAGTCTGACTCCAGCGACTGTGGGCTTAAATAGTACAACACTGTCCTTATGATTAAATATATATGATTTTCTGTACAGAGGCGGGGTGTGAGATATACCTCACTAGCTTTGCCAAATACATTAAATCAAAGCTAAGTAAAGGATTTTACAAGCTAAGATTTCTGGTTTTTCTTTATCTCTGGGCCCAGAATGAGAGAAAAATTAAAACTGAGTCAAAAATTAGAAAGGCAGGGGTGCCTGGGTGGCTTAGTTGGTTAAGCGGCTGCCTCTGGCTCAGGTCATGGGATTGAGCCTCATGTCAGGCTCCCTGCTCAGCGGAGAGCCTAGTTCTCCCGCTCCATCTGCCTGCCGCTCTGGCTGCTTGTGCTCTCTCTCTCTCTGTGTCAAATAAATAAAATCTTTTTTAAAAAATTAGAAAGGCATTGATTATTTGAAAAAAAGACAAAGAACAGGAAAGGAAGGAAGGAAGGAAAGAAAAGAAAGAAAGAAAGAAAGGAAGAGAGAAAAGGAAGGAAGGAAGAGGGAGAAGGAAGGAAGGAAGGAAGGAAGGAAGGAAGGAAGGAAGGAAGGAAGGAAGGAAGAGGGAGAAGGAAGGAAGGAAGGAAGGAAGGAAGGAAGGAAGGAAGGAAGGAAGGAAGGAAGGAAGGAAGGAAGGAAAGGGAAACGTCTGTGTATAAAGACTACCCACAACAATGGGAAACAAACTTAACAAGCATCTTACTGAAAGTTTAAAGAAGATTCTGAAGATTTCCTTAAAGTAGCTTAAGACATTTAATGGACACCAATTGTACACTATTCAGTTTACACACTATAGCTGTGGTCCACATCTGCCCATGATTGATATTTCTTTTTTGAAAAGAGCCCCCTGATGTTCACCCTCCCCCACCATCTCAGGGCAAACTCCACTCACAGCATGGACCCATGACCCAGACAGATCTGGCCATTAAAAGTTCTGCATCCCTCTGATCAATGTGTGTGGGAAGTTTACCAACCACAGGATTTTTATTGGGATTACTGAGAAAGAGAAGGATTCTTTACAGAAATTGCTAAGCCAATGTGTTCTAAGCCTGGCCTTGGTGGTTACCATCTTTTTGCACTACTGGGCAAGGCTTGTCCAAAATAGTGACAATGCATGGGACATATGGGAGGGACACAGATTCCTGAAGTCCTCTTGTGTGCACCTGGATCCAACTGAGCCTGCCAACTTGACTTTGCAATTATAGAGGCCAACTGAAAAAAATGTTTTAAGTCAAGGCAGCTTGATTTGGCTATCTGCCACTTACAGCAGAGAGAACCCAGACTGAACTATTAATACAAGACATGTAAAACGCCCAATGATAGTCTCTTTACTTAGTCAGATATCTTTATTATTTTAATTTGTGTTCACAGAAAGAATGCATAAAAGAGTAGTTTCACAGAGGATTTTAATCTTCCAACCTCTGTATTCCTTTAAGTTCTAAAATCTCTTTCCTGTAAATTTTCATTCCATGTTTTTTTTTAGGAGCCTACACTTCTCAAATCTGGGGGACTATTATTTGACATATTGGATATTTCCTCAAACAGCTGTTTTATTAAGGTGTTATAAATAAGCACAAGAGGTCAAAGACTTTGTTAAGAACTTCATATTATAAAATTCCTTAAGCATTGCACTAGATTATTTAGGTTTCTTTAAAAAAAATTAACATACCCAATGGAAATCAGAAATTAATGAGGGTAGGTAAAATAGTGGCCCCCAAATTTTACTGTGCATAAGAATCATGTAGGAAGATTGATGAATTGAATATTCCAGGCTCCCATCCTCAAAAATACTCTTAGGGAAATCAGATCATGAAATCTAAAAGTCTACATCTTCACTAAGCTCTTGAAGTGTTTCCGATGTAAGTAGTTTCAGACCACCAGCCTTGAAGAGTTCTTGAAATTCTCATTGAGCTTCGGTGAAGATGTTAGTTTGAGCTTGTAAATTGTGGATCTGCATCTCCAAGAGAGTCAGATATCATTAAGGATAAACTTGAAATTTTGCCGAATTTTACTTCCTTGTAGTCTGGTCAGCATTGAATGATGTAACACATATAAAGGATTTCATATCGTTAGCATGTGCTGAGAGCAATCATTTTTAACATGCTTATTATAATGGAACTAAAAGACAACAGACTTCTTCATCTTGGCATGTTTAGAATCCAGCTCTCTAAAATGTTCTTCAGTCACTAAAAATGTTAAGGTCCAAGAAGGTTAAATACTGTGTTGATTTTTAAGCTTTTGTCTCTTGGTATTAAACCTGGGAATGCTGAGTTAGAGGAAAATATTTACCACACTTGTATGTGCTTCTCTGACCCATTTACCAAATGACCTCTAAGCGTGCAAATTTTGAGTGGGCTCAGAGTAAGAAAAAGCTCGATAGCAAGTCCAGTCTGCAGTGCAAGCTGCTCTGTCTCCTGAATTTTAGAAGAAAAGACTAGTAGAAATAAACTCATTTCACCCAAGGCCGTCAGACCAAGACCCTTTAGCTGCCAAAAATCTGGTTGCCTCTCACTTCATTGCATATTTTTGGTCTTTAACTCTTGGGTTATTTTCTTCCTTCTTAGTTGTTTAAGGTCCTAAGCAGTTCATAGGCACCCCTGGCCTTCAATCACAATACTCTTTAGGTCCTTAATCATGTCAGTCACTGATACGGGACTGATTATTTAGACACTGGCAAAGTTGAGTAATCCATAACCAAGTGAAGGGGAAATATCACTTGATTACAAATGTATTAGGAGACATGTCTTCATGGCTCAACTTTGGGAGTCTAGTATTTTGTTTTTGAAGTGCCATGTGAGATTTAATAATAATTCTTTTCTTAGTATTTGTCTGTGCTGCAGAAGCCAAACATGTGACCTCCAGGGTCTTAATTGTTGCCATACGTCTGCTGCCATGGAAGGTAATTCAACCAGTGATCTTCCGACAAAGAGAACAAGAAGACCTGCCAATGAAAGCGGTGGAAAACAACTACCGTTCTAAACTCAATACACAATAGTGACATCTCAAAGAACAGTGCCGATCTGGATTGATCACATCCTCAGAAGATAACAGTCCATCGGTTCACCTTTTTGAAAGGGAGTCTGATGAAGTTTAAAAAAAAAAGCCCAGATGGTCGCTGTGAACAGATATCTGAAAATTGAAGCAGAGAGCACAATTTGCAAAACTGTACCGAGACTCACAAAACAGATAAACTATCCTGAACCATAACATGCAAGACAAGTAATTTAAACTCATGCCATTTTAACACATCTCATTTAGATCCCTGTGTTCCAAGATAAGACCACTGTTGAAATGATCCAGTGGGGACCAATGGATTCTTGTGTTAAAGATAAGACCACTGACTGTCCCAGCAATTTGACTGGTTTACAAATTCTTACTAATCCTTGACAAGACCATTCAGTAGCTAACTCCAGCTTCAAATCTTATAAAACCTCCTTGATTCATCCATGTGTAACACACACCCATGGCTCCCCACTGTGTGTGTTCTCCCTTGCAGGAACAAGCTAATAAACTTACCTTTGTGTTTCTGGTGATCTGTGGCTAAGGGGATACAACCAAGCACCCTGTCACCTAGAAATGACCGGTCTGATAGAACAGTAGAATGACCTACTGAAGATTCAGTTACAAAACTAGTTATGAGACCATATTCTGAAATGTTTGGTTTCTCCCTTACAGATTATAGTATAAGCTTTGAATCCACAATCAGTAGGATGCTGTTTCTCCCATAGGCAGAATAGTGGGCATGGCTCCTTCCAGTATTATACCCACTCAGATTATTTGATTTTTGTTCTTCCCAATTTTGTATTCTACAGGTTTGAAGGTCTTAGAGGAATGCTTCCACCAAGGGACACAAAAATGATTTCACTGAATTGGATGTTTGAGACTACTATTGGCTATTTTGAGTTCCTTATGCTTTTGTGTCAACAGTCAAAGAGAGGGGACACTTACTGACTGGAGTGATTAATCCTGATCGCCAAAGAAGGAGCCAGTTTGTAGCAATAAAATGGGAGTAGGAAGTACAATGCATGAAACATAGATATTCTTTCAGGTGCCTCCTAGTATTTCCACTTCTGATAGCAAGTTATTGGGAAATTATAATAACTAAAGAAAGGCATGACCACTAAAGATTCAGACCCTTTAATAATAAAGATTTGAGTCATCCCAACAGTTAAAGAATTTAGGTGAGCTGAGGTGCTGGCTGAGGGCAAAGAAAACATGGAATGTTTAGTGGAAGAAGGAAGTTAAAATATCACTACAGCCTTCTGAAACTAGAACTGTAACAACTATATGTATTTTCTTCCTTGCTTGTTACATAAATATAAATAAATAAATCATATTACATGATATATTATTACAATGTTACATTATTTTATTACCTTGTATATTATATATTTATTTTATTACCTTGTATATTATATATAAGTTTTCAGAGCTTTTTAATTTTGGATCGTAATAAAGCAGTTTGAACTTGTATCGGGAAACACTACCAAAGGACTAATCAAAGGCCAAATATTTTTTTAAATCTGAGATTAGATTAAAGTGTTTTCAGGAAAACTCTGAGTAAATCTGAGTAGGGAAGTAATGTCTGACTTAAACATAAGCAGAAACAACAAAGAAAACTTTGAACAGACTACTCCAGTAGTCTTCAGAAAAATTGCCCCCATTTATCTGAGAGTCAGTGAATCAGTTCTCTGGCAGAAAGGAAAATCTACTCCGACAGCCAATCATAAGGAGTTTGTATTTGAGACTGTGTTAATCAAGTTTCATGTAAAATTCAGATAGTGGAACTCCCCTGAGAGGAACTGTGACAGCGATCCATGGAACATGCTCTAACATGCCAACTTGCTATTTGGGTTTTTTATGTATTATGAAATTAACTGGAAAAAAAACCCACACATATATAAGTACGTTCTTGGTAATTTAAATATATCAAAAATATATCAAGTTAACTGCCAGAAAAAATCAAAAGAGAAACAGGTAAAAATGATTGCTCTTGAGAAGTGGGACTGAGGGGATTGGAAATGGGGAAGGGGCAGAGGGATTTTTGGTTAGACTTCTCTGTCTTATTCAATTTGTAACTAGATGAATTGTTAATTTAATAAAGGACTTTTAATTATTGCCTTAAAGTGTACAAACTTAAAATGGAACATGTCCTTTTGAGTTGTGAATAACAGTGCTTAATTTACAAAACACAACTATATAGGTTTTTTAGTTTCTCAACAAAATTTAAAATTCGATTTAATAAAAGTGTTTTAAGTCAAGCCGACTCAACCTCTAACTCTAGATGACCTAGTAAAAACATTGCTACCGCTGCTCTCCTCCCTGCAACCAACCTAAACAACAAAACAATGATAAAAAACAGAGACAAAAACTTCATCTCCCATGAAGCTGGAAAATAATCACAACCTCAAGCCACAAACTATGAAAAGCAGCTGCCAAAAGACAGTAGATTCTGGACCAAAATAAAAGAAATAGGCTGGGAAGAAAGACACTAAACTGACAGCTCTTTTGCAGTATAGGCCAAATTCCCCAAAAGCAGCATGGGGCCCCGAAGGGCTCAATCCATGATCCCTAGAATTAGAACAGCCAGTTCTTGGAGTGTGCCCAGGAATATCCCCGAAGCCTTCTCTAACCTGCGAACAGTACGAGATGTGGAGTTGAGTAGAAACACTGAGACATGACACTTAGACAAGAAGTCTGCTCGTGTGGTCACACGGAGAATACACAATAATAAGCAAGCAGATTTCATAGCAGATAATCATGGACCTGTTTATTTGTACAAACGCTTGCTTCTTACACTTTGCCAAGAACTGCTCAAGGTTTCTCGCAAATTTTGATGCTGATGCCTGTCTTAATCCTGATGGCTCCGTGAGGCAGGTCCGATTACCATCACTAGCCCTCTGTTACAGGTGAGGACATTGCGGCACTGTGAGGTGAAGGGTCTTGCCCAGGGCTGCAGCTCGTGAGTGACACAGCCGGAATTCAAACCTAAGCAGAAGGCCTCCAGAGTTCAATGCTCATAACCACCAAGTTAGAGCTCCTCTTAGAAGGGAAATAGGAATGAATGAAGAAAATGAAGGAAGGAAACATCATCACACGCAAAAACTTTGTCATCATTAAAAAGGAAGTCAACCTGCTCACCCAAGGGGTCACCGAGAATACTAGAAACACAGGGAACAGACATGCCCACAGACAGAACCCGAACAGAATGTGCTGGAAAGTGCTCTGAGACTTTCAGAGGTTCCATAAACTCTGATTTCTCACATTGCTCTTACTTCAGCTTAGTCTGCTAAAGTGAAACCGCCCACTGCTTCAGTTCGCCCTGTGGGCCCCTTTCCTCCAAATTATTGAGGTCATAGCAAGTTGTGACCAGACTCCCCTCCTTCAAAGATGAGTAATAATCAGAAACAGAACTGTGCAGCCAATGAGGAGGAAAGGAACAAAACAAAGGCAATTAGCCGGCAGAAAGACATGTAGATGAGCAGCTGAAAGAAAATAAAACCAGTACAGAAAACAAACGGGAAAAAAGTAGACTTAGTGCTTAACATAGAGTCGAAGATATGGAGGAAAAGAAAATCCAAATCACACACATACACGCACGCACATGCACACGTATGTCCTATACCATACAGGACTGCACTGTGAGCCGTGGAGAAATCACACTGTCCCAGAGACAATTAACGCCCATTGGCCCGCGTGTTAAGAAAAGAGCTTCCAAAAATTCTAAGATTGCTCAAATTACTCCTACCTCAGCTTAGTCCCCTGGCTCTTCTTTCCTCACATTTCTCTCCAAAATAGTTTATTCAGGAAGAATGCCCCATATTTAGAAATGAGTAATTTTCAAAACAAAATCAACTTAGAATCTATACAAAAATAATTCAAGTAAAAGAGCTAACGAAAAACAGATGAAGAACACACACATGAATTTTTGCTGTAGAATAAGCCAAAGAGTTCTCCACTAAATAAGAGAACTTAGAAGAAAACAACGATCTTTATGTAGCAAGAGTCAAAGCAGAGAGCTAACATTTACTAAGTAATTAAGTCCTGGGCACTAAATGAACTATTTAAACATAAATAATTACAAATACAGTTCTGAGAGAGTCCAGGCAATATAATAATAAAATCACCTGAAAGGATTAAAAACACCTTTTTCCTCCAAATTTTTATTTAAAGTCCAGTTAATTAACATACAGTGTAATATTAGACTCAAGTATAGAATTTAGTGATTCAGCACTTACATACAATACCCCGTGCTCATCACAACAAGTGCCCTCCTCAATATCCAACAGCTACTTTATCCATTCCCACCCCCGCTAATCCCCCTCCAGTAAGGAAGGATAGCTTAGGATTTCCCCAATACAATACTCAACGCTAGAGAATACCAGAAGAATGTCTGCAAAGATCATAGGAAAAAAAGCCAAACATTCACTCTAGTATAAGAACAACAGCTACTTTCAAACATGAATGAATTTAGGAAATATAGTTATCTGAATCTTCTTAAATAAATTTGAAGAACTTCACTAACCAAGAGGCAAATAGAGAAAATGTGACAAAAGTACTGGCTGTGCTCTTTAAATTAACATTGATGTAGAACTTAGACTAAACAATGGGGTTACAAAATAAAATGTAAATGTTATGAATCAAGGCAATGTAGAAATAATAATATTACTCAGAAAATCTGCAAGTTGGTAGGTAGTGATGGAATCAGTTTTTGTGAAAAGCGGGCATGGTCGATTACACTGTTTAAAAACCAAAGAACCAATATGAAAAAAATAAAACAAGAAAAATAAAATAAAATAATAAAAACCAATGAAGTTTACCGCTAATATTGTACTTAGTGATGAAAGATTGAATGCTTTCCCCCTAAGATTGTGAATAAGACAAGGAATTCGACTTGTACCACTCCTCTGTAATATTCTTTTAAGGGTTCTGGTCAAAGCAATAAAGGAAAGGAAAGAATTACAAGACATATAGATTGGAAAGGAAGAAGTGAAACTATTTTTATTCCCAGTCTGTATTACCCCTTATGATCAGGAAATAAACTAAAAACTATTACGCATTGATGAGAGAAATCAATGACATAATAAATGGTTAGATATTCTATCTTCATGGATTGGCAGATTCAGTATCATTATGATGCCAATCCTACCGAAATTTATCTGCAGATTCAGTGCAACTCCTAATCAAAATGGCAGAAGACATTTTTGTAGAAACTAACAAGTTGATTCTAAAAATTATATGAAAAGAACCAAAGGTTTTAGAATAATCAAAATGATTTTGAAAAAGAAAAAGTCACAGGATTCATACTTCCTGATTCTAAGGCTTATTAAAAAGCCATTATCCAGGGGTGCCTGGGTGGCTCAGTGGGTTAAAGCCTCTGCCTTCGGCTCAGGTCATGATCTCGGGGTCCTGGGATTGAGACCCGCATCAGGCTCTCTGCTCAGCAGGGAGCCTGCTTTCCCCTCTCTTTCTGCCTGCCTCTCTACCTACTTGTGATCTCTCTCTCTGTGTCAAATAAATTAAACCTTAAAAAAAAAAAAGCCATTATCCAGAAAGCTTTATATTGGCAAAAGGATAGACGTACAGATAATAGAACAGGACAGAAAGTTCAGAAATAGACCCATGTATCTATCATCAAATTTTGACAAAGTCATTCAATGGAAAAAGATAGTCTTTTCAACAGATGATGTTAGAACAATTGGGCATCTATATGTTAAAAAAAAAAAAAATGACCCTTGATTCACATCTCCAAAAATCCACAGAAATTAATTCAAAATCAGTCATAGACCTAAATGGAAAACTTAAAACTGTAAAACTTCTAGAAGAAAATATAAATCTTTGGAATCTTGAGCTAACAAATATTTCTAGATAGCATACAAAAAGCACGAACCATAAAAGAAAAAAGTTAAGTTGGATCCATATCTCACACCATATGCAAAAATTAACTTGAATCTTTAACCTAAATGTAAATTAAAATTATTGACAAAGAGTCTTTGCTTGATCAAACTTCAGTCAGGCACCTTTTCCTAGCCCATCTATGAACTTCTTTATAAAATCCAGTTTTAGCAAGAATCCCACTATGTCAATCTAACCAAAACCTCCCACCCTCCATATCAGATCACTCTTGATGTCTGATCAAGTTCCCCATGATGTGATCATGCTAATTTCTCCTCAGCAAGAATTCTGTTAGATGAGTTTAGCCAGAATCCCCCTCACCTCTAATATTTCCTCTTGGTAATTTTCCATTCACTGAATCTCACCTTGCTCCTTGGCTACAAATCCTCACTTGTCCATACATTCAGAATTTAGCCCTGTTCTATACTGAGGACTACTGCAATTGTCAGAATAAAATCTGTTTGGGACACCTGGGTGGCTCAGTCAGTTAAGCATCTGCCTTCAGCTCAGGTCATGATCCCAGGGTCCTGGGATGGAGTCCCACGTCAGTCTCCCTGCTTAGCGAGGATCCTGCTTCTCTCTCTGCCTGCTGCTCCCCCTGCTTCTGCTCTCTTTCTCTCTCTCTCAAATAAATAAACAAAAATTCTTAAAAAAAAAAAAGAATAAAATCTCTTTTTACCACTTTACCGTCCAGCTAGGTTTACAAAGCTACAAAGCATTTAGGGGAAAAAAAAAGAAAAAATCTTTATGACATTGGGTTACCAAAAATATCTTAAATAAGACACAAAAAGTACAAACCATAAATAAAAAATGATAAATTGGAATAGTAGCCAGAATATATAAAGATTCCCAAAACACAGTAATAAGAAAACAAAGAACCCAATTTTAAAAAACTGAGTACAGGATTTGAATAGACACTTTGCCAAAGAAAAGATTCAGATCGCAAACAAATACATGAACATATGTTCAACTTATTAGTCATTAGGGAAATTCAAATTAAAGCTCAGTGATATACTATCAAACACCTGCTAGGATGGCTAAAAATTTCAAAGATGACAATACCAGGAGTTGACAATGAATCAAAGCAACAGAATCTCCTGTATGTTTCTTTTGGAAACGTAAAGTGGCATGGCTACTTCGGAAAACAGTTTGACAGTTTCTTATAAGGTTAAACAAATGCAGCAATCCACTACTAGGTATTTATCCAAGAGAAATGAAAGCATATGTCCACACAAACACCTCTACACAAATGTTTAAAGCAGCTTTATTCATAATCCCTAAAATCTGGAAATGTCCCACATGTCTGTTGACCTGGGAATGGATAAACAACTTGTGACATATCCATCCTTAGATGAAAGGATGAAGAGAAAAACTACTGACACATTCAACAACATAGATGAACCTCAAAATCATACTAAGTGAAAGAAGGCAGACACTAATGATTACATAATGAATTACTCAATTTACATGACATTTCTGAAAAGCAAAACTGTAGGGATCAAAATCAGTGGTTGCCAGAGGTCGGGAGTGGGGTAAGAGGTTGATTACAAAGGCCTACAGGGAGGCTTTAATGGTGTGAAGGAAATATTCTACCATATGTTAATGATGGTTGTGTTTATACTGTTGTATATATGTGTCAAAACTCATAGAACTATACACCTTAAAAGGGCGAATTTTGCTATATACCTAAAAGGGTAAATTATACCTCCATAAATCTGATGTTCAAAAAGATACTAATTTATAAATCATGTAAATTTATATTTTTATAAATATTAAAAATAAAGAAGAATTGAAGAAAATGTAGTTAATTAAAATTAGGACTTGGCAAACAGGTGTATGGAAATAGACATTAATTAGTTTTTTATTTATAATAGGGAAGCAATAAGTAGTGTCCAAAGTCAAAAAAAAAAAAAAAAAAAATACAAGCTTAGGTAATCACCAAAGGGTTTAAAAACACATTGTAAATCTTCTGAACTGTCAGAAGGAAAACACACATACACATTTGATTTTAAAAGTATATTTAGCGGGACGCCTGGGTGGCTCAGTTGGTTAAGCAGCTGCCTTCGGCTCAGGTCATGATCCCAGTGTCCTGGGATCGAGTCCCGCATCGGGCTCCTTGCTCGGCAGGGAGCCTGTTTCTCCCTCTGCCTCTGCTTGCCTCTCTGCCTGTTTGTGCTCTCTCTCTCTCTGATAAATAAATAAATAAATAAAATCTTTAAAAAATAAAATAAAATAAAATAAAAATAAAAGTATATTTAGCAAAATAAAAATAAAGCAGTTAACAGTAGAAATCATAAAAGATGAAAGAGAACTAACACTTAACCATGTCTGCATAACAATATATGTAAATGGAGTAAAGCCACATATTAAAAAAAAATATTTTCAGGGAGGTTTAGAAAATCAAACTCAACCATTTGTTGCATGCAAGAGATATATTTAAAGCAAGGTTAAATAATGGGCATATATATGAGGCAATTAATTTTAAAAGGCTAATAGAATGATTACATTATTAAGATCAAACAAAATTGAATTCACAGCAAAAAGTATGAAATAAGACAAATAAGTTCACTTTATAATGATGAGTCAATCATAATGAAGATCTGTCATAGATAATTAATGCAAAATCCTAGCTTGAAAATTCTTAAGCAAATACTGTGTAAGATACAAAGAGAAATAAAGAAAAATACAGAAGTAATGGGGAAAGTTCACACATTCTCTTGACCCATGACAGATGAAGAAAACAGTAAAAAAGTAAAGATATAGGATCAAATTCTACAATTCATAGTCTCTCTAAAATTTTAATCTCTCTAAAATATATCACACCCTTCACCCTGAAAACAAATAATACTCCATCTTTAAATACCCAAAAAATATTCACAAAAGTTTTGGTTTATGTAGGACCACAAAATACTCCCAATATGTTACAATAAACAAAAATAGTACAGAGCATATTGTCAAATTTTAATACAAAGTAGAATTGATTTTTTGATGGAAAACAAAAATTCCCAACTGCCTAAAAATTAAGGCTATTTAAAAAGTTGACTTAAAGGCAATAGAAACTGAAATTGAAAGATATTTTTAGAATAATATTAATGACAATGCTACACATCAAAATCCATGTGTTATGGATAAAAGAAACACTTTGAAGAACAATTCAGAGCCTTATCCAAGTTAACAAACAAGAAGAAATAAATGAGTTCATATTTAAAACAAGAGATAAGAAAAAGAATAAGAAAATAAATCTAAGGAAAGCAAAAAAGAAATTAAAGACAAAATGATATATTAATGATTTTGAAACAAAAAATATAAATGAAAGAAACATAACTGATTACTTGAAAAAAATCAACCACATGAACAAAATGGTACCTTCTCTCACTTTTTGAAGGATGTGTAAGAGAATCATAAACACGCAAAATTGGCATTTAGATGGGTTAAAAGGAAACCAAAATAATCATAAGAAAATACTTCGTATGAAATTACGCAAATGCACTTGAAAATCTAGATAAAATAAACCAGTTTCTGAGGAAATACAAATTACCAAAACTGACCCCAGAAAAGATTTTAAGACAAACAAACCAATTACCAGTAAAGAAATTGAGACAGTATCAAAGATTAACCCTTTACAAAAGCACCAGGCTCTCCCAGTCTCACTAACGACTTCATTCAAAACATCTAGGAACATATTATTTCAGTCCTAAGTGGTCCCTAAGCATGGAGACAGAGAGAAAAAAATAAGACTGACATTGAATCTGACAATAAAGCACAAGAAGGGAAACTACATATCAATGTAGTTAATCACAATAACAATGTAATAACAATAACAATAACATAACAATGTAATTAATAACAATACAGAAATGCCATAAAATACAAGCAAATAAACAGATTAATACTTGATGATCAAAGGGGGTTCATTTTGGGGGTGCAAGAGATGGTTCAAAATTAGAATATCTGCTAATTTGTTATTATCATACTAATAAGTTAAAGGAGAAATCCTGTTTAATCACTTCAATAAATGACAAAAGGTATTTTGCAAAGTTGAATGTCCTTCCCTGGTTTAAAAGTCATAGATATATTCACATATATATATATATATGAGTTCATACATGTGTATATATATGTATATTTATGTATATGTATACGTACATGAGCACATACACACATATTCCATACATATATACATGACCCAAATCTGGCATCATACACAATGAAGAATCATTAAAATTATTTCCATTAGCATAAGAAACAAGATGAATAATGACAGCTTGCGTGAGAATTATTGGATCGAGCTGTCAGGGGGAGCCTAGTGGCAGCTGGTAATAACACGAAGAGCATCAGAATGAGAAGGAGGACGTAGCAGGGCCAGCCAGTACCTGTGTCCCACACAAGGACAGTGTCGTAATGGGTGGCAGAAACAGCTTGGCAGGATCAGGAAATTAGTTACATCCAAGTGACAAGACAAATCAGTAAATATTCTAAGGATAATGGGAGACAGGGCTCTCACTGATGGAAGGGGGAATACAACGGGGGGAAGAAAGAAAGCAGAGTGAATCCTGCCCTACGGAATTGGAATTGAAGCTCTGTGAACTCAGCGAGATAGAGATGTACAAAGACTTGTCTGTGTGTCTCCTGCTGCTCTCAGTGAGAAGGTCGGGCGACAGTAGTAACACTCCAATCACCGTGAGCACAGTTCTCACCCAAATCTTAGTTTCCAAATCGCACTCTCCACTAAAAGGAAAGAAGACTTCTTGGAAAAATCGCTAATTTCAGGGGGCCTGGGTGGCTCAGTGGGTTAAAGCCTCTGCCTTCGGCTCAGGTCATGATCTCAGGGTCCTGGGATCGAGCCCTGCATCGGGCTCTCTGCTCAGCAGGGAGCCTGCTTCCCCCTCTCTCTCTGCCTGCTTCTCTGCCTACTTGTGATCTCTCTCTCTCTTTGTCAAATAGATAAAATCTTTAAAAAAAATAAAAAGAAAGAAAAGAAAAATCGCTAATTTCAGGAGTGGGCAGGCGAGGTACAAGATGCCAGAAAGTAAAAGAATACTCAAACAGTGATAGGACATGTCAAAAGAACGCAGAAAGCTGCTTGAGGGCGTGTCTAACTATTCAAATATGGAACAACTAGAGCATTAAAATAGAGATAGTGATGACTTACAAGCAACTGAACAAAATAGGAAGCCCTGACTCCACACTGACATAAGTAAGTAAATAAATAACTGAGGAAAGAAATAGCTTTCTTACCATAGAAAGCCAGAAAATAAATGCAGAAGAAATGATGGAATTAGAAAATCATTTGGCAATCATTAGTGATAATTCACATAAGAAATATGAATGGGTGCTAAAACTAGTGGGTGAAAGTAGAATAAGAAATGGAATATTTACATATTCTCAAAAGTATCTGCTCAGGGGGCATCTGGGTGGCTCAGTCAGTTAAGTGTCTGCCCTTGGCTCAGGTCATGATCCCAGAGTCCTGGGATCGAGCCCCACATCAGGCTCTGCACTCAGCGGGGAGACTGCTTCTCCCTCTCCCTCTGTTCCTTCCTCCTGCTTGTGAGCTCTCTCTCTTTCTGTCTCAAATAAATAAAGAAAATCTTTTTTAAAAAATGTATCTGCTCAGAAAAGACTAATTACAAAGGGAAAGAAAAGAAACTTAATAGTAGAGATATCTAGCAGACACCTTTTAATTGAGTACTCAAAGTTAAGATCATGAGTAATGGTATAAATGGGCTTTGTGTAACACCAGATAGCATGAAGTGAGAACACAGTCTCACTTCGGCAAAAGATGCATAACCTGAGTCTTATCCCAAAAAAACACTGGACAGACCCAAATTGAGGCACATTCTTAAAAAAGGATGCCTTGTAATAAAAAAATGTCAATGGCATGGAACTCAAGGATAGACAGAGAACAAGTTCCAGATCGAGGGAGCCTAGAAAGACATAACAACTGAGTGCAACACACAATTCTGGAATGCATCCTCTTACTGGAAAAGGACGTTATTTTAGTTATGGGTTGACAACCAGATTCATCTATATAAAAGCAGTTTTATTTTTCCCTTAGCGATTAGCAATATAGGAATATTAAGCACCATGAGTTAGTCCTTCTCTACAACTACCATTCACCTAATTGTATTAGCCTTTACATTTATGGACCATCCTGGCAAAAATCAGTGATTTCACTGGGAATTGCAAAATGACGATTTTCTAATTCTCTCATTTCTTCTACATTTATTAGCTGACATTCTTCTATAAAAAAGAGCCTTCCCTTATCTTCTAAAATGACATGGTAAATTATTATTCTGCCCTTTTAATTACAGATGTTTAGAGTGAGGATTTGATGTAAAAATCACCTTCTATGTGACAGAGGAGGCATGCATTCTTCTCTCTTTCACTATGGATTTACATATTATAATCAGTTACACTTGATACTCTTCTTAATGGTAAAATGTACCAAATTTGGCCAACAGAGCCTTTCAACCTGATTCTAGTATATTTTTGTCACATGCCCACTGGTCTTTGAGCACCTCCTTGCTTTCTATGACAAGACAAACCAAGCTCACTTTGTACTTTCCCTGTCACATGCCTGAGAATCAGGCATTTCTCCAAGAAGATGATTCCTTTCAGCTCCAACCAAGATAAGGATGTTAAGTATAATTGTTGCTACCAGAGTGTCAATGATTCTAGGCAATTTCAAGTTTAATATAATATGAGGGGTTTTATATTGATATTTTCAATTCAGATTTATGTATCAGAGGTTTATTTCCCTCAACTACTTTAATTTTCTATTTTAATCTCCTATTGCTTACATAAAAATCTGGGTTCCTAATAACATTAACAAATTGTCTTTTTTTATTTACTCTACTATGTATAGTTTCAAAATTATAATAATAATAATATTACTATTAACAAAAAACTACTGAGTTAAATTTAATTTTCTTTGCAGTTCTATTTGTTTTTAGACTATCACATGGAGAATGTCATCAGAGAAATGGAAATCAAAGCTACAAGAGGCGATTTCATACTCACTTGAATGGCTATAACCAAAAAGACAGATAATGCAAGTGTTGACTAGGATATGGAGAAAGTGGAATCCTCGAACACTGCTTGTAAAAATTTTAACTGTTTCAGCCTCTTTGGAAAACAGTCTCACGGTTCTTCAGATGTTTAACATAGATTTGCCATATGACCTAGCAATTCTACTACTAGGTATATACCCAAGAGGGACGACAACATACGTTCACACAAAAACTTGTACATACATGTTCATAACAGTATCATTCCAAATAGCCAAAAAGTGGAAACAATCCACCAATGAGTGAATAAATAAAATGTACCACCATAATCATCATCGCCATCATCATTTTTAAGCAATTAAAAAGAGAGAAGTATTGTTACATGCTACAATTTAGATGTACCTTGAAAACATTAGGCTAAGTGAAAGAAGTCAATCACAAGAGACCACATATATTGCATGATTCTATTTATGTAAAATGTCCAGAATAGGCAAATTTATAGAAATAGAAAGTAGGTTAGTGTTTACCATTGGGAGGGGTGGGGAGTGGGAGAATGGGCAGAGACTGCTAATAAGTACAAGGTTTCTTTTCTGGGTAATGAAAATATTCTATACTAAAATTGTGGTGATGGTTGTACAACTTTGTGATATGGTATGTGCATTTTATCTCAATAAATATTTTTTAAATAAAAGGGAACTTCCTCGACCTGATAAAGGATATCTGTAAGAACCTCACATAACATAATGTTTAATAGTAAAAGACTAACTGTGTTCCCCTTATGATTGGGAACAAAAGAATGTTGTCTGCTCAAACCACTTCTTTTCAACATCAAACTGGAGGTCCTAGGCAGTACCACAGGCCAAAAAACAAATGAATAAATAAGTGCATGCATACATAAAGTAAAGATTTAAAGGAAAGAAGTAAAATAACATGATCCCAAAAATCCTGCAAAGGAGCTACTAAAAACAATAAGTGAATTTAGCAAGGTTGCTAAATACAAAGAAAATATATAAAAAATCAAGTGCATTGCAATATATAATCAATAAGCAATTGGAATATAAAACGCCATTCACATTAGCATCCCAAAGCATGAAACGCTTAGAGATACATTTAATAAAAGCATGTGTAATATCTTTGCACTGAAAAATGAAAAAAAAATAAATTTGGTATATTTAGAATAAATTCTAAATAAATGGAAAAATATACCACACTTTTGGATTGAAAGACTCAATATGGTTAGGATGTCATTTCTACTCAAGTTGACTTACAGATTCAGTGCAATCCCAATCAAAATATCAGGAGGCTTTTGTGTAGAAATTGCAAAGATCTAAAATATACAAAACAATTTTGAAAAAGAAGAATGGAGTTGAAGAAATTGTATATCTGATCTCAAGACATTATAAAGCTAAAGTAATTAAGACTTAAAACAAATCAAAAGACAGTGATATTGGCATAAGAAGAAACATATAAATAAAAGGAACAGAATAGAGAGTCTAGAATTAGACCCACATATATATGGCAAATTGATTTCTGACAAAAGTGCCAGCATAACTCAATGTGAAAAGCAATCTTTTCAATAAATGGTACTGGAAGAGCCGGATATTCATATAAAGAAAAATCAATCTTGGTATTTCCTTCACTCTATACACACATGCAAAAAAAAAAAAAAAAAAAAAATCTCTAAACGGATCATAGACCTATGTAAAAGCTAAAATTATAAAACTTTTAGATAAAAACAAGAGAAAATCTTTGCAACCTTGTAGTAGGCAAAGATTTCTTGGCTAGGACACAAAAATCATAAAACATAAAAAGGAAGACTTGATAAACTGAACCTCATCAAAATTAAAACTTTCACTCTTCAAAAGATACCTTTAAGAAATAAAAAGGCTAGCCCCAGAAAGGGGAAAAAAAAAATTTCTTGAATCTAATATATAAAGAAATCTTATTGCTCAACAACAATTTAAAAAGTAAGCTAAAGAGATGCAAATTAGAATCACAATGAGATGTGATGACACATTAAGATTAAAATAGTTAAAATTAAAGACAGAAAAAACTAAGCGTTAGTTAGCATGTTATCCCCATACTTTGGTGGGATTCCATACTATAGCTACTTTGCAAACACTTTGTCAGTCTCCTATAGAGTTAAACACACACTTCCCATACCACCCAGCACTTCTAGATATTTACTGAAGAGAAATGAAAACGTAGGAATGTAAGCCTATATAAATACTCCTAGCATCTGGTTATATCCACTTCAGTGGAAAGAGTGGCCCAAGGTAAGACTGTATGTGATTCAGAAACAATAGCAAATGGCCTACCTTTTTGACCAGAAGCCAAAAACCGGTCAAATGTTCTGAGATCTGGAAAACAAAAAATTGGAAGATTAAGTACAATGAGGTCTAAGGTAGATGTATGTGGATAGACATACGGGAGTGGGCAGTAAGTATGAAGATCTGTGTATCATATGTCAGCATCCACCAGAGAGCAGGCACATAAAAGAAACGCCAACCAAGCAAGTAGACAGAATGACATGGACAGCTGGCATCAGCAACCTCGCTTCGGGACTACATGGACCTTTCCACCCTAGAAGGGCCTGAGATCTGTCCAACCAGGAGTAGACACACACTGCAGGTATAGGTCTGCCCTTCCCGTCTGCAAGACCCCAGCCATATCACTATCTGAGGGCCAACAGTGTTTGGTCCATGAGCATAGGATCCCATGAAAACCAAGAGATTCACTGCACAGCAGAGAAATTGCCAGAGTCTTCTAAGTCTATAGAATCCACTGCTTGTAGCATATGCTGCATCACCTACAAGCAGCTGGTTTACTTGGAGGGTTTTTTGCACAGTAGTCTTTCAACTTTTCTCCTAAGTTCTTGGTTTGTATCCACAAATCAGCCAGATCCACCCATAAGTCAAGTTTAGGTTATTTCCTCTTCCATCAACTGTGTATAATGAGCTCCAATGTAGTCATGGGTGTCAGCTAAGGTGCTTCTCAAGGCATGGGGTCTGGGCCTTCTGCGCACACAGCTTGCTTGTGCCCGTGGGTCCTACTTGTGCTCAACCCCGGATGTATCACTCCCACCTCGTGTGGGGTGGCTGCTGTGCCTGCCTGACCTTATACTTGTGGGACTGACTGAACTCAGATTCTGAGGGGCGGTTCCAAATTCAGAGTCTCTTGGTCAAGCACTCTATCTCTACGAGGGTTCCGTTTTTCCTTACGAAGATGACATTTTTAATCCTTTCTCTTTTTTCATAAAGCAGTTTTACTTTGCAGCCTCTAATTTCTGACTCTGTACATTTCTGGAACAACATTCACCAAAGCTGAAGAGTGGAAGTCAAACAATAAACTTTCATTTTTTAAAGGGTGCTGGATCTCAGAAATCATAAATACAAAAATCATAACCGCACCTTACATTTGAATCATAATCTTGTGCTTTGTTCTTATTAACTTTGTTCTTGATACTGAAAAGAAAGTTTAAGTTCAAATATGACTGAAGATTTCCATTTTTTTTTTAAAGATTTTATTTATTTATTTATTTCACAGAGAAAGAGAGATCACAAGTAGGCAGAGAGGCAGGCAGAGAGAGAGGGGGAAGCAGGCTCCCTGCTGAGCAGAGAGCCCGATGCGGGGCTCGATCTCAGGACCCTGAGATCATGACCTGAGCCAAAGGCAGAGGCTGAAGATTTCCCTTTTTTGGCATGCTTTGTGGTTTGCATCTCTCTCTTGATTTTATAATCATATGAAAGGTCCTATGATTAATATTAAGACTTCTACGTTCATTAACATTTTATAAAAATAAAATAGTCAACTAATTGGCCAATGCAACTAATTGATAAAAATTTCAATGCTGCCAAAACTGAACTACTGATTAGTGCCCAGCTTTCCCACAGAAAAGCTTAATATTTATTTATCAGCAAATGTACAAAAATTTAAATGCAATATAAAGAAGGATTTTAGGCTCTTAAACTCATATATTAAAATAAAGGTTGTCCAAAAAGTCAAACACAAAAATTTAACACCACCTATATTAATTTGGACTTAAAATTTAAATTGAATTACTGCCTTAATAAAAATGGTATCGCCCAAGCTTTGAAGCCTACATGGGAAAAGCCTTTCTGGCAGAAAGTGGCTAAGAGTGATTTCTCACATACCGGTACTGAGTGCAGTGAACGCCCCACCCAGATCCCTCAGGCCTAACCACTTCATTGAACTACAATGCATTTAACTGCTGGTTCAACACCATCTCTTGGCCTGAGGGTACGAACACTGGTGTATGGAAGAATGAACACCCTTCCTCCATTTCCCTCCCAGTAGCCCTCAACCACTAAGGGGAGTTGGTACATAAATAACCCTCTCCCTCGCACTTCATTGGGATGGCCCTGGGAGAGGTGTTTTATAACTGGATTTCCCTGTGGGATTAAAGTCCTGGTCACCCACAGTACCCCATAATGCCCCCTTGATTGGCTGACTTTCCTTCCCTGTCTTACTTCCCGACTCCCCAATTAGTGTTTCCTGCCCTCCTCACATAAACTGTGTGCATTGGAATCCCCAAGATGTGCTTTGCGTCATTTGACCCCACAAGCACAGCCACGACTAATTGGAACAGCACTTGGCTGGCCAGTGACCTCAGAAGTGACCTGTTTTGAGACCTAGAGGGGCACTGAATACTGAATAGACTGAAGAACCCAACCAACCCTCCCTTGAGATGTTCAAATGTGAAATACTTGGGAACAGAGTTGATCATGGCCGCAGAAACTCAGACACCAAAAGTTGGGCAGCAAGATAAGAGGAAATGGCACAACATATCTTCGACTCTTACAGGAATGAAGTTTCTACATTCAAGTTTTCATTTCATCATAAAGAAACCTAGAATTAAAACAAATATCTTCCTCCTTCAGCATATTAACTCAACTGTCTACATTTTCTTTTCTGTAAGTCAATAATATTTTCTATAAATTTTAAATACATTATTCAAGTATCATCATATCCCTACAAATTTTTATTCTCTGACATTCTAAAGATTCAATAAAGTAGGCTACCCCTGGCATTTTGTCAATTACCCCAAAAGGTCCTAAGCCACATATTTCCTAAATACATAGTTCAGGACTTAAATAATCTTCTCCCTTCCTCTTACACTTTGCTTCTTCCCACATTTCTGCGAGTATCAGTAAAAAAGTTCTTCAATGTAAAACAAAACAACCCACACCAAACTCATAAAAAAGGAGATCAGAATTATGGTTACCAGTCATGGAGGGAGGGATAATTGGAGGTACAAACTTCCAGCTATAAGATAAGTCTGGGGATGTAATGTACAACATGATGACTATAGTTAACATTCTGTATGACACATAGAGCAATTATTAATGGAGTAGACCCTAGAATAAAATTCATCACAAATAGAATTTTTTTCTTTTTATTATATCTACATGAGATGATGGATGTTAACCAAACCTATCATGGTCATCATTTCCCGATAGATGTGAATCAAACCATCATGTTGTACATCTTAAACTTACACAGTGGTGCATGTCAGTTATTTCTCAGTAAGACTGGAAGGTAAAAATTTGTTCAAAGTATCAACATTTTGCTTCTGGATGGAGGAGGTATAACTTACCTCTTCCTCCAAAGTCACAGCCCAAGAGGTAGCTAAAAACACAGTTCTGCAAGAGGGAGAAGGAGATTTTCAGGGCTGTATGCATTTTACTGATGTTTCTTAAAGCTAAATAGCTTTAGGAAATGGACACCTCTTTGCAGTCTTTTTGAGCCTAATATAGATAACAAGAATGCATTCAAATTTTTAGGAATGTTTATAGCCAGTATCTGTACTCTCCATACAGGAATGCACAAGATAAGGAGGACAGGTGTTATTACCTTACCACTGAAGGATGAAGAAACAGAAATACTAAACATTCAGTGAATTTCAATAAGGTTCACATGAACGGTTGGTAAGGCTGTAACCTCATCTTCCTGGCCTGGTCCCCTTTGTCCTCCACCACTGAGGTTGGGTTATCTGTAGTCTATGATGTCTAAATTGTGAGTCCTTGAGGGCAGGGGTCACGTCTTCCAATTTAATGGCTTAGAACAGTGTGATACACATGGAATGCCCCAAACAGACATTCGTTTATAATCATTTAAAATATTTCTGATAGGCCCAAAATATGTAAAAGAGTCTTTGAACAAGAAATAATCCTTGAAACTCACATTAGTTTTGAGAGAGAATGGACTTTGCTTTTTTAAAATTAGAAATACTCCCAGGGCGCCTGGCTGTCTCAGTCGGTTAAGCGTCTGCCTTTGGCTCAGGTCATGATCCCAGAGCCTGCTTCTCCCTCTCCCTCTGCCTGCCTCTCCCCCTGCTTGTGCACTCACTCTCTCTCTCTCTGTCAAATAAATAAATAAAACCTTAAAAAAAAAAAAAAGAAAAGAAATACTCCCAAGATCATTCTCTCTTATGTTCAATCTAATGCTTTCTTTTTAAAGACTAAAAAATTAATCTTTCATTTTTTTTAAATTTTAATGTTAGCATAGTTAACATAACAGTGCTATATTCATTTCAAGTGTACAAATTAGTGATTCAACAATTCCATACATCACCTGGTGCTCATCACAAGTGCCCTCCTTAATCCTCATCACCTATTTCACCCACTCCCCACCACCTCCCCTCTGGTAACCATCAGTTTGTTCTCTATAGTTATGAGTGTTTCTTGGCTTCTCTCTCCCTCTCTCTCTCTCTCTTCCTCACTCCCTCTCTCTCTTTTCCTTTGCTTGTTTTGTTTCTTCAATTTCACATATGAATAAGATCATATGGTAGTTGCCTTTCTCTGACTGGCTTATTTCACTTAGCATTACACTCTCTAGTTCCATCCATGTCCACGTTGTTGCAAACCATCTTTCATTTTGAAATGAAACACGGCTTTTAAAATTTCTAATTCGGTAGCATTGTGTCTCATTTTGTCTCATAACACCACTAGACTAATGAAGATAATCATGACTAGAAAGTATTATGTTTTAAAAACTTTCATTTAAATATGTACATCACAGTTTACTATGACTTTCTAGTGTAGAGCCTATGTGATCCACTCTGAGCATACTTGAAGGGCTTTTTTTTTTTTGTACGTTTAAACATCTAGCATTTGATTTCTATATTTATTTATTCAACAGTGGAGAAGAAGTAGAATGATTTCTATCAATGCTTCCTTCTAAGCATTTGCGAACTGAAGCACAAGGCCTTCTCTATTCCTGTCCTTAACTCAGGACAGAGATTTCTAGCTGAACTGTAAGTGAGATGACCTTTATTTCTAGCTGAAAGTGGCCTGGGAGTTTAGGAATCTTATAATTGCTCCCTGTGGACCAACTCCAGAACCAGCTTCCAGGGAGGCTATTGGAATGCGGGCAGTGGGAGCCAATGCTTCCTGTTACAATAGGTGAATCTTTTCATTGCTGTTGAAAGGTGACTGGCAGGTGCCACCAACCGATTCCTAGCCTCCAGATTTCGATACTTATTGCTGAGATGCCAGCATATCAAACTGTATTTCCAAAAGCCCAAAGCACTCAACTGGTAAAATTCAAAATTGTTTTCATTTTAAATTTAGTCTGTGTATCTTTCTAGGCAATGTTTCTCAACCTATCTTCACCAGATGAAGATTGCTTTCCTTTCCTCACCAAGGTCACCTTTAAAGCCCCTGTGAAAATTTTTGAATGTGTTTTGGGTTTGGGCTGTCAAAGTATATTCCTCAGATCACAAATCATACCTTTTTCCTTTTCCTGCACAATTCCTAGAGCTCAGAACAAACTGTATGTTGAGCCGAGAATTCTTGAATTAACATTGATTTTCAATATGGGCTTAGTGTCCTGATAACCGAGAACGAATTCATTTGTGAGGTTTATCAGCAACCTCTGACAATATTGTTTCTTGGAAACGGCTGATGAGAGCATATTTAGATGTGAATCTGATTCATAAAATTCTGAACTTCTTGGCATGTGCATATTTGCTTTATTTGAGCATTAGTACACTCCTGGGTTGTCAGAAATGAAATCCAAGGAGCACATCTTGAATAACTTAACCAAGGGCTCTTGTTTAATTGTAGACACACAAGAGAGATCAATAAATGAATGAGCAAATAATTACATAATTAAGCAAGTCACTTAACCCCACCACCCTGTAAGTCCATAATGTATTATAATAAGCATTTATATAACAGTATGCATTGAACTTTAAGATGCCATTGAAAATAGTATGTATAGTGGACGTTGGTCATGTCTGTTTGGTATCCACTTCCCTTACTTGCCTAATTTTTCTACAGACACCTCATATTTCAGAAGTCAAATGATCCAGATTCCCTCTCCCCATCCTCATCACAGCCAGGAGACGGTTACATGATTAACTTCTTGAGCTTCAAATGCTGAGTCAGGAATAAAATTATTTTGAGAGAGTTCAAGATTATCTCAAGAGCGGAAGCATATGAACCAGATCATTCTCAGTGTGACCATTGTGGCTCTTGTTGCTGAGGATGGGAGGAAGAAGGAAGAAAGGGAGGAAGGAAGGAAAAGAAAGGAAGGAAGGAAGGAAGGAAGGAAGGAAGGAAGGAATCATCTACAAAAGAATAATTATCGGATTAGTATCAGAATTCTCTTCAGCCACTAAAATGAAGACATTGGAAGATGTCTCCAATATTTTAAGAGAATCTTTTCTTCTCATATATATGAGAGAGAGGTTTGTTTGAAGAAATTGGCACATGTAATTATAGGGTGGCAAGTCTGAAATTTGCAGGGCAGGACAGCAGGCTGTAAAATCAGTCAGAAGTTGACACTGCAGTCTTGAGGCAGAATTTCTTTTTTTTCTCTTAAGGCCATTCAACTGATTGGATGAAATCCATCCACATTATCAATGGTAATCTTAAAGTTAATCAACTGGAGATGTTAAGGACAACTGAATTTTGTGTGTTGATCTTGTATCTTGCAACTTCGTTGAATTCATTTATTAGCACTAGTAGTTATGAAGAATGCTCTGGGATTTTCCATATATAAGATCATGTCATCTGTGAATATAGATAGTTTTGCTTCTTCCTTTGCCATCTGGATGCTTTTTATTTCATCTTCTTGTCTAATTGCTCTAGCTAAAATTTCTAGTACAAAGTTGAATAGAAGTGGTAAAAACAGACGACCTTGTCTTATTCCCAGTCTTAGAGAGAAAGCTTTTAGTCTTTTACCATTGAGTACGATATTAACTGTGGGTTTTTCACAAATTCCTTTTATCATATTGAGAAGTTCTAAGAGAACGCTTTTGCAACCTAGAATTCTACACTCAGCCAAACTCTCACTCAGGGGTAAGAGCAGGTAAAAGACATTTTCAAACTGGTAAAGTCTCAGAACATTTGCATCTCATTCAGCTTTTCATGGGCAGTTGCTTGAAAATGTACCACAGCAAAACAAAGGGCAAAGTAATCAACAGGAGTATATAGGATCCAAAAACATAGTATATCCTACCAATCAGAGTACAATAAAAGGAAGCTCTAGTATGACATCAAGTCTAGAAAGCAACCACCAAATTTTGATATTATTAAGATGAAAGGACCTCAATAAAAAGTTCTATAGTAAAAGTTAGGAATGAGGGTAAGTATGAAAGTATTAGCCAACAAGTAAAGAAATTCATCGAATTAAAACAGAAAGTCCAGGGGTGCCTGGGTGGCTCAATAGGTTAAGCAGCTGCCTTTGGCTCAGGTCATGATTCCAGGGTCCTGGGATCGAACCCCACCCACATCAGGCTTCTTGCTCAGCAGGGAGTCTGCTTCTCCCTCTCCCTCTGCCTGCTGCTCCCCCTGCTTATGTTCTCTCTCCCTCTGTCAAATAAATAAATAAATAAATAAATAAATAAATAAAAATTCTTTTAAAAAATAAATAAATAAAAATAAAATAAAACAGAAAGTCAGGAACTTTAAGGAAGAATGAAATGGATTTCAAGTAACAATAAGAAAGGGACTATTTAGTGGTGAAGGCATCACGACAAAACTATTTGAACCAGACATTATGAAACTAAAATGTGGAATGGTTTTAAGCAATAGGTGACATAAGAAAAGCACCTTCATTTGAATTTAACGCAAGTAACTATCTTTGGAATGGCACCAAAGTCATGAAATGGTACCATCCAGAAGCTTCTCAGTGACTGGTATTTTCATATTCGTGATAATGTTAAAGCTGTTTATTGGCTGTCAGTGCTTTCAAAGGAACTCAAAGGAAGGTTTAATTATGGTTATAGAACAGAATAAAAATATAACCAACAGTCTAATGAAAAAACAAAAGAAATGTTTTGGATTATTCCTTGTTCAAGAATTTTTCCCAACTATCTCTGAGTCAGGTTGGGGTTCTTTGTGGTAATGGACTCTACCAACAGGTCCTTCCAGATCTATGGAAAGAAATGTCAAGTTCATAAGACAGTGTGAAGATTCGTGGCATGATGTCCTAAAAAGGATACAGAAGAAAATTTTTCAAAAGTTTTAGAAGGTTTAAAAAAGGAGGATATTCTGTCATCCTTTAGGGAAGAAAGACAGGACTGATCATAATTAATATATTCGAGGTGGAAGGAAAGAAATTTCCAGGAGAATTTGCCAGATTACTCTAAAAGTTCCATCACTATTTAACTAGTTTCTAACTTTTGCCTGAAAACTGAGAATGATATATCACATCCAATTCATTTTAAGCATAAATTTGAATCCATGAATAAAGTTTTTCATTTTTGCAGACACCACGCCCTTTTCCGGTCCTCTAGCTCTTTTCAATTTTGTTCCATCAGACAATTGTGCTATTATGCTCCATGGAAACCATTCCATGCATTCTTGGCATTAGTTTTTGGTCCTCTTGGTATCTATAACTCCTTCCAAATGAATGGGCATGACATCAGTATCAAAGGGTCATTTAGTGTGCCACAGAACATGAGAAATGTTCATAATGAATTATTTTCTGCGTATGTAATATATATAATTCAAGGCTTACCCAGAATATAAATAGTTCTTGAATGTATTCTGTCCTTTTTGAAAAGCAATGCTGTATTTATATGCATAAATCCCATGATTCCTTCTAGCCATTTTGGAGATATTATATGTGACTTCACCAGAAAAGGAAAATGGAAACTTAAGCAATTATCCAATGAATGTATTTAATGGAGACAGTCAGTCTGGACCACATAAGCACTAAAACATTTTGTCAGAATCACTTTTTGAAATTCGAATTATCAATACAGGCTCTTCAACCCCTCAGTTATTTGCACACGTGTGGCAAGGACTTGGAATAAGGATGTTAAATGGCAATCTTTTGCCTATTTCACAGACAAAGAAGAAGTTGACCCTGTTTAAATAAACCTTAAAACGTTTTTAGGTAGACATTGGCAAGTTTAATTTTTTTTCAGTGTGGTAAATGATGTCTCATAAGCTTTAGCTGAGTTATAAAGGTTGTTTCTCTTCCTGTGGATGCCTTCAAATGCAACTTTACCTAGCAGTACACTGGAAGTGGAAGAGGAAAGAGAATAGATTCCCTTACAGATTTCCGTGACTCGCCTTAAATAGTCTCCCACATGCTTGTGTGCTTGTAGGTAAGAATTCCAGTGCTCAGAGCGCAAAGGGGTCAATATGTAAATTAGCACCGTAAGTCAAAGGCCAAGGTATGTTTTTTAACTAGCACTGAAATAGAGACAAACTCTCCCTCCCACACTTCTACCCCCTTAGGGTAGCCCCATATCAAGCAGAAGGGAAGAGTGCTTGGTTTTTCACTCTCTCCAGCCTCCCAGTTCTGTCCCAGGCAAAGGCAGCTCGCTGGAGTTATCCTGGGCAGGCTTGTTAGCCCTGAGAGTGAGGAAGAAGCAGCTGAGACCTGGGCCTTGACAGATTCTGTTTTTTCTGGAGCAGGGCTTGGTGTGCTGTGAGTGCCAAGATGACATCAATTATGAAAGATAACAGAGAGGAGTGCCTGGGTATCTCAGTCGGTTAAGCATCTGCCTTCGGCTCAGGCCGTGATCCTAGGGTGTTGGGATCGAGCCCCACGGCAGGCTCTGTGCTCAGCGGGAAGCCTGCCTCTCCCTCTCCCTCTGCCTGCTGCTCTGCCTACTTGTGCTCTTTCTCTTGGTGTGTCAAAAAAAATTAATAAAATCTTAAAAAAAAAGATAACAGAGAGACTCACTTAATACTGGGGACAAGACAAGGCCAAGCAAAGACTCAGCCGGACATAGATCTACCACCTGTTATTAGAATTGAAAGGTAAAATAAAGTAGTTGAGAAATCTCTACAATAACTTCCTGATCTCCACAAAGCACTCTTCCTTGTTTCGTGGGGACTCCAGTCTACCTTAGCGTGCGCGAGCCCCCTTCACGTACCACCTGCAGCATTATCCTTCCTAATACTGACCCTGCAGTCTCTTAACCAATGAAATGGCTATTTCTCCCCCACCCTGGCTCTGACCCTCATGAGACCATGTCCTCAACCTCCAAAAGTTTTCTACCTTGAAAATCTCCTTTATAAAATTCCCTGGGACAGAAAAGCCCCCCATTGACATCTCTCCAGTCCTCAATTCAACTCCATCTGCAGCTGGTTATCACTGAATCTGAAATACGTGAGCCAATACATTTTCAGGTTTTCTTTCCATCTTACACTGTCTGGTCCATCTAGGAAGCCATTTAAAGTTTGTTACTTTCAAAAATTATCCTTTCTTTTTTCTACTTACAGAAATAAAATACACTCAGGAACACCTCTTTCTTTAGCTGCACACTATTCCATAGTGTAGATGTATCTATAAGATGCTTGACCATCTCAGCAATGTGTTCATCTGGAAGCCCTTAAATATTCGCTATTTTGTCAACCACTATCTTCTCTCAGGAGGTTGTATTCTGTTTTCCCTTTCCTGCTTCCAGACTGATAAAATATTGTTAGGGCAAGTCACGACAACTGTTGATGAAATCCATTTCTAGAGGCGCCTGGGTGGCTCAGTCGGTTAAGTATCTGTCTTCAGCTCAGGTCATGATCCCAGGGTCCTGGGATTGAGTCACGTATCGGGGGCTCCCTGCTCAGCGGGGAGTCTGCTTCTCTCTCTGCCCCTCCTCCCACTCATTCTCTCAATCTCTCTCTCTCTCTCAAATAGATAAATGAAAATCTTTTTTAAAAATCCATTTCTAGTTCATGTTCTCCCAAGCTCACCTGGATCCTTCTTGATTTTTGTCAATCTTTTAATGCTTCTTTTTTTCCAATTCACTATTTGAATCTCAACAACTACTATTTCCTCAACTTCTTCACCTTCCATAATTCCCAACCGTGCCCCTGATTTGCCTTTTTCTGGGAAGATGACTTAACATCATACTTTACTGTAAAAATAAGCGTCATCGGACTTGATGTGTCCCTCAGAATTCCTTGTGGACTTTTCTTCTGTCAGCCTTTAGTAAATGCAAATCTGAGCTTTTTATCCCCAGGCTCACGCTTCATAACTGCCCTTGGGACCTTGCCTTCCTCACTTAACTGCTCTTCCACCGAGAGGTTAAATTGCATGCCCACAGTCACATAGCTTGTAAGCAGCAGAGCTGGGCTTCAAACCCAAGCAACCTGGCTGCAGACTTGTGTGCTTAACCACTGTGCTCTCCTGTCTCTCCCTGACACTCCTGCCTTCTCTCTCCTTCCTCCATCTCCTAATTTTCAAAAAAGAATAAAATAATAATCTTGCCCTTGATTAAATCCTTATAATCCTGTGTAATTTCCTTTATGACCCCACTAGAGTCCTGAAGGATTTTTTCCAAGATGCCCTCATCAAAAGACTTTTCTTATTTGCCTCATTCTCAGCTTTTCTACAGGATTTGAATCTATTGATAGGGTAAAGGCCATGGGAAGAGAACCCACATCTATTAAGTGATTATTAGGTAACAGAAGCTTTGCCTATTATCTAGTCTAACTTAATTCTTACTACAGCTCTGTGGTAAAAGTAATATATTTCTTTTACATAGCTGAGAAAAAAACATTACAAAACACACCAAAGGATTTGTCTAAATCAGAGCAGACCTTATTTTAAAACAAAAAGAACCTTTTAGGACTCAGTGAGACAAAAAAGAATTTTAATGAGCATAAGATTTAAACAGACACTTCACCAAAGAGTGCTAAATGAATAACAAAAAGATATTTAACATTATTAATCACTAAGAAAGTGCAAATTAAAAAGATACCACCTACACACTTGAGCAGCCAAAACTGAGACAACTGACAATATTAAGTGTTAACAAAGATGTGAAATAATAGTATACGTGGCTGGTGGGAATGCTAAGTGGTACTTTTGAAATGGTTTGGCAATTTCCTATGAAGTTAAACATATATCTACCATATAACTCACCAATCCCACTGTGAGGTATTTATCCATGGACAATGAAGACATATGTTCACACAGAGACTTGTACTCTATTCATGTGACAGTTGTATTCATAATTGCTCAAAGCTGAAAACGATTCAGATGTCCTTTCAATTGGTAAACAGATAAATAAATTGTGGTGTATTAAAAAAATGGACAACTACTCAATAATAAATAGGGATGAGCTATGATACCTGCAAGAACATGGATGAATCTGGAACGCATTCTGCTAAGTGAAAGAAGCCAGACAGAAAAGACTGTATCTGTGAAATTCGAGAAAATTCTAGAAAAGCCACGATTATATTAATAAGAAGCAAGTCAGCTGCTGCTGGAGGCCAGCAATGGAGGAGAGGACTGAGTGTAAAAGGGTATGAGGGAATCCTGGGTGGCGATGAAAATGTTCTATATCATGATTGTGGTGGTTATTGCACAACTGTTAGCATTTTTCAAAATTCATCTACAATTCATGTAAAGCTGGTGAATTTATAATACATATGTTATGATAAAATATATTAATATATTATATATAATATATATATTATAATATATATTATAATATATAGCATATAATATATTAATATATATTAAATATATAATATAATATATATATTTATTATATAGTAAAATATAATAAAATAAGTAAAAATAAAATAATAAACCTTTAAAATATATTTTAATTATACTTTATTAATATTTAATTAATATAAATAAAATATATAAATAAAATAAATAAATAATAAAAATATTAAAATAATATTAATAATAAAATAATAAAAATAATAAAAATAAATAATAAAAAATAAAATAAATATAAATTATACTTTATTAATAATTAATATTAATATAATATTAATTATATTTTAAAATATATTTTTAATTATACCTAAAAAAAACAAATAAAAAATAAAAAGTCATGGGTGAGAAAGTTTGAAAGTAATTAGTAATTAGGAAAGCTACATTGCCCTTAACTATGTGCCTTCTTCTCCTCTTCATTCTTTCTTTCTTTCTGGTCTCTCTGATTCTTCTGTAGTCTTTTTCCCATCTCTCAGATTTTTATTTCCACAATAAGTGATAAGTTGTACAAATTATCTAGAAAGTGACTGTTATATGAACAGGAGAAGGAGACAGCTTTTGCAGAAACATGTGTTGCAGAATTTCCCATGCCTAGTAAGCAAAACTCTGCTAGAGCGGGAGGTAGGCATAGCTGTGTTATCACAATGATGGCTGTCAGAAAGGCAGGGCCAAATGGGATTCTCAATCACAGCACCCCTATTAGCTCTTAAGATTGCCGTATTTGCTTTCTCCTCCTTTCTATTATCTTGTCTTTTGTATTTCAATTTCATCATCTTTATATCTCTTTTTCGTGAGCCATCTAAATTCTTTTTGAGAAAAGAAAAGGAACATAAATAAGGGGAGCAAAATTATAATAATGATGATGATGCTTATAATAATGGGATTATTTCTATATATGGAAAGGACTCTGGTGGTTTGTATTCTGTTTATAGTTCTTTTCCCAAAATCCAAAGGTAATTAGTATTTCCCAGTACCAGTGTGTGATGGTCTGAAATTACAGTAAAAAAAAAAAGTGAAATATGCTCTCATTTGTTTTTTACATATAGAAAAAGTGAAATGTACTGCCGCACTTGTGAAAGTACCTTCATTTGAGAATTTTTCTGCTCCCTCTTGGGAGTGGTAATGTCCAGATGTTTTCTGTTTGCCCCTCCAGATTCACTCTCCACTCTTCTCTTTTTTTTTTTAAGATTTTATTTATTTATTTTTTTCAGAGAGAGAGCGCATGCACGAGGGAGTGAAGGACAGACGGAGAAGCAGACTCCCCACTGAGCAGGGAGCCCCACACAGGGCTCGATCCCAGGACCCTGGGATCACGACTTGAGCCACAGGCAGACACCCAATCAACTGAGCCACCCAGGTGCCTCTCCACTCTCCTCTTTTAGGGATTGCATTTGGGCATCTTTTTCTCTGACATCCGTTGTAGTTTTGCCAGTGAGAGGCACCAACAGAAGGGTGGGAAGAGAATAAAGTTGGGTATTTCTTCTCCCAGCCTTCTTTATGTCAGTCCACACATTAAGTAAAATTCTCTTTCAAAAGCCACACAGCTGTAAGGTGCCGTCTTCTCACCCTACAGTTACAACTACTGGCTCTAGACTTCATTGAGCTCTTCCTCCCATTTCTCCTGCAGCCTTCATAAAGACAAATCCTACAGGGCTTCACTCTCCCTAGTTGGTTTCTCCAAATCCTGCTGTAAGAGGTTGAATGGTGGCAGCCAAAAAGATATGACCATGTCTTAATCCTTTATTTGGAAAATGATCTTTGCAGATGTAATTAAGCTGAGGATCTTGAGGTGAGAAGATGATCCTGGACTATTTGGGTGGGCTCTAAATTCAATGACAAGTCTCCTTATAAAAGAAAGGCAAAATAAACAGAGACGAAGAAGGCAGTGTGAACTGAAGAAGAGGGGAATGTGATATAAAGGAAGGCACAGATTGGAGTGATGTGGACACAAGTCAAGGAAGCCAAGGAATGCCAACAACTACCAGAAGCTGAAAGAGCTACAGAAAGATTCTCCCCTAAAGATTCCAAAGGGAGTGCAGCCCTGCTAACACCTTGATTTTGGACTTCTGTCCTCCAAAATGGTGAAAGAATAAATTTCTGTTGTTTTAAGCCACCAGGTTTGTAGAAATTTGTTATGGCAGCCCTAGGAAACCAATACACCTGCTCATCTCTTTGTAAACAGACCCTCTTAAAACTCTTGCCAATTACACAGTTTGTGTGTGCCACCTGTCTTCTGCCAAGATCTGCTAGGTATATCTAACAAAGAGTTCAGGCCTTATTATTATAACTCTGAACTCTAGGAGTGTTCTGGTGACATAAATGCAACATTGGTACTTATCCTTATCCAATAGTATTTAAATTTGTATACACTGGTAACTTCCTATTCAGCATGAGGGAGGTCTAGATACATAAGATACATGACAAAGTCCCCAGATGACCTTATTGTCGGGTTGTTTCTCCTGTAAGCTAGTTCCACAGAAGGGATTCTAGTGTTTAAAATGTTCTATGAAACATCCTGAGCAGTGGGAGTTGATATCTGGAAGAGGAGACTGTAACTTAGTTTTATGAATAAGAATTTTCATGTCTATTTCCAAAACTGTGATCAAACCAAGAATAGAGTCACCAGGTGGCCCTGCTAAAAAACAACCCCTGTGGGAGACACCGGGCCAACAGAGAGTTGTGTGAACATTGTTTATTGTGCAGTAAAGCCATGACACAGTGCTGAGAAAATTAATGAGAGAAGAACCCTAGAACAGCTCTTTGGGGAGCACCTATATTTAAGGTGCGAAAGGTTGAAGAAGAAGCAGAAGACTAGTTAGAAGCACAGGAGGAGATCCAGGAGAGTGAGGAGTTTCAAGGTACCTGAAAATATGGAATGTTTCTAAATCTGAACCTCAAAGGTTCAGAGGAATGAGTACTGATCAAAGGCCATTGATTTGGGGAGTTGAAAGAGAGTGCCTGGGACAAAAGCCAGATCGCTAGAGAAGGGTCTGCTGATCACTGATAAGGGTCTACTGTGCTTGGGCCACTTTTAAATACACAAACAGCAAATATTTCAGAGCTGTGGCTCTCCACATTGGCTGTACATTCTGCTCCCTGGGGAACTTCTAAACAATACCAACACTGGGGGCCCCTCCAGACCAATCAAATCAGAATTTGGGGGAGGAAAGTCCAGGCAATACCACCATTGAGGAGCTCCTGGGTTCTTCTAATGAGCATCCAAGATTGAAAATCCCTGCTGTGGAGAGGTCTACAAGCTACAGCCCAGGTCCAAATCCAGCCCGCTGTTTCTATAAATAAAGTTTATTGGAAAACAGCTGTATCCATAGTCAGCTGGGATATTGTCAGTGGCTGCTTTCGTGTTACAATGGCAGAGTTGAGTAGTTGGGGTGGAGACCACATGGCCCACAAAGGAGAAAATATGAACTATTTGGTCCTTATAGAAAAAGTTTGCCGACCCTCAGTACAGAGGATGGTTTCTCAGCCTTGGCACTGTTGACTTTTTTAATAGGGTAATTCTTTGTTGTGAGGGGTTATTCTATGCATATAGGAGGTTTAACAACATCCCTGGCCTTTATCCACCAGATGTAATCGCACCTCCTCCCGACCCTCATCCTCTGCCCATCAAAATGCCTCCGCACATTATTAAATGTCCCGTGGGGTGCAAAATCAGGATGTTGAGAACCACTGCTGTGGAGTATCAGAGAATATATGGCTTGTTCTTATTATCCACAGCAGTTAGGTTCTATAAAGTCACCGGAAAACTGAACTCCCGAATACTGAGTCGTTGCTTCTAGGAGAAATCCAGGGTTAGGTTCCTGTAAGCTTCCACTCAAAGAAGATCAATGCATAATCTTGTTTTTTGTATGTTTATGTTTAAAAGCAGCATATTTAAAATATATTTCTCACAAATAATTCTATGCAGTATTTCTTAATAATAAAACAGTGGTCAAGAGGGCTTTAACATTTTCCTGACCCTGAGTAATGTGACTATACATTTCTTTGGCTTTCAGCCTCACAAACATCCATCATCTCATGAACCCACCAATTCAGCCACTTTTTCATCTTTTTCATAGCTTTGTCATGCACTGTGGGTGGTAAGGTAGCCCTTTCTGGAGCAGTCTCATGTACTGATTGGTGAATTCCGTCTTCCTTCTTCTGGACGTACAATACTGTTGATTCATTAACACCGAGCTCACAGCCAGCAGCACTACAACTCATGCCCAAACAAAGCTTATCTAATGCATGTGTTTTCTCCATAAGGCACAATACAGTTTTGTGCTTAGGAACACTAGATAGCATTTCAACACTGCACCTGGAGACATTTTAAATAGCAAAATCACCAACAAAAAGCCTAAAAATGCAGAAAATGTGGCAACAAATAGACCACAAAAAGGACACTGTTTACAGTATGAGAACCAAAACAAGAAAGCAGAGCATTGCCTTGTTCTGTCTCCAGTAGAAGTGTGTGTGACAGGGGACTCAAATTTTTTTGCCTCTCTGCGCATGTCCACAAATGACCCCAAAAGCACCACAAGCATTGATTGTAAAATTACTAATAAATTTTAGTGAGTAGACTAAATAATAATAAGGATCAACTATATGAGAGATCAACACTAAACTACCAGAGAATAAATCCAATATGGATGAGGACGTATATCCAATAAATCCAATATGGACATGGTTTGTTTATCCTTATATGTCAAGAGCTCAACACAAACTAATGTTCAATATATATTCATCTATTGAATCAATGAATACTAGAAACAAAAAGCATTCTCATCTGCTTGTGGGGTTTTTTTTTAATTAAGCAATTCTTAGATATAATGTGAAGAATAGGGAGAATTTGCAAATGATCTAGTGATTTGAAGAAGACTGAAACTTGACAACTGGTTACCCAAATGTGGAGACACAGATAAAACTTGGAAAAAGCACCATGGAATAGGTAGAGAGGCTAACAAGTATGAAGTTAAGGGAGTTGGCAGATCCCCTTAAACTAAAGGAAGTTTAGAACATGGATCCTCAACCATCCTGACTTCTGGTTGTTGTTGGTTTTTTGGTTTTTGATTGTTTTTAAGTAGTCTCCAAGTCCAGTATGGAGCCCAACGTGGGGCTTGAACTCACCATCCTGAAATCAAGACCTGAGCTGAGATCAAGAGTCAGACACTTAACTGACTGAGCCCCCCAGGGGGCCCCATCCTGACTTCTGTTGCCTGGATCCGCTCATTCCAGTTCTGGACATCTCAAGGAAGTCATAGTTGCCTCTGTGACTCTTCACGACTGTTAATAACTGAACTGTAAGATTTGTTCAGTAAAGAGTAAATTCCTTTCCTCATGTGTGCGTGGAGTTCCTGTGTTGTCTGGGATTTCTATGAAGAATTCCTGTTCTCTTGGCAATCATTTTCAAATGCCACAATTTTTACTAATGTCCAAGATCAGTATAATAACCTCAGCAATGAGATCTTAGATTTTAAAATTAGCACAATCACTAACATACATAGTGCTTATTATTTATCAGGTACAATTCTCAGTGATACATACATATGGAATAATAAAATATTTATAATTCATAATATTCATATACTATGAATAAACATGTACTTATTCACAATAAATTTAAGTCACAATAATTTAGGATTAAGAATGATTATTACCAAAAAAAAAAAATTAAAAAGGGGCTCCTGAGTGGCTGAGTGGGTTAAGCCTCTGCCTTCGGCTCAGGTCATGATCTCAGGGTCCTGGGATCGAGCCCCACATCTGGCTCTCTGCTCATCGGGGAGTCTGCTTCCCCCTCTCCCTTTGCCTGCCTCTCTGCCTACTTGTGATCTCTTTCTCTCTGTCAAATAAATAAATAATCTTAAAAAAAAAAAAGAACGATTATTATCTTCCCCATTTTATAAGGAGGAAACAGAGGTACGCAGAGGTTAAGTAACTTGCCCAGGGTCAAACAGCAATTAAGTGAGGAAAAAAAGTTTCAAATCTAAGTTTATCTTCTGACTCCCACCCACCAAGCCATCCACAGACGTCAAGAGACTACACTATAGTTTGATGTGATCTATGGCTAGATTTTCTGAGTCTGCACACCTACTAATCACTCAGTAATATTTGTTGAACATGTATCCATTGAACAGTAGTAAAATACAAAATTTCATCGCACTCGAGTTTGTAAGTTTTCACTGGAGCTTAACACGAAAGATACCTTGTTTTCTGCTTTGTTTTTGTTTTCTTTCGTTCTCCAATTCAGACTGCTGTCTTCCTTTTCTCCTTTTTACAAATGTAACTTGCCTTGAAATTAGCCATAATATAAAAAATAAACATGTCTCTGTCATGGGGATTTTGTAATTCATGGAAGAAGATCAGGGCAACCTTGTCAAAGTGATGTTAACCATTTTCATAGGTATGAAAATAAGAGCCTAGAAAGACCAGGAGATCCTGTAGCATGAATGGAAGGAAACAATTGTTTCAACTAAGACATGCCTCTGTTTCACTACACACAAACTAAGATGATTCAGAGGCAAGAGTAGCTTAATACAGTGACTGCCACAGCAACCTTGAAAACATATCTGTTTTGTCCACAACAAAATTAATCATGTGCAGAATGGCTGAATCTGATAGGGATTTCTTATCTAGCACTTGGGGCTGCATATCAGCCTCAGAGCCAAAAAAGACAGAAAGGACACTGGAGCAGGGAGCAGTAGGCGCCATTGTTTACACTCTTCAGTATAGAAATCTTCTCAGAAGAAAGTGAGGAAACCAGGCCTGTCAGAGTGTTGGTATCAGAGGAAAACGACTGATCTACTTTTAAAGAATGCACTCATTAAATAAACTAGCCAAGACTACAGCAGTAATGCATGATGCTTTAAGAAAGCTCGTCCTTTACCTCAGAAGGATGCCCATGCAACACCATGGAACACCAAACAAGAAGCCCCTTGGGCTAGGTGAAAAACATAAAAGCAGAGAGGTTGATCCCGTACAACTTGAAGTAGCCACTCTGTCCTTGATTCAGCTTTGTCTTTTTAAGTCTCCTCAAAATTTCCAGCTTCCCAAACTTTAAAAGAACTAAATAAAAGCCAATGGGAGGCAATTAGCAAAACACCAGCAGAATGGTAAATAGAGACTTTTTTTTCCCCCAAAGCAGTCTAACCCATTGAGCAAAAATAAAACCGTATTTTGTGAGTGAAAGGAGGTAGAGTGGTTTTCATTATTATGTATCTAAAATAGAACTTCTCTCATATATAATCCCATTCAAATATAATCTAATTTTACTAAGCAAGAATGAAATCTTTTTTGGAGGATGAGTGAAAAGTGTATCATTATCTTCTCTTTTAAATATGATCATAGGGGCGCCTGGGTGGCTTAGTTCGTTGGGCATCTGCTTTCGGCTCGGGTCATGATCCCAGGGTCCTGGGAGAGCAAGGAGCCTGATTCTCCCTCTCCTTTTGCCTGCCACTCCCCCTGCTTGTGCTCACTCTCTCTCTCTGCCAAATAAATAAGTAAAATCTTAAAATAAATAAGATCATATATTTCCAATCAAATGTCTTAAGATATTTAAGATATGTATTTATTCTTGTAGAGTAAAATTTAGGATTTTTAGGAAAGAATATTTGTTATTACATATCCTAATGTTATCACCTTATGTGACATTCTACTAGTATATGTAAAATCACCAACAACCTAAAATACATTTTATTTTCTATTTGGTCCATATTTATTATTTCCTTCATTTTAAATTCATGAAAAATGTTTCACATTAGATCTAAAGTTGTAAGAAATACATGGGGGCTCTCTGTTAAATATGTGAAAATTAAATTCAAAGTGTGGATAGGATTTGAAATGAAGTTATTGAGGAAATGAGGAATGCTCCCAGTCCCTGGGTCTTGTTAAAAATAGGACAGAGTCTCATCCGTCTGGGCGAGTTGGGTGTGGTCCCGACTGGAGGCAGGAAGATGGACTAGAATAGATGACCACACTGTCCCTGACATCCTGGGGACTCTACGATTCTAGAAATGCTTAGACTCGGCCCCGTAAGAATAAGTGAGTGAAAAACTCTTCTGAGTTTGTATTGAACCACAAGGGCCTAAGAAGTAAACACATCCTTCATTCCTGTAACTGAAAAACACCTAGAATATATGGGTAGCTTCCTTTTACCCAATCGATGTATTAGACATGGTGGTGCTAGAAAGGATCCCAGAAATGAGCCAGCCTTAGGCAGATCTTCACAGAAGTGTGTGACTCTTAATTTTAAGAAACTGAATCCCCTAGGAATTCAGGGAAGTGTACTATTTAAAGGAATTCTATATTGAATCCTTTCATTAAGAAAATATTCACCCTTGGTTTTGCTTTTTTTGTTTGTCCACAATTCTGGTTTTCCTAAAGTGAGGTGTACTCGTAGAATATGGTCTTAATTTTCACCACTACATTAAGAATTGTTTTAAATGACTGAATATTTATTGACTGTACTGTTGTGTAACTATTAAAATTAAATCTATAAAAAGTATACAACATAGGAAAGTAGAAATGAAATGTTACATGAGAAAGGTAGAATTTGAAATTGTGCACTTACTGGTTACAAATATATAAAAATCTTAATTATATCAGAATGAAGATCAGAAGCAACTTTTACAAGATAAGGGTATGGAAAATTTACATAAATGTGCCTACCGATTTTGAAATTAATTTAAATTTAATTAACTGAACCATTCATGTTTTCTGTTGGCTCTCTGCTTGAAGTGAAATAATGAGGCATACTTCACTGAGTAAGAACTCAGTTCAAATCCTGATTCTGTCTCTCTGAAGCCTTGGGAAAGATATAACCTCACACGGCCTTTGTGTTCTCACCTGAAAACCCAAAGATAGTAACCTATGAAGCAGGGTGATTGAGAGGATTAAGTGAGATAACATTTAGTAAGTGGCATTGTGCAAGAACTACCAAATATACAAAATTCGTGGAAATCAAATGTAACCAGGACCTCCAGCAAGCCAACTAGAAAATGGATATCTAGCAGGCTGGATTGTGGTGGGGTAGGGGTGCCCTGACCCAGCTATACTTTGCCCATTCCCCACCAACACTAATTACCCACTAGGCAATCTAGTCTCCCTGCACAGCATTGAGTAAGGAGTGTTAACTCCATCCTTTGAGCACATAAGAGACCCATCTTTTGAAGAGTTGAAATAGCCTGATGATTCCACAGCAGTAAACACCACTGCCCTATAATCACATTATCCAGGAATCTAACTTCCTTCTACACATCAGGGAGCAGGTACTAGTCTTCTGACTGTTAGATTAGATTTCCTCCTCCCTCAAGGGCAGACGTCTCCGTCTCCGGAAGACAAGGAAATCCATCTAAAGCATCTTGACAGTGCAGGATCACTCGCATTTCATTATCGTGGCTCTGTCAATCACAATATGTACCAAACACGGAAAGTCCTGACAAAGATCGCACAGCTTACAATCACTGCATTCTGCAGTGCACATACAGGAAATGGAAGTGACTGGGTTTCATGTGAGCTGGAATTTAGTCCACCAGACAGATTTACAGTCTTACTTATGTTCCAATACCCATTCAAGTGGGAAGGTTGCAAACATAAGAAGGTTCATGCAATTCTAGAGGCATAATTTGATAGAAAGTAATGTCCCCCAAAAGTGTAGGTGAACAAGTTAGTGTCAATCTGATTGAAAACTACCACACTGGGGTGAATTTTAAGCCCCTAACGTTGTTCAATATTCCTTATCAATGATGAAATGGAATTAGGAAAATTCTCAATTCTGGCATGATGTCAAATATGACAAGATTATTAACACTTAAAAATACACAAGAAGAAAATTGAAAATGTTCTTTATAAATTAGAGATATGCATAAACAAAGAATTTTGATAGAAAAGTACAAAGGCAACATTAACCCGTGCTCTGAAATTAAAATACTCTCTACTAATGTATTAAGAGAAATTATTATCTAGACATAAACATCAATAAATGGGCTCAAGATTACAATGGAACACATGTTAAAGATACTGATAAATCAATAGTGGATTTGTCTTGTTCCTTTTTATAATAATAGAACATGATACTATCTTAAAAGAAGGGTAGACTGTAAGAGCTTGGTAGAGCACATACTTTATTGAGCATGAGACACTGCTTTATTAGACCATCCAATTGAATCATTCTGTAGTAAATTATGGGAGATCTAGAAAATACATCGAAATATTGGAAAATACTTAAAGAGAAGATGAAAGGCCTGAGATCATTAGTCAATAGAAAAGATGTCTGAGTTATCACAGAGCACCGACTAAACATTATCCATCTTCCACAGGGCAGGATATGATTTCTTATTGTCAAAAATTGGAATTTCAGCACCAGAAGGAAGTGATTTCTTGATAATAAAAATGACTGAATCCTCGAGTAAGTTATTGAAGGAAGTTATGTGACCCTACAAAGTCTACAGGTCGGTGACAGATAAGAAGCTCTGCCTAATGTGAGCTAGTTTGATGCTTGAGACCAGTTGTTAGACTAGAGCATATCTAGAGGTCTTAGCCAAGTCTTACGTGTCATTAACATTTTGACTTATTTCCTACTTTCCATCTGCTGCCCTCTTTGCTGTACGTGTGCTCCTCTGGTGATCTCATTCTCTCTCTCGGTTTTGACTACTAGCGTAGAGTGCTGACCCCAAACTTACCTCCATCTCAGCCCTCTCCTCTTAACTTCATATCCATGGATATAAATACTTGCTGGACACATTCACTCACATATTCACTGGCATCTCTCCCAACAAATACTTTTATACAAATGTTTATAACAGCACTATTCAAGATAGCCAAAAAATGGAAACAACCCAAGTATCCAAAATAGATGGATGGATAAATGAATTGTGGCATAAATATACAACGGAATATTACTCAGCCATGAAAAAGAACTAAGTAACAATACACACATTCAGTGTATAGTGTGCTCAAAACATGCTTAGGTAAAATTAATTTAAAAAAACAACAACAAAAAAACCCAAAAACATGCTCAGTGAAAGAAGCCAAACCAAAAAAGGGCCACATGTTGTATGATTCCATTTATATGAAATGTACAGAAGTGGCAAATCCACAGAAAGAGAAAGTAGATTGTTAGTTGCCAGAGGCTGGAAAGAGAATAGAGAGTAGGAGTGATTGCTTACTGAGTAATTTTCTGAATTGACTTCATGTAGCTTACAGTGTTTATCATATGAGCAAGTAGAGGAAGTAAAACAGTAAGTAATAAAAATGTGTTCATTTAGACTTTCTATATACATCATGATATATAATGTATGTGGTATGAGGTAGTTACACTCCAAGATGGCCTCCAACAATCTCCATTCCTGGTACTCACATTCTTTTATAGTCAGTCCTTTGCCACATTGTAACTAATAGAATATGGCAGGATTTGATAGTATGTCACTTCTGAGATTAGGTTAAGAAAGACACTGTAGCTTCTGCCTTAGTTGTCTCTGGCTCAGGCACTCTCTCTTTCTCTCTCTCTTTCTCCTATAAAGAGGCTCACATGGAGAGAAACTGAGGATGCAGCCAATAGCCACATGAGCGAGTGTAGAAGTGGATCCTCCAGCCCCAGTCAAACCTTCAGGTGACTACAGTTTCACCTGATAACTAAGTCTTATGGGAGACCCTGAACCAGAATCAACCAGCTAAGCCACTCTCAAATTCCCCACCCTCAGAAACCATGTGAGATAATGAATGTTTATTATTTAAGTGGCAAATTTTGCACTACTTTGTTATGCACCAATAAATAACTAATACAACTATTAAAACTCAACAGAAACCATGGTTATTTGGAACTTAGACCAACAAATGATTTTTTCTGGGAGGAAAATGTGTTTTACCACCAACATTGTTTAGTGATAAAAGGGTGCATGCTTGTGATAATAAGTGATAATATAAAACATACTGACTTTAGTTAGCTTTCTTATTGCTTTGAAATTTTCCACAGGTAATGCACCCCCTTATTGTCTGTATCCAGAATGAAATGCTCCCACTGCTCTCATATATCCTGGCTTAGTTTAGCAATCGTCTATTCCTTCCCCGGAATAGCTGGAGTTTCTGATTCTAGTCTCACCCATCAACACTGAATGTATCTACCACAGTGATAGCAATGGAATCTTTCTAATCATAAATCTGACCTTGTAACTCAGATCGCAATTCAGCTTGTATAAAACCCCTTAATAACTCCCTTGTGCATACAGAATAAAGCTCAGGTGATTTACAAAACTTTTCATCTCTGCCTTTGCAGAAAAATTTCACTTATTGCACAGTAGTATTCTAAGATTGTCATGATCTGGCCCCCACTTAAGCCTTTCCCGCCTCAGTCTCTACTCACCTCTGCATGTACTTGTCGTTGTAAGCCATGATCAAAGATTTGTAGTTCAGTAACTATAGACATACTCTTTTGCACAAACTGATCTTTAGCCTGGAATTTTCCAATTCTCCTCTACCCCTGCTCCATTCTAATTGTATCTCTATTTACTCGGTAAATTCATTTCCTCCACCCATAAACTATAGCTAAAAATGTCTTTTCTTAGAGAGGCTTCATTGGACTTTTTCAGTCCAAATAAAATGCCTCTGGCTTATCCAGCTCACCATATTCTATAGCAATCATACATTTTCATGTCTATTTTCTCTACTAGACTGAGAACCACTCAAGGACAGGAACGATATTTAATTTATCCTCAGTGCCCTGTTGATTAACAGTGTCAGCCCACCCAGTATACTTGTGCTAAACAATGGAATGAATGAATATTGAAAATTACAGCAACAACAGCAACAAAAACTATTCACTCTCACATCCTAGCTCACATACTATTGTAAATTTTGCACAAGCATTTCCATATTTTTACATAAATTATCAACTTATATTCATAGTATTAACATGGTTTAACAGTCTGAATTTGTTTTTGTTTCAGATAGCTTTTACTGCTATCTGTTCAAGCTCACTAATCTTTTCTCCTGCAGTGTCTAAGTTGCTATTAATCTTTTCAAGTACACCTTTCATCTCAGGCATTGTTTTTTATGAATAAGTAAAGATCGTAACTGCAAGTTAAATATACCTTCTAGTAAGGTTGTCCGCTAGAATGTGCCCCTTCAGGCTATAATACATAAATCATCTTTCCTTTCTTTCCTTGGTCCTACCTTCTTTCTTTCCATCCTTCTTCCTTCTTCATCATCCCATTGAAAAGAAATTTATCAACATAAGTTTCTTTCAAATTTGCGGCAACTTGGGGCGCCTGGGTGGCTCAGTGGGTTAAAGCCTCTGCCTTTGGCTCAGGTCATGATCTCAGGGTCCTGGGATCGAGCCCCATGTTGGGCTCTCTGCTCAGCAGGGAGTCTGCTTCCCCCTCCCTCTCTGTCTGTCTCTCTGCCTACTTGTGATCTCTCTGTCAAATAAATAATTAAAAATTTTTAAAAAAGCTTTAAAAAATTTTTGCGGCAACTTAATTCATCATGCTGGTGTTTCTGGTGGTGATCTTGGGGGCAACAATGGTAGAAGAGGTGGTGAGGGTGATGGCAGGCTCAGAGAAGGAAAAGGGAGAGGAGAGAAAGGAGGGGAGGAAGAGGAAGAAAAAGATGAGGGAAAAGAAGTGATGAAAGGGAGATAGAAAAGAAAGAGGAAAGACATCTGAAAGGAAATTCAATCTAAGTGGGAGGGTAGGACTGAACAATATGAAGCAATAGGACCTTCAGCATCAGAAGTCTTGGGGTTTTGTCCTAGATTTTTAACTTACCATAGAGAACTACCTTAGTGAGGCCAATCACTGAATATCTTTGGGCCTTGGTCTTTTTCCATACATAAAATCTCTAATAATAATTAATACTTTTGTAGCGTTTAACCTGTGCCAGGCACTATTCTAAGTGCCATTTGTATATGAACTCATTTAATCTCTTGACAACCTCATTTTACCCTTTCCCAGCTAGGGAGCGGAACAGCCAGCTTTAAACCTAGGCAGTCTGACTTGAGAGTCTGTGCCCTTAGTAAAAATATCTACCTGGAAGGATTTCAGGGAAGATCAAAGGAGGTAACTCATGTAAGAGGGTTCACAAACTAAAAAGTAATTATGATGTTAAAATAATTCCAAGATAACGATGATGTCAAATCATGGTGATAAAGTCCGGGTAAGATTACAGGAAGTCCTGGGAACAAAAACAAAGTCTTGTTGAGAATTCAACCATAATTTTCAACCTGGAAAATGTACAGGCATTAAGGAAGCTGAAGATGATGTTTCCTTTATGCATTATTTTCTTCTTCCCTAGCTTTCTAATTCCATAGCAGCATCTGGCAAATAGGATCACCAATGCTTTCCACCTTGACTTGGCTAATAATCTACATGCCAGAGAACCCATACCCTGGAAGATAAAAACTGCTAGAATTTCTAGTCTTGGGTTTTTATTTGTATTGAATATTTCTCTGTGATCTTGGAACATGTGATAACTTTTCGTTTCAGAACTGGATTGAAGAGTATGTTTGTGTGTGTGTACACATACACGTATGTATATACATCTTGTCTCCGTGCCCACTGATTAAATCTCAGCTTTTAGGACATTCTTTATTTTATCCCATTTTTAAATACTTAAAAAAATTTCTAACATCTGAGAATTGAAATGACTAAATAGTTGCCTTTAATCTGGGTGGGGGGTTAATTTGTTTTTTTAAAAAAGAAAGAAATGGGGAAAGGCAAAAATACCCTTCTCTTTCTCTCTTTGGAATCTTTCTTTCTTTTTAGATTATTTATGTATTTATGTATTTATTTATTTATTTACCAGGGAGAGAGGGAGCACAAGCAGGGGGAGCTGCAGGCGGAGGGAGAAGCAATGCGGGGCTCAATCCCAGGATCCTGAGATCATGACCTGAGCCGAAGGCGGGCGCTTAACTGACTAAACCCCCCAGGCGCCCCTCTTTGGAGACTTTCTGTAGAGGTTCTGTTATTGGAGAGCACACTGGAAACATCCTCATTAAAAGAGCGTTAAAATATTGGGAGCACAAGCACCTTTTCTTGACCTCTTCTATGAAATCATAAAATCACAGCCTACCTCACACAGGCATCTAAACATAGTGCTGCAAGGGGCTGGCTATTTTAAAAAGTGAAATTGCAGTTGAAAGAAATAACCCTCAGTAGACACATGTTTAATAACATGATTTTGTTGGTCCTCTTAAGACATTTTTTTAAAAAGTCATGCCATTAAATGATTTTTACCAAAAGCATTTTGAAAACCTGGAAAAGAAAGGCACAACATTTTAAATCTATCTCTAGGAAACACTGACCTCCACAAAATCCAAATTTTGAACAAAAGGCGGCTTGAGGACTGCTGGCCTATAGAAAAGAAATCAAACCATAAGGTGAGAGAAATGTTTTCTTACTATTCCACTGGCTTACTCCCTTGACTCCTAAAAATTTTAAATTATTTGGGGTTTTGATGTCATCAAAGGTTATAATAATACTTATCAGCAACCTGTTTTCAGATTCCTAAGATGAGCTAATGACTGCATGTAATAGAACCATGGTTCCTTGAGGGCAGGGTCCATATCTTTACTTGCCTTTAGAGCCATCAACAAATAGTCTCTTGCATACTGATGGCGCTTACTGAATGCTCACTGGATGAATTAATTAGTTACTAAATTATTTCATTTGTCCCTTGGTGGAGATGATCATCTGGGTCGGGTCAGTTAAAATGATCAAGAGGTAAAATCTTCTTTATGGACCACCCTTTCCAAACAGAGTTGTTTGGGGGAATGTATGTCCTTGATAGTAAACGGAGTCCTTAGTTTCACCACATTCTTAGATAGCAGCACTTAACTCCATGCATTACTTACTAAATTTAGGACATAGTAGTCCATCATCATCTATGTTAATAAATATTCACTATAATGGAAGTCCCTTTATGGAACTTACGGAACCCTGTAATGGAACAGGTGTGGAGGGAAGAAAAGAACCACAAGCCAAGAGGTAATAGAGGAAGGGGATGAATCTGGAAAAATGGGAAGGATCTGGTCAAGAAGGGAGTTGTGAGTGATAAAAAGCGTGAACTAAACAGTGCTTCCCAAACTCCAGTGCGAGATAAGAAAGACATTCTGAGAATTTTTAAATTCATGTTTTATTTTGGTGAAAATCAAGAATATTCACTTATAAAGATAATACGGTTTTCATTTCTTAAGGCAGGGGTCTACAAAATAGGGGCTACAGATAAGTATCTAAGAAATATCACACTAGAAGATTTATACAGAACCTTCTTGAAGACTGTAAAACAATCCCCTGTTCATGACAAAACTTTATTGTGGAGTAAAACCACTGGTTCCCTTTTATCTACATTCTTATTTGTTTAAGCCTCTCAGACTTCTAACATTTATGTCAGTCACACTTTCACCTTGCAAAACTTGGCCTTTCTATTTTAAGTGTTTGGTAAATGTATTACAGACATCACCTAGTTACCGAGGGTGGAAGCAAGAGTACTCATAATCAGTATTTCTCCACGTTCTGCGTGTAGTCTTTCTAATAAATCTAAATCTCATTTCCAATTCGCTGATGTTCTAGTACAGGGGGGTTTGCAGCAAAATTTCTAACCTAATCCTTCAATTATGTCAATACTCTTTGGCAGATGGCATTAGAACAAAGGCATTAATCAATGCTAATTGGTTTGGTCCATTTCTGATTACCTATAGTAAAAAAAAAAAAAGTTTACCTTTGGCTTTAAGTGAAACCAGGTTGGAGATCTCAGATGGGACAATTGATTCTTCAACGTCTTTAACTTGCTGCTGCTTCTGCATGGACACAGCTCGCCACCTTTCCCCTCACAGGAGCTTCTCACGGCTGATCCATTCGCTTCCAGCCTGTCTCCTCAAAGACGTTTTCCCTGACAACTATAAACTATATAAAATTTCTAACCCAACTCCCACAAAGTTGATCTCCTCCCATTATACTGTTGCTTTCTTCATAGAGTTTACCACAATTTACTGTTGTTTTATTTCTGTGTCTCTCTCATGAGATGGTAAGCTCCATGAGGGCAAACGCCAAGTCAATGGCATCCCCAGTGATATCTGTGTATGTCCTGCTTATAGAAGATGCTTCTTAAAAAAAAAAAAAAAAAGAAGATGCTTCTTAAATGTTGGTGAAGGTGTAAATTGCAGCTTCTTTTGGGGGAACATCACTTAGTGGCTCATGCTTTCCTAGGGGTCACCTTGGCCCCTTCCTCAAATTTCATTAAGAATCTTTCACGACCTCCTTCTCTCAAACATGCTAAGTATGAAGAACACATTTAAAGAATTTGCTATTATTTTAAAAAAAAAATTTTAAGAGCAAGCCAATGTGAGCTCGTTAGAAAAATAGCTGATCCAGGTTTGGGCATGAACTGTACAAAAACCTGGGGCAATTTTATCAAACTAGAAAGCAAAAAATCTATCAGACTATTGGGATCTGGTAAAAAAAAAAAAAAAAAAAAGGCCACAGGAGCCAAGTCAAAGAGTCTCCTATTGGCCAAAGATGGACAATTTGAGCACCAATAAGAATAATGAATGTCATGGTTTGAAACAAATAAAATATATAAAAACCTGTAAGTTCAGAATATTATTTAAAACTGGTTAGCTTTGGAGTGTGCTATGGCATCAGCTCATTATTCTGAAAATTAGTAAATAGGGAGAAATTTATCCTGCTTTTCCTGTGCTAATTGTATTTCAAGTTAATCAAAGGGTTTGAAGAAAATTCTTCTCCACAGACAATTTCCAACTAATAAGTGCAGAAGAAATGATAAAATTTTAAAACCATAATGTTGTCACACCAAATGAAAAAAATGGGTTGAGGTAGCACTCCTGAATGACTATTAAAACCATGGAACTTTTTAATGGATAAATCAGACTGCTAATACCGGAACTTCTGATCAATCTATCAATTTATCACTAAAAATGAAACAATCAGGCATTATCACATTCCTTGCCAAAAAAAAGAAGTGAACCTAAATGTAATGAAACCTCTAGAACAACCATCACTTTAAATGACACCAGGAGGTTGAAATCAGCCATGTAGGACATTTTATAAAACAAACACCCTGATTTCTTTAACAAATAAACATCAAAATAAAAAGTGAGTGGGAGCAAACTTCTATATATTAAAAGAGGCTTATGTGATATGTCAACCAAATTTAAGATGTGGACATTGTTTCAGTCTGATTTAAATGAACTACAAAAGGAATTTTTAGATAACAGAGTAAAATGAACAAGAACAGGGTATGAGTTGATCTTAATAAATTACTATGAATTTTGTTAGAGGCAATCATGATATTGTGTTACAAAAAGTTCTTGTTTGTTTGAAGTAGATATTGGAATAGTTGCAGGTGAAATGACATGTTTGCGATTTGCTTTAAAATACTACAGAAAAATAAAAGCATGATTGTGTGTATGTTTGTCTGTGTGGGTGTGTGGGTGTGTGCGTGTAATAAGACTGACAAAAGCTGATAAGTGTTGAAGCTGGTTCATTATTCTCTCTGCTTTTGTATTTGTTTGAAAGTGTTGGGATTAAAATTAAAAGCTAAGTTTTGTTTTTAAAATGTTTTAGTATAAAATATGACAAACATACAAAAAGAGTCTATGAACCACTTAAAGAAAAGCATTGCAATATATTCCTATGTATCCACAACCTAGTGTAAAACATGAAATATTACCATCTCTACCAGTCCCCTTTGGTCTATCCCTGAATATCTCACCCTTCTCCCTCAGAGATATCCACTATTCTCAATTTTCTGATATCTCCTTATTTTTCTTTATAGGATTTTTTTGTTTTACTATTCATGCACCATTCTTACACAATATAGTATTTAGTTATTTTCTTCTATTTCTGAACTTGATACAGATGGAATGATGCTTTCTGTTGATTTGCTTCTTCAACATCAATTTTGAAAAGATACGTGTTGATGCTTTTAACTACAGTTTATTCATTTTCACTGCTGCCAAGTGTCCCATTGTGTGCATGTATCATAACCTCTTTATCCATTCAACGGTTGATAGACATTTGAATTTTTCATATATTGTGAACATTTCAGTATATTTCTCTTGGTGCATTTATAAATACTTTCTTTGAGGTACGCACCTACACGTAGACTCACTGTGTCATAGCATACATGCAAATGAAATTGGGCAATGCCAAACTGTTTTCTAAAACGGTGGTTGTACCAAATCACTCTTTCTTTGGAAAGCAGTTTTCAAGATTTTCCCCTCTTCCACATCTTCACCTAACACCTAATATTTTCGGTCTTATTTTTTGTCAATCTGGTAAGTGTGAAATGGTGTTTTATTATTATTTTAACCTGCATTTCCTTTATTATTAATAAGGGTGGGCATCTTTTCACAAGTTATAGGAACATTTGAGCTTCCTCCTCTGTGAAATATGCATTGGGCTTTTGCTCATGTTCTAAAAAGTTGATTCTCTTTTTCTTATTGATTCCAAGGAGTACTTTGTATATTCTGTATATTAACTTTTTAGAGTTTTATGGATTAGACATAACTATTTTGTGGCTTGCTTTTTCACTTTGTAGAATCCTTTGGTGAACCATTGTTCTCAATTTTCATATAGTCAAATTGATCAATCTTGCACTCTTGGTCACCTTATTAAAGGAATCTCTCCCTGCCTCAAGGATATAAAGATATTTCCCTACATTATCTTCTAACGCCTTTATCATTTTGTTTTTTAATTTAGGTCTTAATTCACTTGAACTTTTTTGTTTCCCTTTTGTGAGGCAGGGCTCCAATTTCATTTTTTTCCATATGGATAGCCAATTGACCTAGAATCACTTATTGAAAATCTCATTCTTTCTCCACTCCTCTGTAATACCAATTCAATCATAAATCAAGTGTCTACATAATTGTGTGCGTGCTTCTGGGTTCTTTAACACAGGCTGGATTTTCATCATCCAGAAAAAAGTAGAACGGTCTAAGTTTGGTAATTTCCCTTATCACCTCAAGCCTTTCAAACACAAGTTCCTAAAACAGGTTAGTTCATGTCAGTTCTCTCCTCAAAAACGTGAAAAGGTCCTACTTTGAAACAATGTAAGGAACTTTAAAGCTCCCCTCCCTAGACAGTGAACCACTCTGACCTTCAGATTTACATCAACCTCAACATTGCCCACCATATAGCAGAAGCCCAGTAAATGCGAGTTTCTGTATAGGATTTTACATAGGCTAACTGTTAATTTTTTTTTAAGAGAACATGATTTGTCTCCTGGCATATCCAAAATGTTCTCATATGAACTTACATATATTTTGTTTTGTCAAAATGTATAACCTTAAAATTTGTCTAAATCATATAAGATTATGAGTCTCACGTCACTGTTTCTTTGTCTTAAAGTATCTTATTAACCTGCTTTGAAATGTAACCATATAAATATATAACTGTTGAACAAAATCAGGCATCCCATTTCAGTCTGATTCACCTTTTGTGCTGTTATGAAAATAGACTTGGAAAACCAAGATGACAAAACAAAGTAATCAAGGTCTATTTAATAACAAATGAATTTTTTATTACATTTTATTAGATGTGCAAGAACTCCAATTTGGAGGTGATTTCTTACTTATTCTATTGTACATTTTGGTATTATCTCTTTTGGAGCTAGAATATAAAAGTCTTCTACAGGCAGCTTCAGGGACCAATTAAGTCCATTAAATTATATCCAGTTACGTAGTGAACTGGACCACTGCTGTCTGGGGCTGTCTAGAACTGTGACAATTAGGAAATGGAGAGAGGCAGAAAGAGAGATTGATTTTATACGTCACTGAAGCACACTGCAACAATATGCCAGCCTGACTTTCAAAATGGCCTTAAAATATTCCAAACTCAGGGAGTTTCCTTGCTCCTGAGTGGGAGTTGACAGACTGTCTGGCAGCATTAGAAAGAGGCAGAGAAAAGCTGATGTCTATATTGTGTCCTCTAATAATAACATTCTGCTTCTTTGCGGCATCTCCCTTTAGAAGGATCCGTCTGTTTGTTGTGAGGCGCGCGCGCGCGTGTGTCTGCGTGTGTGTTTCAGTGAGCTTGCCTCCTCTGGTGCAGGGGGCATGATTTCTGTTCACCTCTCACTTCTGGGAAACCCAAACCGAAGGACACTAACCATCCCAAGGTCACCTAGAAAATTAGTGTTGTGGCCTGGGGGATGGGGGGAACAGAACCCAAGTGTCCCGACTCCAGCTTTGTGGTTGGGCACTAAATCATTTTCGATCTCTTGTTTAAAAAAAAAAAATCATTGGGCGGGGGAAGTGAGAAATTGATCAGATTTCCTCCGCTTTCCGCTTACTTCCCCTCCCCCTTACGAAGATAAAAACTCAGGAAAGAAAACGAGGTGTCCGCTTTGCAGTTCTTAAGTCACCCCCACCCCCCACCCCCCACCCCCGACACAAAGCGATCCGGGCTCCCAGGGTTTCCGCCCGTCCAACCGCGAGCCCTGGAGGTGAGGAGTGGTTAAAACTCAGCCTTCACCTCCAGCGGGTCCCGGGCTCCGCTGCGCCCAAGCCCCGCCCCGCGCGCCCTTCCCCCCACCGCCTCGGCGAGCCAGCCCCTCTCCCCTCTCCCAATCCCGCGCACCCACCCCAGATGCCGCCTGGCACCGAGCGTAGCCGCCGCCGCCGCCGCCGCCGCCGCCGCAGCAGCAGCAGCACTTTCCACTTGTACTGATCACCTCCGAGCCCCGCTCTGCCTGCTCGCAGGAGCGGAGCGCGACCCGCGCGCCAGCCCTTGGCAGCCTCGGAGCAGTCGGGCTCTGGGAGGCAACTCCTTGGGAGCGCCCTGTCCGGGGTGCCCTCTGCGCTCTGCAGTGTCTTTCTCTCTGCCTGGGAGGAGGAGGAGAAGAAAGAGGAGGAGGAGGAGGACGACGACGACGACGTCTGGTCCGGGCTGGGAGGTGGAGCAGCGGCAGCCGCCGCCGCCGCCGCCGCCGCCGGAAAGGGAGAGGCAGGAGAGATCGAGACTTGGAAACCCCAAAGTGCCCGCGACCCTGCACGGCAGGCTCACGGCAGGCTCCCTTCCAGCTTCATGGGCAAAGTGTGGAAACAGCAGATGTACCCTCAGTACGCCACCTACTACTACCCCCAGTATCTTCAAGCGAAGGTAAAGGGGACTCGGGGGGCAGGGGGACGCCGGGGGCGCGCGCGGGTCGGGCCCGGGCAGGGGCGCGCGCGGCGAGCCCCCGCCACCCCCGGCGGAGTTGATGGAGGGTTGCTAACTATAGCGCTGGCCTGGGTGGCGCGGGGCGGCGCGCGGGGCGGCGGCTGCCCGGGGAGCGGAGTGCGGGGATCGGGTTACAGAAAGCCGTGGGGGGAGAGACTAGACAGGAAAGAGCCGCCGGCCCCTTCCTGGCCCAGGAGGCGGGGAGGGTCTCGGGGCCGAACGGCGCCCCTCGCCGAGCCTTGGCGGTTCTGCCGCGGACGCTTGGGGCCCCGCGGCAGGACCCGCGGGCGGCGCGGCTTTTCGACCGCTTCTCCTGGGCCTCGCCCTGCGAGCCCTAACTCTTGCCTTCCCTCGGTGTGGTGCGCGGCCTCCCGCCCCCCAGGGACGCCCCTCAACCTCCCGCGCGCGCGATGGCTGGGGAGGGGTGGGGGAGGACGGGACATTTTCTTCCCCGCCTCCGGCCTTGCGCGCCCGCCCCTCGCCTTGATCTTTGTGCGGTGTGGCACTTCACCTGGTTACTGATTTCTACTTTTACGCTGGTGTTTTGGGTAGAAAAGTGGCCAAAGTTCACTCACCCTTCATTGATGTCCTTTTTAATCTTCCCGGTAGCCTTTGCAAAGGAGGGACCATGGTCAGATTTCAGTGCAGAGAAAGAAGTGACTTTAGTTTAGAGGAATAATACCCTGTATGTTGACCACAGATCCAGTTCCAGTGGTGCTTCTCAAAAGTGGCCTTGGCATACTCTTAGGTAACACAGCCGGTGACATGTAGCCATACAAACTGCAACTTACTTTCTAGGGACCCTGGGTACCTTGTGAGTGGGCCTACTTTATTTTTACAGTAAGATTTGAGGCATTCCGAACACATTAAAAACATACATACATATATATGTGTATGTATGTACTGGGCCCATAAAGAGTGAGGGTCTCATTGCTTTGGAAGCTTCTTTCATAATCTGGGAGGGTTGGAGTTGGATGCACCAGCTTTCTTCAGCGATTAGCATCTTCTATCACTACTCTGGGTGCCCTTCTAGATCACAAAAGAATCAAGTATGGATGCAGCGCCTGAAGTTTCTTTGGTAGGTTGTAATCATGTCCTCCTTGCTGGCAGAGGACGTCGCTGGCCTGGTGCAAAGAATCTCTGATTCAATCTTGATAAGCTTTCCTTTCTTACAGTGTGTGTGGTCCGTGTTAGGTACCTACAATATAGCTCTGTATTTACTCATGTAAAAAAGGATACTTGTCAGCACCCAGACCAGAAATTTTCTGGCAATCAAGGGCCTCCTTTTCACTCCCCCCAATTCTCACCTTACTTTGGGTGGCCAGAAAGAAGCAAGATGGTAGAAGCGAGGATACCCAGTATTCATTTCTGTGTGGTCCCCACGTATTTGTTTTCAGGGACCCAAGGTAGGTGCTCATTTTTTTTTTTTTTTTTGTTAGCTACATTGTAAATACAGGTTGTTCAAAGAAATTTTGAGGTATAATCAATGCATTACCTTTTAGATATCATATATGTTTAATGCACTTGTTTAAATTATGCACCATTGGTGCCTAAAGGACAGCCTATTCAACACTTAACTGTATGAATAATAAATACATACACTCAGGTGAAGAAGAAAAAGGGCTGTGTTTCTACAGGCACATTCACCTTAGTAATTTTTATGTACCATTAGTAAGTTAGAAACCAAGTACATAGCATTTAATATAGCTAATGCAATGCCATTTGGCTCTTTTTGCCCCGTAAATAATTGAAGAGAGAGACAAACGGTGAGAGCCTGCTCCAGTAATTAGGGTCGGAGCCCAGAAAGCTTTAGGGCCCATTTTCTGAAAGTATGCTTCCTGCATAAAGCATTTAATATTGATTTGTGTTACAGTAAATGACATTCTCAAAACATATCTTGCTGCTTCTACTATGAAATCTGAAATCCTATTACTCTTGAATTTCTTTGTTTCAGAAGAAAGACACACACACTGACTTGACCTATATAATGTGGTATTCAGGTTCGACAATTAAACCTAAATTCCCTATTGTAAAGAATCTTCATTATCTCTGAAAGGGGCATCTCCTAAAATGTAAAGTGACTAGATGCAGATTTTAGGTAAGCATAGTTTGCAACACCTAGCTCTGTTTTATCTCCCTGACATATTTGTTGCTAACAGGGTAGTGTGAGTCATTTTTTAAAAAAGAGAGAATTCTTTTGATTTGTAGTTAGTTTTTAGAAACAAGTGTTGCCCAATCTACCTAAAGAGTTAATGGTCTCACTTAGAATCTTTTGTCTGCGGTGATGATCCTTGCCTCAGTGCATGTGTCTTTTAACCTTCCTGAAACATGGGATAGAAAACATCAGTGTGTTTAAAGTACAGTGATGTGTTTGCTAGTCAGGGTTGTTTTGAAACTTCTGTTTGGAAGCTGTATCAAAAACTGAGGCATGGTGTAGTTGTTTACAAAGTGGTATCTGACTGAAACTTACAGTTGAGAGATGGGTGTGATCTGATTACCCATTCAGGTATTTTGAATTAAGAAAGAATACCTGGATTGGATTTCTTTTCATCAGAAGGAATACGTACCAATTAAAATGGCACTTGAAATGAGTTTTGTTACCATGCTTTACAAAACTAACTTCTGTCAAGTAATTCTTCTTGAGTTAATCATCCAATCAGAGTCTGTTTTGGAAATTTTATTTAGTACTTTTCCCCCATTAAAAACATGTTAGTTACTTCTGCACTTATTAACAACAAACAAGAGTGTGTGACCATATCAGTATGTTTTGTACTTCGATAGAAAGAGAAAATCATTAGAAAAATAGTACAGCTGCATTAAACGTAAAGTAAATCTGAGGATGCTGTGGAAGGACATGAGGGGACGTAAAGGAGATTGTGAAATTTTCATAGTATCTTAGCGTAGAGTGACACAGATTGCAAGTAACCCGATTTTACATGCTCGTTGGGTGTTTTTGTGTTCCTCTGTCAGGGTGGTCTTATCACAGCAGGCTCCCTTTATCACCTGACACGTTCATTCTAAGGGGTGGTTTGATGTAGCTTCGTAAATATAAGCACATATTATTCTAAAGGGTTTTCTGATTATAAATGACCTATGCTATATTATGCTATATTAAAAATTAAATTTTGTATCCACTTTTCAGGTACACAGAAAAAAAAACATCTGATAATTTAACGTATTTTAACCTAAAGAGCTGTTTGTGCATATTTTCAAACATTGGCTGTGTCAATTTCACTTAGTATAAAGGCACACCTCATGGTCTGTTTATTTCAAAGATACTACAACATACATTACTGCTAATGCATATATGCAAATACAGATAGGAATTGTAATACTGTGTTTCTTTTGAAGAAAGGGAAGTACAAAATGTTCTTTACTTTACATGCTTAGCTAATATTTTGTACCAGCTAATGCAATTTGACACACTTGTGATCTTTATTCATAGTTATCAAAAGATATTTCTATAAAATATACCATATTCAAAGCTTACTTTTAAAATTTTTATGCATAAACAGTATTGTTTATGAAATGTTCTAAAACAAGTTCGTTTTAAAGCTATTTTTGTATAAGTATGCTAAAGTACGTATTTGAATCTAAGTTTCAAAATGTGAAAAATAATGAGTAATTTGGGATTGTATTAATAAAGGCTACTAGAACAAAGTAGTTTTTCTGAATTGAATTTTTGTGTGCATTAACATTTTGTGGAATGCCTTAACTTTTACTTAGTAGCCATGGGAATATTGTGTCAATCAGTTTCTGTAGGAATTAGGGGTTATGATTTGATACATAGAGCTACTGAGTATATTAAGGTGGTTGGGCCATACAGAGACATGACATTAAGACTTAGGGTGCTTTGTGTCCTAAAAAGTAACCACATTTATGCAGTGAATAAAGTTTGCTTAAATATATCAAAATAGCCATTCAATATTTTACACCCCGAATACACCTTAGTTCCTTCAGTGAGTGAGTTAGTGTGGCTATCTAGAAGTGGTATTGGAAGACTCAAGGTCATGGGATGGTTAAAATGAAGACGTGTTATAATGCAATATTGTAACATTCTTCCCTTCAAATAGCTCTTTCTTTTGGATTTCCCATAGCATCTATTATATTTTTATATGTTGAGAGCTAAATCTCGAGCTACTAGAAAGAAGCAGGAAAAGATAAGTGAAGAGAAGTAGGAGAATTTTCAATCATTTAGTATTAGTATAACTAGATATACCTATGTGGTTGGCAATCTTGGCTTTAAATTTAAGTTCAAATATAGGCAATTTCCATGTAATAGAGTTTCAAGAAAAAAAAATTTAAACTTTACTGATATATTGCTCAGACTTTGTATTTTGCTTAATGATTTATTGGAACTTGAAAATTACCCCAGCTCATTTAATGAGTACTGAAATTTTAAGTTATGGGTCTTAGTTAAAGACAAAGGGGTCTTTCTTCCTTTTCTTTTTATTAAATAGAGGGTTTTCAGAAAATAAAATATTTTTCCCCATGTCTACTTAACCAGTAAAAATCACATGAGAGTCATATAGAATGGAAGGGTAAGTGCTTAGTAAAATCATATTGACACTTAAATGTTGTTCATTCTTTTTGAAGATGAGGAATTTTTTGTCTAGTTTGTTTTTTATTGGATGCTCAGTTCACTGACATTTGCTCTCCCCAAGTATGGTCTCCTATCCCACTCTTTGTCTCTCTGCAAGGATTATCAACACCTCCCTGGTTTCTTGTCTGATCCACACACAGTAGGTGCTAAATAAATGCTTGTTAGTGACTATTATTATTCAGAATAAGTACACACAAAATCTTTTTAGACCAGGAAAAAAGTTGTAGACCAAAATCGACAAATGTAATAATCCAGTCTAATTTTCTATGGAAATCTTATTATAGTTTGATTTGTGTTTTGATTTATTTTGTCCCTGTTGTGACAACTTTAAGCTGTTTTATGAATGGAGTAAGATCCCCAAGAGGAATTACATATTAATTGGTCAGTGCTTAATTTACGGAATCAAAAGTGCCTTTTTGTACACTCCTCATTAAAGCGTATGGTGCCAGAAAAAAAATCTCATAGTATTACACTGCGGAGGGAAACGTTACATGTGATGAACTGGTGACTCAGCCTGGTCTTTGCTTCCTGTCAGTGGCCCCCACCAACACAGTTCAAACTTTTTCCTGCTCAATTTTCAGGAGAATGGCCTTTTTTAAAAAGTGTATTTCAGACTCGATAAAAACATTTATTCACTTGATGGATAACAACTAAAATATAAACCAGCATTGAGGTGTTTAAAATTAGTTATCTCTCAATTACTGGCTGTTACATAACCCTAAACATGACATTCGTTGGGATTAGAGGAATAAGCAGAACTGTATCAAGTTGCTCTTAAGTGGAAGTACTGTATTCAATGTAACATAGCTTTAGTCAAGAAAATGTAGTAATGATATGCGAGTGATTTAAATGCAATGCCATAATATTTGGTGTAAAATCAAACCATATATTCAAAATTGAACATTGGACTTGGAGATTTTATGTGGAATTATTTTTAATGTTCTGGTTTCTCTAGTCTGTTGTTTTAAGGGATAAATAGTAAAACCCGATGAAAGTTGTCTGTGCCTCATGAGAGGCAGCACTTGGATGCTACAGACTTTGAACAGTGGCCAGATGATGATACACAGCAAAATGTCTCCTTAGACTCAGGTGTGTGAAACATACATGCAGATTTGAGTGCACACACACAAATTTGGTAATAGAAACTAAACATTTTTTCTTTTTTAAAAAAAAAGTTTTTGTATTTGAGAGAGAGAGAGTGCGCGTGCGCGCACACGAGTGAGCGCATGAGCGGGGGTGGGGGAACAGGCAGAGGGAGAGGGAAAGGGAGGCGGAGAAGCAGACTCCTTGCTGAGTGCTGAGCACGGAGCTGGAGCCTGGAGCCTGATGAGGGGCTCGATCCCAGGATCCTGAGATCATGACCTGAGCTGAAACCAAGAGTCGGGGGCTTAACTGACTAAGCCACCCGGGTGCCCCTAAACATTTCTTAATATGAAGGGAAAGTGTAAAAGGGATGGTGATGGCTAAGCCAAAAATAAACTGAATATTTATCTCCTATAGCTGAATTCCTTACTTTCTCTTGATGTATTTTTGTCCCCTTAATTATATGAGTATTGTAATTTTTCAAATAAGCACTGGAAAAGAAGTGTGTCAAAGACGGTGAGAGAGAGAGAGACAAAAAGGAAGGGGGGCAAAAATCAACACCTAGACCTCCTGGGAAAGAAAACATGCAGAACTGAACACTGTCCTTCTCCATACATTGTCTTTTAGCTAATTCTTAAATGGATGCATTTATCATTTTAGAGGATAGAGAACAGTTTTCTAGATGACAAATATGAAAACCTAAGTCCTAAAAGTGAGATCAGATGCTAATGTGAATAGTTAACTTGCTTTAACTCTGGTACTGTAAACACAATGTCTGGTGGATGATTTCCAACATTGGCTGTAACATCTATACTGTAGAATTAGGTTAAGTTTTAAGCTTGTTGAAAAATTGCTGAGGTTCATGAAAGTTCATGAAGGACTGAAATACTAACTAATTGGCTGTATTTCCTGAGTGATCCCAGAGCACCTTTCTCTGCACTTGAAATTGGAAAAGGTTGGGGAGTGTGTATCTGGTCCTTGCTCTCCAGCATCTCACCAGCTACCAGGAAAAGACAAAATAGACACAACACAAGACATAAGTGAAGAAAAATATTTACAAAATCGTACACCCAGGAAGGCAGCATACCAAGGGTCTGAGTCACAGAGAAAGCAGGAAGATCGGCATCGGTGGGGTTAAAACCTCTGCCATGGGTTTTGTGAGAAAAAGTAAAGGGCAAATAAAGGCCACAGTAAACCTAGGAATCTTAGGAAGAAATTGGGGCTTTAGATTAATTAGTGAAAATTTCTTGAATTTATAATCAGCATTGTTTTGAATTTTTTGCCTCTTTTAATCCTCTTAAGAGTGCTTAGACTTTCACAGAATAACACTTTTTTTGTCTTGGTGCTTTACCTTAACTCCTTCACCTCAAAGTTTCATATTCAATTACCCTGTTTTATATTATTATTTTTCAAGTTTTATGCTTATAAATGTGCTACTAAGCCAACCTATTCAGGTTGTGACAGGCTGAGAATATAATGCTTAAAGGATGACATAATGGTTGCACAGAATTGTTACTCTTACTGTTTTAAACCATTTGAAATGATGTTTATTTCTCCTAATTTATTAGGCAAAGGGAAAAAACGTCTAGAGTTTTGTTATGCTGCTAATTACATCATCGTGTGCCTGCAATCTACATGTTGATAATGTATCCAGTGCGAGCTGTTATTTCTTCAGATGATAATAGATTTTTTATTATTCATGATCTTTCATAGATATAACTATTTATTCTTTTTATTTGGTCATTCTCTAGCTTTAATTCAAAAAAAGCTTTCTTCATCTCTGCAAATGAAACTAAGCCCTTCAGGAATCATATTGTCCTCTGTTTGCCTCATTGGGGGACATGAAACCCACCCTTTTGGCTACCTGTTGAACAGCAGGTACTATTGGGGTTTATCCCAGATGAGGAGTGATTTCAGGGAAAGGTTTTGTGCAACAGAACTAAATCATTTCATAGATATCACAAGTAATTTTTACCGATCTTGTAGGAAAAGTGCATCATTTTCCCAGCTCTGCAAATGTGTGGCTCCATTTCAGATGATAACCAGTTTTATTTTGTTTTGTTTAATCAACTGAAAGATTTACTAATTAAAATGGGCAGAATTGGATGGATAAAATGGGCAGAATTGGTTGGATACATCATGAAATACTGCTCTTAAGTTTCTTTGTGGGTGTGGGGGGGAGATCGAAGTTGCCAAAAATTAATTTCAGATTTTAAACTTATGTTTTTATTATACTTGAGCTCCTCAAATAACACTCTACTATTTCCCCTATTTAACACTTTTTTAAACACGGTGATTTTGAGAGTTGTAGTTGGTAGTGTATTTGTACTGGAGAACTTCTCAGCCCTTCCCTGCCTGTAGAATAACAATAACAGCTTACACATCTTTTTTTTTTTTTTTAAGATTTATTTATTTATTTATTTAAGAGAGCAAGAGAGAGAGGGCGTGAGAGCCAGCACACGCACATGTGCACGCTGGAGGGTGGGGGGTGGCAAAGGGAGAGGGAGAGAAGCAGACTCGAGGCTGAGCGATCCTGATGTGGGGCTTGATCTCAGGATCTTGAGCTGAAATCAAGAGTCAGTCACTTAGCCAACTGAGCCACCCAGGTGCCCCAACAATAACAGCAATAACAGCTTATAAAATAGAGACTCAGATAAAATATTTGGCTGTAAGCAAAAGTAATTATTAGAAATTTGTAATACCATCAACTTTACCTTTGTCTTCTCAACAGCTTCTGGATTCATCACTAAACAGGCTTTTGACCAATACAGACATTAATAAAAAAAAAAATTACTCGTTTTTATTTTCAGGTCACTAACTGATTTGTTCCCAAAACCTTCTTTGCCTCCTACAAAGTGCAACTTTGATTAATTTCATTGTTTTAAAGATGGAAGCCTTAAGAAATGAAATTTCTAATCTCAGCCTCCTCTTAGTTTTCATTCCACACTTAGTTTTCATTCCACACTTAGTTTTCATTGCACACTTTTATTTAAACAACCCTAAAAGTGTCTACCAGAAATTCTTTTTTTTTTTTAAAGATTTCATTTATTTATTTGACAGAGAGATAGAGAGCACAAGTAGGCAGAGCGGCAGGCGGAGGGAGAGGGAGAAGCAGGCTCCTGGCTGAGCAGGGAGCCCGATGTGGGGCTCGATCCCAGGACCCCGGGATCATGACCCGAGCCGAAGGCAGCCACTTAACCGACTGAGCCACCCAGGCGCCCCTACCGGAAAATTTTCTATAACAAAAATTCTATAGCTGGCAGATGATATTTTTCTAGAGCTCTATGTGATTTATTTATTCAGTGATTGGGAATAACTTACAATAGAATTGTTTTTAAGTTTGTTCTGAAAAGTTCACTCATCAGTTATCTAGAACTTGAAACTCATCCTATATATTTCATACATAAATTGTTATTCTTAAAGATATTTATTTATTTATTTATTTGACAGAGACAGCGAGAAAGGGAACACAAGCAAGGGGAGTGGGGAGGGAGAATCAGGCTCCCTACTAAGCAGGGAGCCTGATGCGGGGCTCGATCCCAGGGATCATGACCTGAGCTGAAGGCAGATGCTTAATGACCGAGCCACCCAAGTGCCCCCATAAATTATTATTCTTAATGATAGGGTCCCCAGGCAACCTTTAAGAGCCTGTAAAAGTAGCCCACACAGATAGTAGCATTCATAGATAATTTTCTATACTAATCACATTATGGCACCAAAGCATTGTGCTGGGCGATGTTTGGGTGGGTAGAGAGTGTAAGGATTCAGAGTTGGAATTCCAGGTTCCAGGAACCGATCTTCACCCCCTTCAGGGAAGTGGGTAGGTTTTCCTAACTCACCTGAGGGGCGGTCCTTCAGTAGGCCTTTATAAGCTTCTGGGACTGGGGACTGGGTTTCCAGCAGAGATGGGAGGTGTGGCTGGTGAAGTCCTGTGAGGTGTGGGCTCTGGAGCTGCCCCCTGCGGTGAGGCCCGGGGAGCCCTCCTTATTCCTCACTCCCTGGGAGACTAGCTTCCTCCTCACCTGCTTTCCTGTGCTGGCCCTCCACCCCCACCCAAAAATTTCACTTTAAAAAATGCAGTCCAAAGCTTTCTAGTAGTGCTTTTCATCCCTTGCTCATCACTGGCTCGGTTATTACGGCCTTCCAGCTTTCCTTGCTCTCCTTGAACATCAAATCAAGCAAACAGCTTCTGAGGCTGGAAACAAGAATGAAACAAAACTACAAAGAACAAACTGTCCAGTTTCAGCGCTTCTCTTATTTTCATCTAGTCCTGGTCCAGCAGTGGCTCAACAAGTCATAGGGAAACTCCAGACCTTAGGAATCTGATGGTGGCACATTCCCCTTCACCTCAAATTTTTACCAAGGCAGCCTGTGGAGCACATGTTAAGAATTCTACCCTGAGAGGAAGTCAAAGCAGAACCAGTCAGTGCTTAAGAGAAGGAGTCAGACCATGGACCCCTGGTATTTTGTTTCTGGATTGTGACTTGACTCTGGGGTGAAGAGCTGGACAAGACCCAAGGGTCTGCAAAATGAAAATGGGTGAGGATAAAGTGCATGGGTTTGGGCAGTCTCAGTGTGTTCCCACTCTCTCTCTTCCTTTCCCCCTCCTCCCTCCTTCTTTTCCCTTCTCCCCTGCTCCTGCCCCCAACTTTTCTTCCTCCACTGGAAGAGTGGTGTCACTCTGGACTGACTGCTGACCAGCTACAGGTGTGTGTGCTGTGCTAGTGGTCGATCTGCTGGGGTGATTGTTGCCTACAAGCCATTCCCACTGCAGTCGGTCCAAATCAGGGACCGAGTGTGTCTGACTTAATTTGGCTAAAAAAAAAAAAAAATCTTTACTACCTCGTAATGCTACAGATTATAATTAAGAATTTGCTAACTACAATTGCCTCTTTGAATCAGATTTTCTTTCTGATCCCTTATCCAATTTTATACGGAGATTTAAAATAAAGTTTTATTTGGCAATGTATAAATGTAGTTCTAGAAGTGCAGACATGATGTAATACTTTGAACAAAAGAGAACATAATTAGCATAATAGAAAGTATTTTGATGACAAATGCGTACTCCTAATGAGATTAGAATTTAAATATGAGGTAGTGAAATGGTAAGCTGTTTACATTTTTCTTCACCCAAATATCTTTAAAATCACATATAACCAGCCTCTTCTATTTCGTGACTATTTCCCGAAATGATTCTTTATTTAAAAATAATCGCAAGAGTATTGTGTGTTGTCTAATTTGCTAAAGACTGGGGAAAAAAAAAGGTATGTTTCTTTTTTGGTCATCGTTCCTCAGGTTTTCACTTTAGTAGCAGATATCTTAAATGTTGATTTTGATTGCTTGCTTAAAGAACAGATTATCTCTTACTGTATAAATAGGATTTAAAATGACAGTGGGTGATCAGTGTTCTTCTCCACCCCTCTGTCTCTGTCACAGAATTCAAATTCATGTTTCAGTACGGGATGTTCTTCAGTGCACATCCTTTGAGCCTTCAAAATTTGATTTGGCTGTGTGGTCTGACGATAGCGTGTTCAGATAAGTACATTGTGATAGTAATCTGTGTGTCTGGGCCCTGATGAACATCTGCTTGCTAGGGTGCCACATGGCAGCACCTTTCTTTGTTTCTCTTCCTTTGCCTTTTTGATTTGAATCTTGTTAAACCCTGAAAATGGGGCTTGTTTTCAATATGCAAATGTCCCTGTCTCCCTCTTTTGGGCGGTGGGGGTGGGGGGGGGAGCCAGATATTTTAAATATGAATGCATCGGGAATTTAAAAGGAGTCTGCCGAAAGCACACAGCTATGGTTCTGCTATCGACAACTCAGACATATTGTAGCAAAATCATCTCGTGAAGATCACATAGTTGGAGCTCCCTGGCAAATTTAATTAAATCCAGCGAACACCGAGCAGGCCTTGGATCGGGCCCTGGAAGGTGCAAATATATAAATAAGACATGATTTGGGCCATCATGGAGCACAGTGGGATAATATCATTTACTTGTGGGTTTATTTAAAATTTTTATTGAGGTAGAACATGCGTATAGGACACAGATTTTAAATATAGAGATTAATGTACTCATGGGATGGCCCCCAGGTCTCTCTGTAACATTCCAGCACCTGAAAAGCACCCTCATGTCCCTCCCCAGTTTGTGCTCCCCAAAGGTAACCAGTAGCCTTACATCTGTCTTTGTGTGTTTGGTTTGGACAGGGTCAAGTTCGAGTTTAGTCTGTCTCCCCCATGAATATCTAGTTCTCTAGTTGATCCAGCACCATTTATTAAGAAGACATTTTCATTTTACCCTTTGAATTTCAGTTTGGCCTTTATCATAAATCAGGTGACCACATGTATGACCACATACATGTTTCTTTTTCCGGACTTTCTATGTGATTCCATGTGGATCCTTGTGTCAATACTATAGGGTCTTAATTACTATAGCGATATATTAAGTGTCTGTTCTTCAAAGTGGTCTTAACTATTCTAGATCTTTTGTATTTCTTTATAAATTTTAGAATCAGCTTGTCAATTTTCATAAAAAGAAATAACAGGATTTTTATTGGAATGGGCTTAATGAAATCTATTTGTTAATTTTGGAAGAATTTGATGTCTTCCAAACTGTGAATATAGCTCTTCTTATTTATTGATAAACTTATGACTTTTATTTGTTTCATTTTGTTGTTTTGCAAACTTATGACTTTTAAGTAATTAATAATAAGACACAATGGAAAATATTATTGTCTTAAATATTTGTTTCTTAAATACAACCAATGATTTCTTCAAACTCTGTAGTATGATAGTTGTCATAGACCCTGTTAAAAGATAGCATTTTTGAAGAGGGAGAGAGAATATTTATTATCAGAGAACAAAAGTAGTTTTGAAAAGCAGCCGACTAACTAAAACACACTGTTTAAGAACAGATGACATTCTTTTTGATTTTTCTTGAATGCATTTCAAAGTATCACTGTGTTTCCCCTTAATGCTTTTTATTCTCCTTTCTGAGACTTTATTTGATGTGCTATCCCATCATCCTGTCTTATAAATTTATAAGCCTAATGAGAAATTGAAAATTAGTTTTGTTTGGAGAATTTTCTGACACCCCTTGTGATTTTTCACGATGCTCTGGAGGTTGTGCAAACAGAGATTGGGAAGTGCTGCTTAAGTATGACCTTCTAAGCAATAGAACATGTCGCTCCATGGGCGTTGGCTCCTTCAAGCTTTTTCTTAGATGTTTAAAAAATCTTACACCTATTTTTTCATGCTTTATAGTTAAGGTGTTTAAGCTTTGATTATTGCTGTATTCAGCCAGCCAGAAACAACTACATAGAACTTTCAGAGCTTACGAGTTCTGGCTAGGTTAGCTTAGGTTGAGCATGGGCTGAATAGACAACTTCTTAAGTTCCTTTCTTCTCTAAATTTTATGATTCTGGGAATTGGTAACATCCAGGAATTGCAGAATGTTAGACCTGGGAGGAAGCTTTAAGATAATCCGGTTCAAGCCCCTCATTGTGCTGGTGAGGAAAGCTACCCAAAGTGGAGAGACAGGAGCTGGGCTGGCTCCAAGGGACAGAGTGGTGGTGGTGGGGGGATGTAGGGCCGGGGAGGGGAAGGCCCAGGCCTGATCTTACATGACTGGTCAGTGCAGTGGCCTGGAGACGATGAAGAGAAAAGAGGGGCCACACACACTTCTAACAGTCATTCCAGGAGATTTATACCAGAGGTGGAGGGGTGTGAGTGGGCCAATGTCACCAGCTGGTATCTGATCAGAAGCCAGCAGTGGTCACTGTGTCTGAGGTCACCTCCACAGACAGGGCTGGCGAGACTTCTGCACTCCCTTCCACTAGCCTGGTTGCTTCTCCTGGTTCACCAGAACAGTCTCCAGAGCGGATTCTGCTTTGTTTTCTTGTTTCTAACCTTGCAGATAAGCTGGGCAGCCCATAGCCGACTCTGCTCATCCTCCACGACTTTTGGCCCGTTCATGACCTTGTTCTGCTTTTGGATTCTTCCTTTACCACGTTCCTAAGGGTCTTTGTTTTTGCGGCCCTGGGTCTGGAGCCAAAACCCTGTCACTTTTGCGACACGCCTGGAGCTTTCCCACACGAGCAGGATAGAGTCCAAACTACTTCATTCTTGCTAACCTTTTTCCATCCTGTAAAGTGTTCGGTTGCCACAGGAAAAAACCCAGAGCGACTCTGATTAAACACCTCCTTTATTGGTTGAAGCCAACTACTCTGATGGGAACCACCTTCTTCCTAATGCCAAGCACACCACACTAGTCTCTAGCATCTCTTATTTTTTTCATGAGATATTTGAACATAATTGGAGGCCTTCAGCACTCATCATATGATCAGGCTTCAGGAACTCTGTTTTAGTCGATTATGAGGGGAACCCTGGAAAAACAAAATGCACAGTAGGCGACATCGACAAGCCCATTATACCACTTGGACATAGCTTTTCCCTCATGCTGTTTTATCTTATACTCATTAAGTACACTAGCTGAAAATATCATGCCTGGCTTTATGCCATCCATTAGGGAAATCAAATACAGGAGAAATTAGGATATATTAAACAAATAAGAGAAAGTGATTTTTCCACACTTTACTAAAAGATTCACCGGTAAAAATGTATCCTTAGTTCATTTACATATTTCAAAGGTTATTGTAGATCATTATGTCTTTGATGGAAAGTATAATTTAAAGTTAAAGCCGCCAGGAACCGAGGCCTATTAAAGATTAACTAGATATTAAGAAAAATAGTTTGTGAAATAATTTCAGTCATTTGGAGAGGATGAGGATATTTTGTTATATTTGACTTACACCCAACATCTTGGGAATGCGTGGTTGAGTAAAGCAAGGTACAACGGTAGCTACTTTTGTTTTTTTTCTTACTGTCTCAAGAATCCTCTGCACTGATTGGTTCAGACCTTTTTTGTTTTTCTTCCTGTAAGTGTGTGTAACCGTAACTGGTAAACTCTGGAAGGCACAGGATGCACAAAGGGAAATGGCAGAAAGGGCTGTGAGCCATTGAAAATAGTGTTAGGGCCTCTGATTTATCTGTAAGAAGACAGAGTTGTTTGGAGACCATTGGTAGTTGACACGTGTCATAGTCAGGGAGGTTTCCAGGGTGGTGGTATATTTAAAGGTTGGGGAGAGACATGCCTTTTTAGACACTTTAGGTGTTTTGTTTTTGTTTGTTTTTTACCAAGCAATTGACTGCTTGAGCTAGAAAGTTCTCTCAGGAGGATCAAGCAAATCATCTTAAAACATGTTGTTCCAGCACATTTTACTGTTAATGTTTGTGCATAAATTGCTCTGAATCTCTACCTAAACACAGAAGTAGCCTGTATTTGGATTTCCTTTACTTACTTAATATTCAGCTATGGAAGATGGATGGGCATGGTTGACCCTTTAGAAGTCCTGTGCATTATCTGCCTAAGTTAAAACGTACATGTTCAATGAGCATGACATAAAGTCCAAGGAGAAAGTTAGGGTTCCAATAAGCATATGTGTAATGATTATCTCTCAGTATACAGGGAGTTTCCTGTCTGGTCCAAGTTTACTTCCTAGACTAAAAGTTTCCAGTTTGAGTAGCTTTCATCTAACTTCCTCAACATATGATGAAGCTTTTGAGCAGTTTTTTACCCACATTGTTAAGAATATACAGGCAAATTGAGGCAGACATATCAAATTCTATATTGGTTATATACTCAGTCTTATGTACTCACTCATAGACAGTTTATAAAATCCCATTTTTAGGGTGTTTAAAATGAGATGTGAAAGTTTACTAATTCGATTTTTCCTTTTATTATATTTTAACTCCTATCAAGTGGAATTTCATTTGGACTATACTGTATAATAAATTTACATTATAATATAACTTACATGTTAGAGAAAGAGATGGAAAAAGTTAGAAGATATCAGGAACGAAAAAGCATGGCATAAAATTATATATATAACTTTTTTATATATATGTTACTATATATATATATATATAGCATATATAGTTTAAAATAATATTTTGTTAATGGTAATTTGTATACCTGTGGTCTCCTTTTTAGGAATGGAAGATTCTAAGACAAGAAATTTAAGATTTCTTGACATCAAGAAATCAAGATTTCTTGATTCTTTTTTTTTTTTTTAAAGATTTATTTATTTATTTATTTGACATAGAGAGAGATCACAAGTAGGCAGAGAGGCAGGCAGAGAGAGAGGGGGAAGCAGGCTCCCTGCTGAGCAGAGAGCCTGATGCGGTGCTTGATCCCAGGACCCTGGGATTATGACCTGAGCTGAAGGCAGAGGCTTTAACCCACTGAGCCACCCAGGCGCCCCAAGATTTCTTGATTCTAAGACAAGAAATACATGTTGTTCATATTTGTGCCTATTAAATGCTTTGCATATAGTAGGTACTTAATAAATGTTGATTAAATTGAGTCCATATCTTTTGTTTACTAACATGATAAAGAGAAATATGAACCACAGGCAGAATTCTTTAGGGACGAAATGCTTCTGCTTAAAATACACACATGATTAGGCTAAAAATGGGCTGTTAGTCTAAATTACCTAAAAAATTTTCTCTGTCTCTAGCTTTACTACTGGACTCCTTGTTCATGCCTAGACCCCATCCCTACTATCAAGCTAGTCTGTCATTGTCACATAAGCACTTCATGAAGTAGAGAAACAAAATATTCAATGACTTCCTTGAGTTAAATACAGCGAATATCATGTGTATAGAAATGGGAGGCCTGTTAAAATACAACCTCTACTTGATCAGTGTAATTTCTTAAATAACATATGGTTGGGGCATTGTAATTGAAAAGCATTTAAATTTTTTAAAAGGGTTACATTTCTAAGAAATACATTTTCTTAGGATTAGCTGGAGGTCTCTAAGGGCCTAGAACTGTGTGGAAGGATGTGCGATTATATTTACCAAGGTTCTGGCCAGAAACCTACCGTATGTACTTAACGTATACTTAAATTTGGTATTTAAAGGATATTTAATAAACAGGAGTATTTACAAATGTATCGGCAGAAATTAGGGAAACCAGAAAGGAACAATGACATATTCTGAGGCCAGCAAAAGATGGGCACCTACCTTTGCTAAGCAGGGTTGGAAGGGCTAGGTTGGGAGCCATTACTGGAACTTAGAGGGGTGGCCCTGTAAAGAGGACTGCCAGAGAGGAGCAGTGACCTTCAGCCAAGGACGAAGGCCAACCCATGTTAGGCAGATATCCCTCACTCTCTTCCCACAGAGGGATCTCCTGCCTGTGCCTTCTTTTGGAACCAGTAGGAACCTGGAGGAAGGAGGATTCCTTTGATGCATAGGTCATTATAGGTCAGCCTCCCAGGGTGTAGCAGAGCGTGGAAAGACAGAGGGAGGTTTGGGGTTCCTTAAATATTTGTTGGATAAATGAGCGGCTGCTTACTGCTTTTCTTAATGGATGGGTTTGTTTCTTTTTCCTTTTTTTAAAGATTTATTTATTTGTTTTTAGAGAGAATGGGTGTGTGTGAGTGTGCGAGGGAGAGAATCTCTTAAGCAGACTCCCCACTGAGCGTCAAGCCCAAAGGGCTTGGTCTTACGACGCTGAGATCAGGACCGAAGCTGAAATCAAGTGGTCATTGCTTAACCGACTGAGCGACCCAGGCGCCCCAGTTTTGTTTTTTTAAATTAATAGTGCTACTTATTTCCTTCTTAAAAATCTGCATTATTACTCAAATAAGATAAGCATTTCCTAGTAGAGTGCCTACTATGTGGAAAGCATTTTGCCAGGCCTGCTGCTATGAACAGTGGATAACTCTCTAAGAAATTAGCTGCTAATGCAGTTGTACCTTGCTTTACGTAACAGACAGATGCTGAAAGCAGTGAAACAAGTGTTGATATTAAATAGTTTGGAGTGGCCTTATAAGGTAATTCAGAATACCTCATTTCAAGTAAATTTGGGAAGCTTGCTTTCTAGAGCAATCCTGTAGGGGCTCCCTGTCCAGTACAACTTTCAGAGATGGTAGAAATGTTCAATATCTACGCTGTGGTACAGTGGCCCCTGGCCCCTGGGGGGCTGTCAGGCACTTTAACTTTGGCTAGTGCGTCGGAGGAACTGAATTTAACATTTTTAGCTACATGTGGCTGGTGGCTCTCATATTGGACACTGCAATTATAACGAATTGTTAAGTAAATATGCACGACCCAATTTAATTCTTGAATGAAATCCATTTTGAAGTCAGAAGTGGGTATAGCATTTTCGGATTTTCAGATTACTGTCCTCCATGTATAGGAACCTTATAAATACTGGTCACCAGAATGTAAAGGGAAGAAATTGAAAGCAACTAAGGTAGAGCAGGTCCTAAGGCTTTGGATAATAAAAGCAAAGCAAAAAATACAAGAACCCTTCCTGTTACGTAGTATATGCTTTACAGATGTAGGTTATATTTATTTAGACTGAGTTCTATTTTAAAATGACCACTGTGTCCCGGTTTCTTATCATTAAGGTGTCTACTTCAATTAAAAAACAATACATTTATTTCCATGATGTAGTTATTCTGGATATTTCATCCTTAATTACCCTACTAGTTGCTTCCATGCAAAGGGAATTGCTTACAAAGAAGATATTCAAAGAATGAAGATAGAGAATTAATATGTACAGAGCCAGAAGAACATGTGACTGATAATATATTAAAGGCACATGTATCTTTTCAAGATTTTGATATGTAGTAGCTTCATTCATTTTTTAAATTTATTTTGTTGAGTTTATGGGATATATGTATGTGTGTATGTGTACGTATTATATGTGTATGTGTATGTGTATATATTATATGTGTGTGTGTATATATGTGTGTGTGTGTATGTGTGTGTGTATTCAGCTTTATGATAAAATGCCTCAATCTGATCTGAGAGTTCTCTTGGAGGTCCATCTGAAAAAAAAGAATCACTTGAAGCTCATAATTATTTCATAAGGAAAAGCAGATTATCACATCATAGTGTAATATATTACCTGTAATACAGCTGTAAGTGCTTCTCAGGGCATTAAGTTCGTGGATATTTATTTTCTTATTATTCTCATTCTACTCAAGCCTATCTTTTGCCTACCTTTTTCCACATTATACTTTATTTGACCCGTCTTAAATAGGACACAAGGATTATATGTGAGACTGTGCCTTTTAAAAGGAATAAGTTCTAGGTTCAATATGACAGATTTTGAAAGTGGCTTAAGAATGTTTTTGTTTTGTTTACTGTGGTAACATACACATAACATAACATTTACTGTTTTAACTGTTTTTCCATGGCATTAAACGTACATTCACCTTGTTGTGTGAGCATCGCCACTCAAGAACATTTTTTAATCCTTAATATTGGGAGGTGATGTTTCCAGTTCATGGAGATTTGTTTCTTTTCCAGAAAGAACAACAAGATCATCCACAAATCCCCCTTCACGTCTGTAAAGAAACGTCTAAAATCCTATCTAATGGCATTTTAAAGTGGTATTAATTTAGCAAAGCTCTTGTAAACTTGTTTGTTAACACACAAAAACAACTTATTGAAATAACTTTTAAAATGAAAATGGCACTTTAAATAGGAAGAAGCAGTTATTTTGCTTCTTTCCATATCTGTTTTGAAGGAATTTCATCAGAAGCCCAACTAACGTTCTGGAACAGTGACACAGTGTGCTAGAGAAAGGTTGTGATTGTAATCTATGGGGTCTATCACATTTTGTGACTCTCCTTCCTTTATTTCTTAAGTTTGTATCATAATATTCGGACTTAAGCTTCCTTTCTTTTGTTCATTTAATTGATTTCTGGAGATGACACTAGAACAACAATGAAATTTTTACTCACTTTTATGTGTGATAAAACGCATGCCTAACAACGTTCTGTGAAAATAGGAAAGATACAACCAACGTTTCTTCCACAGCAGAGTTCATCCTGCTTCCCTGTTGCCATGGTAACCAGGTAAACACTAATAAAACTAAATGGGTGTCAAAATTTCCCACATAATTTGTGTTGAAAATTCTTCATAGGACCTTTTAAAAAATATGTTAGCCGGGTAGGGGAAGGAAAGGTTCAAGCATCAAGCAGTGGAAGAGAAGGCAAACTTTATTTGAATATAGAAAGAGAGTTGAGGGAGTGGAAATCTGTGTTGCTGAGAAGAGAGTTTTCAGAGCAGACTGTTCTGGTATTTTATACCAATTATGTGCAGCTATTGCTTTGAATAAATTTTGCTGCCCTGCTGAGATTTCCTTTTTACAAATCCTGGAGCAATTATAAGATGGAAGTCTGGAATGTATAAACAATGTCCTTTGAACAGTAAATGAGCCTCATTCTTATAAAACGAAAGGGTAGGAATGTACTACCTTTTATCCTATGGTTCTCTGCCTTTTTTTCCTCCTTAATCATTGCACTGGTGACTAGAAACTAGTGACTCCTGGAAGAGTGTGCAAAAACATGAATTTTTGCCTAGAAATACTTTTAAAGTATAATTTCCATCAAATTAAAATTTCTCTGTTGCTGTAACATAATAACCAGGATACTTAATACATGTTCAATATAGCTACTGATTATGTATTTCTATTATAATCTGTTGTATTACTAACCTTAACATAACTGTGCATCAGTTTGTAATAGATTACCTTTTTCTGTAGACGTGGAAACAAAACACGGCACCAAGGCAGTCTTCATGGAGAAAGAAATGACACCCTTAGAGCATAGCATGAGTCTGAGTTTCCAAATGTCAGCTTGTTTTATGTGACAGAGCAATGTGCACTAATCATGGCAAACAGTATATAAAATCCTAAGGAGAAGTCAACTGTCACTTGGGGTTAACTGTAGAAAGCCTGAACTCTCCATTATTTTCCTGAACTTACAGGCCTTATACAATGTTTACAATAAGGTTTGGAGAGTTGCCTAGCATTGGAATATATACAATTAAACAACACAGTTGAACGGCCCTTTTATGTCAGTACTGCTAAAAGACGGCCATTATACTCACATGATAGTCATTCTTGGGACTCAACCTAAACAGGAATGGAGAACATTCATTTGTAATTCTATCTAAGTGCGTGTGGGATTTGATTTGATTTGATTCACACAAACCCCCATGGAAACTAAAGATAGCAATAATAAAGGGATCACTGGATGAGAATTATTTCTTTGACTGTCAAAGAATTTAATACTTTTATTTTGTTTGCAACTGAGCCTAAGCATTCAGCTCTTTGGACTTTTATGTAAGCTTATATAAACATGGGAGATTGTGTTTAAATTTATTACAAAATGAATTTTATTTGTTTGAAAATAACTTTACACTAGAAATTAATACAAAATACACTTCCTGGTTCCCTCTTTCAGACATTAACTAAAATAGCAAATGCAAAGTGGTAACAGAATATCATAGATTAAAATGAAACCAAACACAGACTAACTGTTAAATCCACATCGTGTTTATTAAAGTTGGATTAGGCTAATCTAGTAGTTATAGCCAGTACCTGAAGGGTTGATCCTTCAGTATTGATGGCAACAAGAGGCAAAGATACGTAACTGGAGCAATCTTTTTTTTTGAAAGGGAAAATATTTAAGAGATTGATTTATAGTACTGTGCCTTAGTAATATAACTATGTATATTTAATGCACATACTAGGTTTTCTCCATAATATTTTTTTCCTGTCAGTTTGGCTTTTATAATCATGAAAATTAGTTTACATCAACATGAAAATAAAGCATAGCAAGATCACATAACTCCATACTGAGAGGAAGGTTTGAATTCAGTTTAGGCCAGTGGTTCCATCTGTTTTTACCTCCTCTTTCAAGTCTGTTGTCTAAAATTTGAGAATTTGTCAAGCACATTTCTAGAGAGGTTTGAACTGCTTGACAGAAAGTTGGCCTGTTATACGACCAAAAGATTTTTTTCAGAAAACAACTGTCAACCTGATCTATGAAAGGTTTGGATCATGATATTTGAATGGCTGTTAGAGCACCTCAAAAAATGATAAGGTTATCTGAAGTATGATTTTTCAATAAAAAATTAAATGGTTGTCTCCTCTTACTCCTGGCCTAAAGCTAAACTGAGTTTGGAGCCCTCAATACAGACAACTTTCTTTATAGTCCTTTACTTTCTCTTGTAGTGTAAATCCTTCTACTGACTTCTCAAAATACCTGTTGATCTTCCATTTATAATTAGAATATATGAAAGGTTATATTGAGTTAGACCGAGGATTTTCCAAACAGGATTTTGACCCTACTTTTGGAAATAAGGGAGGAACCCTGGGGAGCATTAGTTGATAGTTGGACGAGGTCAACCAAATGCCCCAGATATCCCTTAAATAAGCAATGGATCTATCATCTGTGAGTGTGGCTAGACCATTCTTGGACCTGTTTATGTGTTTGGGACACTAAAAGCAACGTGATCCACACACATTTGTGAAGTATTATTGGCATTTTTTTTTTTGCCAAGAAAATAGCATTTCAAAAGTTTCCTCAACTCCTGATTTTCTGTGACTTGAGGAAGAAGTTTGGTTATGATTTTATAAACTTTAAAAATATCTTCTTTAAATTTATATTTTTCCAGACTGAAGAGTCCTAATTTTAAAATTATACTTGCATGGAAATATCTCTATTCTTTGAATCATTTTAGTTATTTTTCATTTTGTTGGAAGGGCAATAATTTTAACTTCCTGTAGCATCCAAGATGCACTTGAGTTTTGTACATACTAACATTGGGTTTTTTATTTTATTTCTAATACATAATTCTCCATGCCCAATGTTAATTGCTCTTTTGGGTTATGGTTCATGTTGGGCAGCTACTTTTCTGGTAGTCCAAAATGACTTACAAACATTGTTCCAGTTGTAACTCATAGTGTAGTGAGATGTCTACTTTACTTTAGTCTCCTTCTTATAGGTACCAAAGATCATCTGTTACCTCTTGGACCCACTTTCCCACAGCTCATCCTCATCAGCTCAGTATGTCAGTGTGATGAAAGAGAGTTGTAGGTAGATGTGGGTGTTTCAATGTATACTGCTTCTTTTAAATGCTATATAAAAATGTTAAGTTAAGCTAGACATTTGTCCAAGAGAGACCATTCTTAGAACTTCCAGTAACTTCAAGGAACTTAAGGAACTTACGTCATGATTTTCATGTTGGTTTCTTGTTACATATCCTTCCATAATAATGTTTTTTGGACACATATTTTTTTTTAATTTTATTTATTTGTCAGAGAAGGTGGGACACAAGCGGGGGGAGAGCAGCAGGCAGAGGGAGAAGCAGGATCTCCGCTGAGCAGGGAGCCCTATGCGAACTCGATCCCAAGGCCCCGGAGATCATGACCTGAGCCAAAGGCAGACACTTCACTGACTGAGCCACCCAGGTGTCCCTGCACACATATTCTTAACTAGACATACAGAGTGTTCAAGGTTGGACACACCCCTCCCCCCTTGGAGAGAGTACAGCATAACTAGAGGAAGTACTACATAATTAGTGGCCATTAACAACCCAAGATGAGGGCCGCGGATGATATGAGGAGAATGGCCTGTGGAAAACTGGAGAAACAGAGCTCACTTCTCTCTAGGGGAGATCAAAAAGGTTTTGTGGAAGGGGCAACATTTTTGCTCAGCCTTAAAAGAAATAATGATCAGGACGAGTGGCGTTGGTGGCAGAAAAGCCTTGTTATGTTTGAGGGGACCGGGGAGGGGGGAAGCAGTGTGCATTCAGTCTGGCAAACCATGTAGGAAGACGAGGCAAGTGAAAAGTTCTTACTCTTATCCTTTGGGCAATAAGAGTCATTAACATTTTTAAGCTGAAGAATGACAACATTTTAAGGAGATTAATGTAGCAGATGTATGAAGAATAGGTTGAAGGTGAGGGTAACTCTACGCATAATAAACTTTGTAAGTATTTTAAAGTTGATTCTCTGGGAATCTTGTCAAAGATTTCTTGAAAACCCCTAGCTGAGGTACCATCTATATTCTTCAAAGAAAATCAGTGTTGAACAACTCTTTTCACTACTGATCACAAAGTTATTTAAGTATAAAATCAAATATACCTGCAATGTGTACAAAATATATCTAGCCAAAGTGATTCTACATTTTTCCGTTAATTATTTGAATTTGAAATTCACTCTATAAACTTGAGTACTGTGTAAATTCATTCTGAATAGTGTAGGAATTTCCTGGCAGGTATAAGCTATGATATAATTAGAATTCATTATAGTAAGGTAAATTGTTTTTAACACTAATAACAAAAATAGTAATGATAATGATTACAGCTAACATTTATTGAATATTTGCTGTGTGCCAGGCACTGTTACAAGAAGTTTATATATATATGTGTGTGTATGTATGCAAATCACTGCTGTTAAAATTTAACATATAGTAGTTAAGTATGAATATATTTTATGTTAAAGAATAAAAAAGGAAAGAGAATGATGTATTAACGTGGTTTATAAATAGAGCAAATTTAATCTATAAATATTGTCCATTTTCATATAATCAAGAAAAGACCCATATACGGGGCACTGAAGGAAATGAATAATGATGCTGTTTTATATTGACAATTGAAAAAAATCTATAATATAATTAATATGTGCTAGAAAGTAAAAATAAATTGGGTGTACAGAATAATATTTGGGGTGTGGGATGTGGAGCTATTCCAAGCAGAACAGCAGCTTGGATTTGTTTTTCTTTTACATCTACACCTGCCCAACAGCCTCAGGGATTTAAAAATATATCTGTGCAGTTTTACCATCTTGGTTCAAGAGCCCCACACTCAATGAAAATCATAGTTCTTTGCATTAGGCTTCAGGTGCTGCCAAGCAGGTCGTGCATCTTCTACTAAGAATCTTCTTGGAGCACCTGGGTGGCTTAGTTGGTTAAGCATCTGATTTCAGCTCAGGTCACGATTCCAGGGTTCTGTGATCGAGCCCCGCATTGGGCTCCCTGCTGAGTGGGGAGTCTGCTTCTGCCTCTCCCCCTCCACATGTTCGCTCTCTCTCACTCTCAAATAAATAAAATCTTCAAAAAAAAAAAAAAAAGAATCTTCTTTTTCATTCCTCCTTTCAGAAACTTATAACCCAGCTCTCCTCCCTGCTTTTTAGTTTTATCTATTCACTATGAGGTCAGCTTTTTGTTTCTTTAACTTTATTTATTTATTTATTATTTTTTTAAAGATTTTATTTAATTGACAGACAGAGACAGTGAGAGAGGGAACACAAGCAGGGGGAGTCGGGTAGGGAGAAGCAGGCTTCCTGCTGAGCAGGGAGCCCAGTGTGGGACTCGATCCCAGGACCCTGGGATCATGACCTGAGCCAAAGGCAGACGCTTAACGACGAGCCACCCAGGCACCCCAACTTTATTTCTTGAAATCTCCTTTTTTTATTTTTTTACTTGCTTATGGAGTTACATTCCAGAATGTGTATCTCCTGTAATTATATATGTGGTCTTGTGACAATTCTCTCAGTGCTTCCCCAGAATCATTTTCAAGTTGTTTGCATAAGTCTGGCTTGAGAGAGAGTTATAGGGATACCAGTAAGACCTGAGAGAACACAGGTCAGGATTTAAATGCTGAAATTACTGACACCCTGAAGAAAAATGGTCTCCTGGGTGGGAGGTACCAAGGTGGGCAAGTAGAAACTTTTAGGTAGTGATTCTGGCAGAGGGTTGTCCAATTGTGAAGAAGCTAGAACCTACTAGCAGAATGACAAGGGTAGGAGACACTCGAAGCCTTCAAAACCCCTCAGCCCTGAGTTGCCATCAGGCGCCATGTCATCTGTATGGGCAGAGTCTTAGGAGACTTAGGGATCAGGGCTGTGGTGGCAGCAAGGACCCAGGGGATGAGGACCCAGGCAAGAACTTTTGGGTCCTTCATGTCCCAGGAGGCAGACAGAGTGGGGTTTAGAGTGGGGGTGCACTTGGAGAAGAGCCATGAAGGAATGATCTAGTGTGAGCTCGTCCAGGTGCAATGGGAGAATCTGTATCTGGAATGTGGATAATTTGTATGTAGTTTATTCTCTGAGAGTCTTTGTGTTTGCTTGTGAGCAGTTACCAAGTCAGGCATTTCGTCCCTTTTAAATGACTTCCTGAACATGTATTGCTGAGGACTCAGAGTGGGGATTGAGGGCTTTGTAAGAGAAGTACCGAAGCATGAAACTGAGCGACTGTCTTTGGAGGAGAAACCTGTATTCCTTCAAGCGGTGATGACAGAACATTTCCCAAGAAGTGACATCAGAGAACAGACTTTGTGCAAGAGTTCCTTGGGGCTGGGTTTTGGCATATGTACGTGTAATAATCCCAGCACTAGTAAATCCTAACTCTGTCATGGTAAGGATGGAACTAATGCTAACAGTTTTTCAGTGAGTCGTTACGAAGCTACCTCTGCTACCTCTTTGTATGCGAGAGTTTGGATCTCTCTTGCGGGTAAATTAGAAGTTTCCTTTCAAAGCTGATTAATGAATAAAAGTTGCTCTAGTGATTTCTAATATTATAGTTTTTTTAAAAAGCCTTGGAGCACCTGGGTGGCCCAGTTGGTTAAGCGTCTGCCTTCGGATCAGGTCATGATCCCAGGGTCCTGGGATTGAGTCCTGCGTCTTCCGGCTCCTTCCTCAGTGGGGAACCTGCTTCTCCCTCTGCTTGCCACTCTCCCTGCTTGTGCTCGCTCTCTCTCTCGCTATCTCTCTGTCTGTCAAATAAATAAATAAAATCTTAAAAAAAAAAAGCCATAAGGATGAACTTCCTTCAAACTTTGCTGCCTAATATAGAAGTTAGTCATATTTACTTATGCTGCAGATTTTAACCAAATGATCAAAATTGCATATCCCACATGCTGGGCATAATAGTGTTATTTTGAGCGAAAGCTAACCAAAGTAATCATAAAGTACTTTGCTGTTTATCGAATTTTGCTGAAATTGGAGGAATGAAAATAAGTTTACTTCCATTAGAACTGATTTTATATAGACACCTTTCCAATGCTAGACCATAAAAAAGCAGACCCAAAATGAGGGGTGTGTGCATTTACCCCTCTAACCATTATGTGACCACATTATAAACATAATAATCCAAAAATAAATCAGATAGAAACAAGCCGCTTGTGAGCAAGGGTCATGCCTTCAATTGCTTGGAAATCTCCGTTAGGCACATAGTGGATATATACTTATAAATACTTGAGGAGTGACCCAGATCCATGTATAACATCATCTTACTCTTTTTAAGAAAATAGATACTGCATTTTAAAAATTCCAGATGCATGGGGCGCCTGGGTGGCTCAGTGGGTTAAAGCCTCTGCCTTCGGCTCAGGTCATGATCTCAGGGTCCTGGGATGGAGCCCCGCATCGGGCTCTCTGCTCAGCAGGGAGCCTGCTTCCCCCTCTCTCTCTGCCTGCCTCTCTGCCTACTTGTGATCTCTCTCTCTGTCAAATAAATAAATAAAATCTTTAAAAAAAAAAAAAAATTCCAGATGCACACATTTCTCTCCCCTCCACCCACCCCGTACTTTCCTACTTCCCTGAAATCAGGGTGCGTTGTGTAGTTGATGGCGTGTTTGAGGGCTTGTCGGCGTGGATTCAAGTCCAGGGGATTGAATCCAGGGGATTTCTGGAGGGGATTTCTGGATTTGTATTTACTTGTGTTAGCCACCTGGGGACACTGTCAATCTGAAAGCCCTTGAATTTGTATTGTCTGCTGGAGGTTTCCTTGTGCCACACTGATTGTGTGGGTGTAGTACCAGCCAATAGTTCAAACTCTCAGCAGAGATTCGTTTTCTTGTCTTCACCCAGTCATGAGCTTGAGACGTGCATGTTTCCTCGCTGTCTCTTTCAGCACGGTAGGCTGATATCTTGTTTGCCCTTCCCCAGAGGATGTGACCTTTTGGCGTCCTGGTTGTCCATGGCGCTCTTCTATCCGATGCCTCATTTCGGACCATCTCTGATTTCTAAGTGGTGCATAACATAATGGCGTCTTCTATTGTTGATGGCATCTTAGATGTGATGAAAGACAGTACTTTGAGGATGCAGTTATCCGGCTGACCCGTGGCATTTGAAAGCCCAGACCGAGGTGCGGGCTGCCTGTGGGGCCAGAACGCTTATTTTGTATAGAAGATGGTTATGATGCCCTTGTGGGTCTGAAGGTGGTGTCATCCAATCTGGATGACAGCTGGTGTCTTGGCAGTGTTAATTCTGCCAGGCCTGTTCGGGGTTGAGGAAACAAGTCCCACTATAGTTACTTCATCATGGTTCTTTGCTCTGCCTCAGTTTCACTGGGAGATGGCACTCGAGTGACACATTTCATCAGAAGCCCCTATTCTTTTCATTAGTTCTCACTGAATACCCAGTCTTTTCCTTAATGGCCACACTTCTACTTTATGAACTTGCTGGTCAGCCGCATCCCTTTGCATTTCTGACAGCAGTTAGTCTTCGCTCGTTTCTTTGCTCTCACGTGTGCATACTAGAATGCCCTCCTGAATTACAACCGCCACTTGTTAACAGACTGTTTATTTCTCTCCTTCATGAATGTTGCCAACATTCTCTTAATGCGTCTGTCCCCAGGTGATTCTCTTCTTCTTTGGGAAAAGAGACAGGAGGAAGAGAATTAACATGTATTTATTGCCTGCTACCGTCAGGTGCTTTATGAAATTATTTTATATAATTCTCGTGACAACCTGTGACAGATAATTACCATTATCGTATTTTACATAAGCGGAGACTGAGGTTCTCGGAGGCCAAGCACCTGCCCAAGGCCATAAAGCAGGTAAGGAGTCAAACCAGTCTTTGAAACCTTTGTCAGACTGCAAGAAGCCAGACCATGTCATTCTATCTTAGTGCCTCATCTGAGGTCTGAGCTTTACCGAGTTTTTGTTTGTGTGTTTTAGCTTCTCTGAGGTGACTTATCTACAGTAAAGATTGAACACACATACAGAATTGAGCTAAAGCAGATGCCACCTCTGACTCCCTCATAGGTATAGTCAAATGAAATTTGGGCTTTCATTTTGAGGTATGTGTGTGAATATGTGTGTGTGTGCGTGTGTGTGTGTCGTATCCCTGTTGGTTTTGGTAACTGTGTTAACATTTGAGAAATGCGTCCTTCTACCTCAGTTAAAAACAAAAGCCGAGGCCTTGCTGATCCAATTCTCAAACTTAAAAATCTTAAAATGAGCCTGGTATCTGCTTTGGTGTCTCATTTTTACATGGACGACGACTTTTGAGTTTCTCCCTCTTTAGGATTTGGTAAAGCATCCACTGAAAGCAAACACTATTTTGTATTTACCTTTAGCTACATTCTGAGAATCCCTGGAACTTAGGATATAATTTATTGAGTAGCTTTAATGTCCTAAAAGAAAACGATTTTAGAAACTTTTGTTTTTATAGGTATGATTGACAGGCATCTAAAACACTTGGGATGGCAATAATTGCAATAAAATTATAATAAGACACTTTGAGTGTGTCTATACCATATGATAATAATACATGAATACATGTTAAGCTAAAAAAAACTTTTCTGATCAGTGTTAGAACCCAGAGAGGGAGGCTTTATGGAAGGTAGGTGACATTCATAATTACTAAAGACTGAAATTCAGAAGTGTAAGAGAGTGTGTGTGTGTGTGTGTGTCTATGTGCGTTTGTACACATACCCATAGCCCTACTAAGCAATTTATTTACCTGGCCTCTTGGTCCCTACTGGTTTATCAGACCCAGCCGTAATAAGCGTGGGTAATCCGAACCAGCCTCCTAATCTTACAGGCTGTACCATGAACTTTAATGTTTGGTAAGTACTCTACGGAGAGGGCATTAGAGAGAGGAGAGAATTCTGTCCCACGGTCCTCACTCTTGGTTTCTGAGCCAAGCCTGTTTTAATGATTCCACATCAGGATTCCACATTCCTGATACGGCTGTGATCTGGTTAGTGTCTGACTTTTTCACGAAATGAAAAGTAAGTCGTACCCAGGGTAGCCTGACTGCAGGCGTGGGGCTGACAGGTGATGATTGAGAGTGGTGCCTTTCTCATCTTCATTGAATAAAAAAGTTGAATGAAAAATGTAGGATTGAGTTGGTCAGTTGAAGTAACGTTGGGAGTTAGCCAACAATATTGAGGCCTGATTATTTTCAGTACAGGTGTACTGAATGTGTATTGTTGTGTAGAAATGTGTATTTGTTGTGCAGAAACTATATACAGCTACCTTAGAGAAAAAGAGAATAGACAATACTTCTGGTCTTGGATTTCTCCAGAATGGAGCCATGGGATGTTGGAAGTGCTGTGGTGGTGGTGTAGCGACTGCGCCAAATTCGAGTCTCATTCTATCACCTTCTGTTGTCATTAGTAGTGATGGGTTGGCCAATTAATCTGTCTCTTTGGAAAACTTTCAAAGAGAGATTAACTTATTTGACCTTTTGTCATTATAATCGTCTGTTTGATAATAACTCACTTTGGAACTTCTTCAAAACTCACTTGCTTTAATGCCCTTTCAAAAACTCTTGGCAAGAAGATAGTTAAAGGCAAATATTGACAGTTATATATTTGGAACTATAGTAGTAGCACACTGCGGTTACTCTTGGGCAATTTCGAACCTAACGGAAATCCTTCCTTACTTTATACAAAAAAACTACGTTGCGGAACGTGACAAGATTCCTAAATAGGATTTAGTCCACTCATCTGGGCCTCCCAAGGGCAAGGATCTTTTCCTCATATCCCAGGGTTAATGACACGTTCAACAAATATTTGTTGAGTAAATGGGCAACTGAATGAATTTAAGAAAATGTATGGCTTTTAAATAAATGGTACGCAAAGGTAAACTATTTTAAAAAATCAATGTAACATCCAGAAAGCTGCAGGGAAATAACATAAGAACCAATATATCTACCTGAAAATATTAATAGCCATTAACGTTTGCCACTTATGCTTTACTTCCTTTCTTCTTTTTAAAGAAAAGACATAAAATATTGACTTCCCTGCTTCCTCACAGGTGCCCCTCATTGTGAATTTTGAGACTATTGTTCATGTCCTGATAGTTTTCCTACATTCATCTGTATTAATAACATACAGTAGTGGATTATTTTGTGTTTTTAACTTTACATTTATGATATCATACTCTATGATAGAGTATAATTCTGCACTTTGGTCTATGCAGACTTACATTTTTGAGGAAGGTTCATGTTGTTTATATATTGTATATCTATCTTGTCTGTTTTATTCCTTAGTAGTTTTCTGTCTTATGCCATAATTTATTCAATTTTTGATGCATAATTAAATTGTAGCACATTTTTTCACTGTTACAGGAACGTGCCCTTAAATATCCCTGTCTGGATCTCTTTGTGCTCATGTACGGGAGCTTCTCTGGGGAGGATTCTGGAAGGAAAGTGGAAGGTCTTGGTGTGTTGGGCGCTCTCTGAAAGGGCCGTCTTTATCCTCCCAACAACATGCAGGAAAGTACCTCTCCTCCATATTCTTTCAAAGGGGCTTTCGTATTTAGTCAAGCAAAGTGGGATTTTTTTTTTTTTTTAAGTTCGTGGAAGAGGGGTTGACTGCTATTTAATTTCACAAAGTTCAAATTCTTTTTCATAACCATAGAGGAGATAGGAAGGCAACATAATACACGAAACACTTGTGAATGAAAAAAGGGGATAGTCATGGAATGAGATAGAAGGTATTAGGTTAAAAGCCCTTTTGTTGCCTTCTATCGGGGTTGCTTGGACTACACTGCAGTGCATCTCGTTCAGAAAGGGTGGTGGCTTAGCCTCCCCGTGACATTCCCGGCTGACAAGACCCAGTCTTGTTGCAGCCTGAACTGATGCTGTTTGAGAGGCATATTAGGAAATGAAAGTAGATATCTAATGAAAGGTTCTGGATTAAATAGCTTAAGTGGGTAAGAATCAGCTTTCACAGTCATTGGATTAACCATCCTGACCTCTCTGAACATCTTCATGAACCTCTCTTTTTTTAGAAAGAATCTCTCTTCTATGTGGAAGTTACTATTAGCAGAAATGAAACCCTAGTTTTGTCAGAAGGAAAAAAAAACATTACGACTACTTTTATGTTATCTTTATCATGTTGTTGTTGTTGTTTTTTCCTCTCTTCTGACAGTGGGCTCTGTTTTCCTCTTAGTTCTGCAGGAAGAGCCCATTTCCTTGACATGCTTTTCCTTTCATGTATAAATAGCAAGTGTTGGACGGCCTTTGTAGCCCCAAATCTCTTCCATTCTTCTCACTCATTCCTCAACTGAAATGTCTATCTAAATCGAGCAGATGACCATGGCTAATGTGATGCTCTTTACCTTTTGTTTAAATTCTCTGTTCTTCTTGCCAAAGGTTTTTATTGTTGAGAGTATCATTTCTAACTACTCAGTACTAGACTCGCAGATATCACGAGGTTGTCAAGTTCCTCCTGGGTCTCCTCACTGCCTTTGTAGTCAGTCTTCCCTTTCCTGCTCTAATCTGACCAGTGTGATATGTAAATTATAGGTCAGGAGAAGGTTTCCTCAGGGCTGCTACCCAGAAACCCCTGGGGCAAAAGGCATATATGGGAGCAAAGGGCAGGAATCATGTCCTTGTCATTTCAATATAGTACTTAGCACATTTGTGAACTCAGTAAATACTAAGCACAAACTCTTAAGTGTCCACTTGCCAGTTATCTGTGATAAATGTCACAAAACTGATTGGTTTTCCTCAACACACAATATGCGTTCAGGCCACTTGAATCCCCTCTCCCAGATGCATGTGGTGCCTGTTCAAGTTTGGGGCTCCCAGGGCTAAGCGGAAGAGAGTTTGGGAAGGAAATCGGTGGGGGCAGAGCATATAAAACAACAATAGCTAAAACATAATAATAACTCCCGTTATCTGTTGTTCTGGGCCACTGGCTCTCCTCCTAGCCTTCCATCGTCATAGAAAACTGAATATTGAAAGAAATTATAAATCAAGAAGGTGACGATGGTGATGCCATTCAGCTGCCTATTAGCCCGAGGAATTGTTTTAGATAAGCAGAAGGCCACGTGGCTAATGCCTAAAAGAAGCAGCTGGTTCACGGGAAATTAAACTCTCTGTCCCTTCTCTGACCCCCCTTTCTATTACATTCTACTGGAAATTTGTACTCGTGAAGAATTTCTGAGTCCTTTACTGTAGGCAAATACTCCTGTGGGCCTAATACCTAGAGCAGTGAAAAGGGAGGTTACAACGCAGGAGGGAGGCAGTGAGTGGCAGCGGTGGGTGTGACTAGGGAGGAGAGTGTCTTCCTCAGTCTTGGTAGCCCTGTGGGCTCACCACAGCTCGGAGCTCTCAGAGAGCCTGCCCAGCCACAGGGGCTCTCCTACCCTTCAGTGACTGACTTCTGTGTGACTTTAAAAAGGCAAATTGCTTGAATTGGATCGAATGAAGTTCTAGAACTGCAGACAAAGCCATGGCCACCCTGCCTACCTGTGATGTTTGTAATGCCGCCATTTTCTTGCTTTCACCAGAGCATTGTCCCCGTTTTTGTTTTTGTTTTAAAGCACAGTTTCTGAAAGGATCACATTAAGCTTCGTTGTGCATTTAGCTCTTACTGTAGTAGACTGGATGAAGAACAGAGACAACAAGAGGGTGCTGTCTATCTTCAGAAGGGCTCCAACAAGGTCACCAGAAAGGGAGGTTGGGGGAAGGTCATTCCTCAGGGAACTTAGGGACCAGAGAAAATGTACTTCCTTCCTTCCCACCTCACATGTCTACTCAGTGTGGTTGTTATGTTAGTGAAACTAGCATAAACTAAGTCCACACTAGGATTTTGGCAAAACAACCAAAGAGAAAAATACAAAAAAAGTAACAGGTTGTCTGTGGTTGAAAAGAGAGTACTGTTGCAGCAGCAGCTTCTGGAACTTTCTTCTCCTGGAAGCTTCCAGCCATCTGACCTGTGGCCAGACCCCAGCAGTTAATTGTACAGTAATCTTAATCGAGACTCAGTCTCTCTGAACTGCATTGTCCGAATCAGCAAGTTGTGGTTTGTGGGACCCTAGGTTGTTGACCCTCTTACCCCGTGGTGACATGCTGAGTGATGAAGGTGCCCAGAAGTGGTCATCACCTCCTTTCCCTTCTGCTCCTCTCGCTTAGTATCTTTCAGAGTTATTAAAAGGCTTCAATATCCTATTACCCACAGAAAGCAGATGCATCTCAAAATTTATGACCAGAATCGGGATATTCACCTTGATTGCCTTACTTCAGGTGAAGATGGGACAGTTGGGGGCGGGGTGGGGTCATCTCCTGTTTCGGGGAGTCTCTACTTTCTGTGGGCCTTCTTGTTTTAACTTATCTACAAGGTTAATGGATTTAGTTATGTGTTAGATTGTAATTAAGGATTCTTCCCAATTAATGATGCTGGTCTAGGAAAAGCCATAAATTCTCCCATGTCTCAGTTAGCTTAAACTTGAAATAAAGTAGCATTTAGATGAAGTTCCTCTCTCCTAATATGTGCTTTTGTGCACATTGGGTTCAATCAATATTGATGAACTGATCTTCTAGAAAGAAGATAAGTGCATTAAACCTTATCTCATCTGTCCAGTTAAGTCAGGTTCTGTGCTTCAAGTATTAGTGTCAGGGACGATTCTGCAACTTCACTTTCCAAGTAATGGGAAAGTGGAATAAATTATTTACTGAAAACTTCGGTCATTAAATGCTCCCTGATCACCTGAGGCAGTAATATTAACCGTATAAGGGGAGATAATAATACGATTTGGTCAACAGTTAATAATGATTAATGAGTGGAAGAAAGAGAAAAACGTTTTAAAATAAGGCAGAAATGTAATGTTTCTGTTGGCTTGTATTTCTGTAGAAATTTTTAAAGCTAAGCATATGTATCATTTTCAGTTTTTTGAAATATGCCATTAAGAATTATGGATTTACAGTCTCCCCAAAATACATTTAATCTTTTAAGCATTTGTGCTATTGAAAAGATCATAGAGGATCAAGTAAAAGCATTTTAAATGTAAATCTTATAAGCAGGAAGAATGGCAGCACTCTGCTGTGGTGTCCTGTTTATTTTTCCAGGATGAAACTAAATGGCGTGTACTTAGGAAGCCTACTAGGGTTTTTCTGGAAGGGTGGTGGCAACTTAGTAGCCCTAAAAAAGAGTGGATACTTATAGGAAATAGAAATGCATATGCCAGTGTTAGAAAAGAGACCAAGAAAGCTCGCGACTCTACATGAATGAAAACGATCTAAAATGCCGAGGATAGTCTGTCAGTAGGGTTGTGTGGAACAAAAAAGCAGACCAGGTGAAGACCAAACAATTTCCAAGTGGAATTGCATCACTAGTGCAATTAGACCACATGGTGGACATTAGGTCTTGTCTCCAGCAGAGCCATGAAGGTGCTGCCTGAATTTCTAAGGAGTTATTTATGCTGATGCAATTTTTGCCAGGGTGCCTCTGATTTGTGGTGTAAAAGAGTCAAAGCAGCAAATAAAGGCTGTGTGAGTCTAAAGTGAGTGAAATATAGGGACCTGCCCCATCCAAGAAGCCATTCTCCACAGTTGTGTGTGCATAGTATACATTATTGGCTTTTGTGTTTAAAAGTTTCTCTGGCGATTTCCTTCTGAGACCCAGAACCCCAAGGCGTAACCCACAGTGCTTACGACAGGTCTAAGCAACTTCTTAGGGTATAACGACCTCTCTGCTCCATGTAAAGACTTCAGTAACTTTAAATATTAGTCAGCTGGGGAGAAAACTTGTTAAAATGTAATCTCATGTACGAAACAACTTCTATAGCAAGTTTCTTGATTCGCTTTTTAAATATGGACAATTTTAAGGATTACTGAGAATAAACGAAGGTGCATGTTAATCCAGTTACAATCACTGTACCTGAGTAAATATCCAGGGTTACACACCATAAAAAGAGTTACCGTCTGTCTGCTGTCTTCATCTAATATGCAGCACAGAGTATCTGTAGCAGAGTATCTACTTAATAAATACCGGTTAAATAAATAAATGGATTTGGACAACCAGGCTGTAATAGAATTAGGTCTACATAGGACAGGTAAATGGGCTTCTGAATAAGGTGATCACTAAAGCTCGAGTGTGATGATACGCAAAAATTAATGCCAGCAATATTTTTACTCTAAAGATGTTGAACATAAACTAGATAAATCTTTGTATCTTTGTATCATTGTTGTACTCTTATGCAGTCGTCTGCCTCCAGAGTGGTGGGCTGCACCCAACAGAGCCAGGAAATCACTGAGGAAGTCACACGATACGTGAGTGTGTGACATTCTGGCCGGCGTTGATTCACGCACAGCTCTAATGTTGTATGTTGGCTCATTAGCAAATCTCTGGTCTGTGCTTTGAATCCTGTTTTCCGGTTTCAGCGTGGATTTGTGCTATTTCAATACTTACCTTACTTACTTGAAAGACATAAATCACACTGTGGCTGTGTTTTGAAGCCGTTAGTACTGCAAGAAATCGTGCTTTGTTTTTTCCCCCACCCTGGCTGTGGCAGCGAAGCTTAGGACTCAGACAATCTTCAAACGCAAGCTCTGCTGCTTTTTAGGTGGGAAAGCCTAATGGAGTTGCTTAACCTCTCTGAGCCTCAGTTTACCTCTCTGAAAAATGAGGACCCTGCTACTAATTCACAGGATCATTAGTCTTCTCAGCCTCTGTTAAGCTACACAGAGTCTGTCCGAACTGTCTAGCTGAGGTTTGCTGGGAAGGAAATGCCTATTTTCTGCGTTTGGCACAGTGGAGGTACTGTTACTGTCGGTGAAATGGCCCACAGAAAACAGATACAGGGCAAAGTAGCTTTAGGAAAATGTGTCGTGTGGACCGGGTTGAAATTCAGAAGACAGCGGATGCTGCGAGAGGAGGTCGGAGAAGCAAGAAGCAGCCGAGTTGGGGGGAAGGGGTGCACAGGTAGATGGCTGCTAGAGCTCCGGGCCCCATGGCAGCGGGTGGGTAGGGATGATGACCTGGCAGTGCGGGGCTAGACTGGACAGTCAGACTACGAAGAACGGGAACAACTCAAAGAGCTTTGGCTCCCATTTGGTGGAGGAGCAAATAGTCCCACATATCTTAGTATCTCTTGGGGTTGTTACTAGTAATAGGCACAACATGATAGCTGATGTTGAAATTACGCTTAGTATATCGTGAATCATTAGGAGAATATGCTCAAGATATTGTGCTTAAGAGAGCAGGAAGATCTAAAATATGACTTAGAAAGCTTGTCATGAAAAGACTTAAGGTAGAAATCTGTATTGTATATATATTTTTTTTAAATTTTCATTTATTTATTTGACAGAGAGAGACACAGCGAAAGAGGGAACACAAACAGGGGGACTGGGAGAGGGAGAAGCAGGCTTCCCGTTGAGCAGGCAGCTGGCGGGACTTGATCCCAGGACCCTGGACCATGACTTGAGCCAAAGGCAGCCGCTTAACGACCGAGCCACCCAGGCGCCCAGAAATCTATATTATATTTTTATTTAAGCCTCAGTTATCTAGATTAAAAACAACAACAGAACTTAACGTGAAATTCATTTACAAAAGCCCCGGTCAGAGGGAGCTGAATCTTGGCTTCTAGATATTGTAGTCAGCAACGGTTTCCTCATCTTTCAAATGGAAAGTAAGAGGTTTGGAATAATCCCTGGAAAGTCTTAGCACGGTACCTAACAGTACCTGCCACGTAAAGGTTAGCTTTCATTATAGGTGTGTTCTTACTATGGATGTTACAACTACGATTTTACCTTTTCGATGATTTTTCTGAAACCATTAAATTCCACTCCTTTTATAGCACCTGGAGGTCCTTGTTCTGGACTCCTTCATTTGGTCTAGATGTCTTGTCTTTCATTCAGTTTCCAAACGTTGTTTTTATATTGGAGAAATTGCTGCACATTAAAAGCTCGGGAGAGGAGTTTATATTGCATCCGTGTGCTCTCTTTCTCTTCTTTCTTGGCTGGGTGTTGGATATGTCCACACCATGTGTGTTCACAGTTTTCCTTCCCAAGCTCTAAGTAGTGCCCATGCGTCACTGCTGCTTGGCAGCCACAGTCCATATGCTGAAGTATGTTCCTGTTAGTCTTTGTTCAATCTGCAACCACATTCCTCTTCTCCTTTCCTCTCCCTCTTCCTGCTTGTAGTCTTTCTTTTGGTTTAACGAATTGTCACGAAAACATACTTACAGTGAGACTGCGCTTCAACTCCCTTTTGTGACATCATTGTAACAGAAGTGGGTTTGTTCTCAACGGAGGGGAGGATTGTGCCATTTCTACGCAAACAAAAATAACAGCTTTCACTGTTTCTTATATGCCATTCATAAAGTGTCAGCTCAGGTAGAAAAGGCCAGGGCTTCAACTGAAGTTGAAATGAAAAATTTGAGTTTCAATCAACGTCAGATACTAGTCTTTATCTTGCCAAGAAGATTTACACACTTTGGAGCGATAGCTCTGATTAAATATTTGTTGGCACGTACCATGTGGCATTCTAGGAACCAGGATCTATCTGTACGGTAACTTTGTACCTATCCTATTCAGAGAAACAAGAGCTACAGGGGTGGGTCAGGTTTAACTTTTGAGAATGATCAGAGACAAATATTTGACTGATGGATGTTCAAATAATGATTATCCTAAATGTACCGAAAAATCAAATAAATGGAGAACTTTTCCATCTCACTAGTAATTTTACCTAAAAGGAATTTTAATTCCTCACTTCAGAGTGATATTTTAAAAAATGTAAATCGGATCCCATTGCCACCCCCACCCCCAAACAGACAACACTGCCTGAAATCTTCAATGACTTATGGGTACCCTGAGAAGAAAGTGCAATCTCTTTCATAGAACCAGGATGCCCGGGGCACCTGGGTGACTCAGTGGTTAAGCAGCTGCCTTCGACTCAGGTCATGATCCCAGGGTCCCGGGATCAAGCCCCACATCAGACTCCTTGCTCAGCAGGGAGCCTGCTTCTCCCCTGCCTGCCGCTCCCCCTGCTTGTGCTTACTCTCTCCCTCTCTCTCTCTGTGTCAAATAAATAAATAAAATCTTAAAAAACAAAACAAAAAAAACCCAAGATGCCTTCGAGGAACTGGCCCATCGCACTTCTTCACACTGGCCGTCCTTCACTTCCTCATGCTCCATGTCCGCCCTGCCTCAGGACCTGCTAGGACGTTTCCCCTGTTTCGGAATGCTTTTTCTCCCCATTCTTTACATGGTTAATTTCTCCTCAGCCTATACTTCATTGTCACAGTTACTTTCTGAAAGGGCTTTCCTCAAAGGGCTTTCCTGGTCCCGTGATTTAATTTGGAGCCTCAAAGTTGCCATTTTTCACGGTCGCCTGTTCTTTAACTGTTATGACATTTACCACAATCTGTAACTGTGTATTTATTTGTGTATTTCTTTAGAATCCATCTCACAAATAGATTGTAAGGCCCATGAGACAAGGATTCTGACTTAGTCACAGCTATATGTAGTGCCAGGCACAGTGCCTGGCAAATAGCAAGCACTCAATAACTCTGTGCCAAATTGATAAATACGCATATAAGATTGCAAGAGAAGGATATGTAATTGAGATGGTTTGCATGTGTCTTTGCTCCTTTTCGCTCTCTGGTTTGCTGTAAATGTTCCACATCTCATATGGTTTCCTCAACAAAAAACATTATAATATTATTTTAGTTTGAGTAGCAATGACATTTATTGAGTTATGAGCTTAGTGGTTCTACACACAAAGGTACATTAGATGTAGCTTCTCCCTTAATGGAATTCATAAGCAGAGCGATAAACATTTAACTCTTTGGAAGGCAGCATGAGGATTGTACCTAAGGGCAGGAAATGATACTGGAAGGACAGATGGGACTTGGGTTCTAGATCATTTGGGTGATTTTGCTAATAGGTTTGGATGCTATTTTGTAGGCCACAGAGGCCATGAAATATTTTAAAGCAGATCTGTGTTTTAGAGACATAATACTGGAGTTCTATCTGAAGACCTTACCAAGAGAGTTCAACTGAGTGGTGGCAATGAGTTGCCAACAGAGTGGGACAGAAGAGGGCAAGGAATAATAGCCCAACTTTGCAGAAGTTAGGTTGTTATGGGAAGAGCAATAATGATGGGATCTCTTTTAAAAATCTTTCTTTTTTAAAAAAATTATGACACTAATATGTGCTTAATAGAATTTGGAAAGTGCAGCAAATTATAAACAAGGGAATAAAGATTACAATATGTTACTGGAAGGGAAAGCAGAGTCGAGGGAAAGTACTCTTCAGATGGTAAGATGGAAAGTACTCTTCAGATGGTCAAGGTGAGGGAGCTTTTGGAAACGATCCAGAAGGATCTTCCTTTATAGAGATCTCTTTGTTTGCAGGTCCTAATTTTATCCATCTAGAGAGGCCACAACCTTCTTGGTCTCAGAGCTTTTGCTTTTATTTTTTCCTCTGTCTGGAGTAGTTCCTCTTGCTGTTCCTCCTCTCCTCCTTTTACCTGGCTAATTTTTACTCCCTCGGGCAAATAGTAGTAATAATAATCAGCATCATAATAATAATAATTGCAGAAACATATGTTGATCACTTGCCAGATGCTAGTCACTGTAGTTAGTGCTTCCATTCTTATCTAGTTTAATCCTTATAAGATTTCTATAAGGTGGGTATGGGATCTCATTCTTTTTTTTAAGATTTTATTTATTTATTTATTTTGAGAGAGAGAGCACGAGCACAAGCAAGGGAAGGGGCAGAGAGAGAGAGAGAATTTCAAGCAGACTCCCTACTGAGCATGGAGCCCGATACAGGGCTCAGTCTCACAACCCTGAGATCATGACCCGAGCCAAAATCAAGAGTAAGATGCTCGATGGACTGAGCCACCCAGGCACCCCACGATGATCTGAAGATACTAAGACACTGCCACATTAAGTGACGTCAGCAGGTATAAATATCACTACTTGTAGTTCCCTCAGGGAAGCCTTCTCTAACAGCTCACATCCCTGACCTAGTTAGGAACCCTTGTAATGTGTTCTCATAGCCCCTAAGTTCTCCTGGAAGACTTGTATCACGCTAGAACTAATTTGCTAAAGGTGGCTCTTCCCATTTAGATTGCAAGCCCCGTGAGGGCATGGTCGAGGTCTGTCTTGTTCCTGGCTGTACCCGCCAGTGCTTAGCATTGTGCTCACATGGCACATGGTAGGGTGTTCAGTTAACCAACCAATTGACACTAAAGACTGCTGCTCTTGTGATAAGGTTAGTCTAAGCCTGTAATGCACCAGCCTGGTAAAAGCACCCACCTTGGAAGAGGATCCTTGTTGGCTGAGCTCCAAGATAGCCCTGGGGCCTTGAGGTAATGAGGGCTTTGGGATTTTCTGGGGCTTAAATGCCTCTAGATCAAACTGTGTATCTTCTTTTCCATCTCCTTTCAGTTCCCTGTATTCCATGGTGCCGTGTTGTAATAGATTTGATTTTCCAGGCCTTGAACTAGTCCCATCCTTATGCAAGTCTAGACAGCAGGGACTACAGGCCTGCCAAGGTTGATGTTCAGATTCTCTGAGCAGCTTATTTTAAGGGTTCAAGTTTGCTTTTATTCAGGTTTTATCCATCTGATTTTCATTGAACTTTTAAGGCTTTATAATTTGAAAGAAAAAAATAAGAGATTGTAGAAGATGATTTTTCAAGGTAATGCTGCATCAAAAGTTTGATTTTCGTATTTTGTCTGATGGATTAGATTTAAGTAGATTCGAAAATTACCAATAAATGAATTTCTTTAGCACACAAAAAATAAATTATTAACTTATACATTTTAGTTTAAATGTGGGTTGCATTGTACATTTTAAAGTAAATACGGGAGTCCCTTCCTTATCTACAGCTTCGCTTTCTGCACTGTCAGTTACCCACTGTCAGAAGGTCATTAGTAGCCAAACGCTATGTCACAATGCCCATGACATTCACCGCACTTCTCCTCATTACGTAGGCGTCTTATCATCTCATGTCATCGCAAGAAAGGTGAGTACAGTGCAATAAGATATCTTGAGAGAGAGAGAGAGAGAGACTATATTCACATAACTTTTATTATAGTATATTGTTACAATTGATCTATTTTATGATTAGTTATTATTGTTTATCTCCTACTATGCCCGATTTATAAGTTAAACTTTTTTCACAGGCGTATATTAAAAAGCATAATATTTGGTCTGGAGCTATCTGCAGTTTCAGGCTTCCACTGGGGGTCTTGGAACATATTCTCTGTGAGTAAGGGGGGACTACTGTATATTTTTGGATTACTTTTGGACCCGTTGCTTATTTATTTTATTTATTGAGACATAAGAACTATGAAGGCACTGGAAGGTGAATGCTCATTTCAGCAGATTAATCTCAGGTATCTAGAGCACAACAACCGACATCCAAAGAGCAAGCATTTAAATTAATTTTGACATAAACTAATACATTTAAGGATCCTTACTATTTCTTTAAAGTTAATATGACCCGTCAAGAAAAGAAACATGCTATGAATTTTTTTCTTAGTTTAGATATTAATTTTTTGTTTTTTGATTGTTTTTGCTTTTGTTTTTCCCTTGAACACTGGTCACGGTAAGTAAGAAAGACAGTTAAGGCAGGTCAGCATGAGTTTTCAAAATACTGGCTTGGGAGCTACTTCAGTCTTTATCTTTGTCTTCCTGTTTATTTATAGACTGGAAAAGGAAGACAGCCTTTCCTGCTTTTGCAGTTTCCTAATGATGATATCTCAGTTTATAATGAATAAATCCAAAGGAAGAAGGCGTTCTTTATACATCTGCAGAAGAAACCACCACTCTTAAAAGCTGGGGGTCAGGGTTGTTAGGTTCAAGTGGTTAAGTGATTTTCACCATTTCACTTTATTTAAAAATTAATACAACTTTTTCAAAAATTTCTTAGCCTTGAAATATATTTGAGCTGGTATTATAAAAAAGAATATCAGAATAGACAGTATTATAAAAGGGTATAAAGATAATTGTTGTGAGCCATAGTAAAACTAACTCTTTTGGCATTTCATGGCTGGTCCTGATAATTTTGTTACCTTTGGCATGAAATTAAAGTCAGTAGAGCCTATGATCTGATTACCCTATTTATTACAATATTTTGCATTCATTCAATCAGCACTTCCTAAGAGTGCTGAGTGCCAAGAATTCTTAGGTGAGTAAGACCTATCCTGGGTTTTGGAGAGCCCATAGTCTAGGGGAAAAGGAGATGACTTAATCCTCTCTGTGGTCATCAAGGGCATCAAGCAATCCACTATAAGAACCACTATAGCCTCTCTTGATCCCCAGTGCTCAGAAAAGCCATGTTCCAGTCTGCCTTCATTTTGGGGTCTTCAGAATTTCAGCAAGTTAGTTAGGGATATTAGAAAGACGGGGCAAGACTCTTTCATTAATCCATTCACTCATAAGTATAAGCTGCCATTTGTGGCAGAGATGTCCTGTGCTACATACTAACAGTATAAAGGTGAAAGTCCATTAATGTCTTCAAGGCGCTGACAGTTCCGTTGGGGAAAAAAAATCAAGTCTACGTATATAATTTGCCCAGCCAGAGGAGTAAGCGCAATGAGATCAGTACCATAGACTTTCATGAACAATGTAATAGAATCATCCAGAGACAGGGCTATGGATTTAGCAGCCCTGTTTCAGTTTCCTCAGGCAGCTTTGTTTCCCAGCTTCTTTGAGGTTAGGGTGGAGCCCTGTGACTGGGCTGTAGTGAGTGGAATGTGGGCAGAAGTGATGTACACCACATTTTGAACTGGATATAAAATGCTTCACTCTCCTTCCCTTTCTAAGATGACCTTGGAGGCCAGATATAGAAGATGGCAGCATTATCAGATAGAAGGAGCTGCCTGGCTTCCTGAAAGATTGTGTGCAGTTCACTCATCCACCTATAAATACTGACCCTCCAAACAATACTGAATTGTAAAATAAATGAGAAATAAACTTTTATTATGTTAAGTCCTTAGATTTGAGCTTACTTTTTATAGCAGTTAATTGTACTGATTAATGTACTCTCTCTCCACTCTAATAAGGATATCTGCCCCTAGTAAGTATTAGTTATTTGAGGAGAGGGGAGGAAGTTTTCCAGGTGGCTAACAACATAGGGGAGGGAGAAAGCTTGGAGCTTTCAGGAAACTGAAGTTTGGTGTGGCCCGGTGTAGTGGGAGTGGAGGGCAGTATTTAAGTAATAGGACTGGAGAGTAATGTCAAGGGCAGATCATGGAAAGCTTTTGGGCCAAGCTAAGGGAAAACCACCTAGACGTGAGAGAAAGCTGTGTAAGAAATAGAGTGTGTAACGGTGATGTTCAAACAGTAAAGAATAGGAGCTAATCCAGATTTGGTAAATGGCTTAATACTAGAAACAGTTTCTCATAATTGAGGTAATTTTTGATAATGGACATGCTTTTAGTGGGGTTTCCCACATACATGGTCTTCAAAAGTTTGTGGTCATAGACCCCTCCAGTGTGCTAACATGAACATGGACTTTGATGGAACCTGAGAAAAGTGAAGGAGTTGGGAATGTTCCACTTGAAGAAGAGGGAACTTGAAAAGGCTATAATCATTATCTTCAGGTATGGATAGCAGGTGGAAGAGGAATATACTTGACTGAATGGTCCCAAAGCGCTAGTTAAATAATAGGTAGAAGGGTAGGGAGACAGATTTGGGTTCAGCATAAGGAAGAACTTTCTGTCATAATTGCCTGAATAGCAATTGTTCAGTCCTAGAGAAGATGATGATGCGTTTTAAGAACAAGAAGGGTTGAAGTAGATTGGCACCACAACTTGGAGAGACTGTGATGGAGGTCATTCAGGTATTGGATGAGGCTGGGATTAGAAAACTTTTGATGTTTTTGCTAATAATAGTCTCATAGTCTTTGATAGTTATCTGAAATTTAAACTTTTATGAAGGCTGACTTTACTTACATTCGCCCTGATTTCAAAGTCAAGGAAGAGTATAAGGTTAAAAAACTTCTGGAGAGAAAACTACTCCTGCACAAAAATGTCTTTACCCAAAGCTAACCATTTGGCACTTCCTACATACTTTTTGTTGGGGCTCATGAATAGGCATTTAGTCCGTTGAGTACGGCTAAATGACCTAGCAATGATATTATTGAATGGTATCTCCAGCAGAATGTCAGACTTCAACAAGAAGGCAGTAGGGTGAATGAAAAGGCAGATACTATCTTCCTCTGGGATATTGGGGGAAGAAACTTTCTCTTGACTCCCTTATTTATCAACACCAGATAGCCCAACTATTCTCTAAACCGTCAGAATTTCTCTCATCGCTGCCTCCGAACTGATGGATGGGGATTGATTGGTCTTGCTTACCAATGTGCACTGTAGCAAGACACAACTTTATTTAAAATACCATTAAGATGCAAACACATTATGGCTGCTCTGAAGGCTTTTCTTACAACATGAATTATTTAAATAGCTTCTTAATAATTGCATTGATTGCCACAGTTAAAAGCAGATCAGATTATAGAATCTGCTCAGTACCACTTAAATGTTTATAGATGTTCAAGTTGACAAAGACCTTTTAGACACTGATAATTCCTTGCACTAGATTGGAATGCCGGAGATTTAGCATTACCAGTAGTGCTCTGTGATTATTTTTAATAAATCAGGAGCACTATACCAGCAGCCATTTAAGGTCTTCATTCGTATTCCATTTTATTCCCAGAGTCATAGCCCGAAAATCTAGTTATGCTAAAAATCTGACCAAAAACTTTTACATTTATATTGATCAGAAGCTTTTATGTTTCTTTTGCAAAGATCAATATAGTAAACGTGTCCTAACCTGTGTGTATTGATGCATATAATTTAAAAATCTATGAATATTTATAGTGACAAAATCCACTAAGATTTCAGGTTCTTAGATGCTTTTAGTACCCTAGAAAAGAGGGGCAAGTGTACTATGCAAAGAAATTATAGGTGAAGCAAAACTTAGATCTTTTGTTCTCTTTGATTCTCTCCTTATTTGGAAGTGTCTGGGGAGAGCGATTTCCATAGTCTCTTAGTCTGCCCAGGTTGCCATAACAAAATAACCATAAACGGGGTGGCTTAAAAACCGAAAAATTTATTTTCTCACAGTTTTTGGAGGCTGTTAGTATGAAGTCAGGGTGCCAGCATGGTCAGGTTCTAAAGGGAGCTTTTTTCCTGGCTCGCAGATGACTGTTTTCTCGATGTATGCTCACACGGTCTCTCCTTGGTGCATGCGCTTGGAGAAAATTTACCAGCCTAACTGGATTAGGATCCCACTCTTACAACCTCATTTAACTTTAATTTCCTCCCAAAAGCCCTATCTCCAAATATGGTTACCTTGGAAGTTGGGACTTCAACCTAATGAATTTTGGGGAGATACAATACAGTCCACAGCGCATATGTGTGGGTTCTAGAGTCAGACTGCTTGAGTTTGAGTGTGATCTGGGGCAAGTAACTTAGCCTCTCTGTTTCTTGGTTTTGTGTAAACTTAGAATGAAGATAGTAATTATTTCAAGGTCTTAGCATGTTGAATAAATGAGTTAAGACATGAGAAGTACTTAGTGTATGGCATTTAGTAAGTGTTCAGTAAATGTTAGTTATTACTGAATATTGGATTAGATATTTGTACCTTTAGCTAAGAGTTTTGTAATTTTATATATGTGATACTCAAGTACTTCATCTTTATAGATATCAATAATTACTGGCATTGGGAATACACAACATACCTTTAAAATATTCCCCCTGAATCTTGATAGATGCTTGAATATAGGAGAATAGAATATATTTTATTTACAAAGTTCTTATAATGAAGGTTTTCCCATCAGCGTTGATCTGGCTTCCCTACTCCTCTCTCTTCTGTCCAGCATTACAGAATGTCTGCTCTCCCAAAAACAGGACCTTTTATTGTTTATCTCTTAAAGATTTCAGGATAATATTGTGTGCATTCTACCAAAAAGCAAGGGCAGTAACTTTCCTAACAACAGAAAAAAGGAATTCTCTACATTTCCCATTATTTTACTTAGCCCTGACACATGTGCGGGCTGGCACGTGTGTGCGTGTGTGAACACACACACACACACACACATGCTTTCCTTCTTGTACAATTAATAATAAAACACATGTTTGTATAACTTATTGCTGTGGAAATCAAGGTACCGCATCCATTTTAGAAACTCAGTAGTCTTTCAGTTCTACTTACAGGGAGTTTGGGGTCAAAGATATCTTTATTTAGTTAGTGTCTTGGAAAGTTAAGTAGAAAATAGTGGACACCTTACCAGTAGCTCTGCAGATAAGGTATAGTTGCCCAATTCATTGGCCAATATTCTATTTCCTATGTTAAATTGAACACCAACTGGAATTTGAATTGAATTAAGAAGGTGGAGAAAGTACACTTTAACTGATTTTCAAATAATTATCTTTTCAAGATTGTAGCACATACTATCAGATGGTCTGCATTCCTTTGTGGCTCTTTCTAAATCTAAAGGAGGAACTGTATTTTCTATAAACATCAATCAAGGTTGTTTCTCTTTGGCAGACAGGGTTTAAAAAGGGTGGGGTGGGGGCAGGAAGAGGAGAAAAAGCAAGCTAGAAAATGCCCATGAATTCTCTTAGCCCTCTTCATAGCCAACAGTTTTTTCCTGCCTTCTGAATTCATGTTTATGAGTTGGGCCCATTGCTTACTTCCCTATCCCATTTTGAGGACATGACAAATCGTGGATATCTTATTTTATTAGTTGTTTTATTATTTTATTGTTGTTTTATTATTTTAAATAGTTGTACCTCTGAGTGAGATTATAAGACTTTCACTAAAATTAGAAACTTGAGTCTTTATATCCAAACTTCTGTTAAAAAAAAATAAAATGAAATATTTATGTAGTGCAGTGTCTAGCTGCCATAGGATGTACAATTTAAGTGATGTATCCCTGTAATACTTTTCAGTGTTGGGATAGCCAATTCTACGAGAATACTGAATGCAACAGAAAATAAAATCAGCATGATATGGGCATGCACAACTTGCATGTAAACTAAAATGTACTTAAATTATATTTAAATGTACTAGGATACAACTATTGAGAAATAGTATTGAATAGTGTCAGTAAATAAATATATACATGCATACATACATACATATATACATAATAGTATAATATTCTTATTCTGGAAAGAAAATGAACATTGACACCTATCTCCATACTAAAAAATTGGTTTTGGGACGCCTGGGTGGCTCAGTCGGTTTAGTGTCCGACTCTTGATTTTGGCTCAGGTCATGATCACGAGGTTGTGAAATTGAGCCCCCCATCAGGCTCCATGCTCAGTGTGGAGTCTGCTTGAGATTCTCTCTTTCCTTCTCTTCTGCCTTTCCCCCTGCTTTCTCGCTCCCTAAATAAATAAATAAAATCTTTTTTTAAAAATTAAAAAAAATTGAAAATTGGTTTCAGTGGAATCATAGACTCAAGTGTAAACTCAGAACCATAAGTCTTCAAGAAGACAAAAGAGGGTGTCTTCGTGATCTCATAATAGGCAAAGATTTCTTGGACACCACACAAAAAGACAAATCATAAACTAAAAAAAAAATTGATAAGTTGGACATCATCTATATTAAACATTTCTACTCACCAAAATATATCTTTAAGAAAATGAATGGACAGCTACCAGCTGGGACAGTATTCACAGCACATATTCACGTGACAAAGGACTTGAATCCAGGATACATAGAGAATTACAAATGTACGAGAAAAAGATAAGCCAACTAAAGACTTGAGCAGATACTGCACAAAAGAAAATCTGTGAATGGCCATTAAGCTCATAAAAGGTGCTCAACATCATTAGACGTCAGGAAAATGGAAATTATAGCCACAATGAGATGTCATTTCCCATCCACTAGAATAACTAAAATAAAAAAGACTGCCAACTCTGAATATTGGGGAGGATGTGGAGCACCTGGAATTCTCAGTCATTGCTGAGAGTATAAAATCGTCTAATCACATTGGAGAACTGTTCCACAATTTCTTATAAAGATAAACAACATATATTTACTGTATGACCCAGCAGTTTGACTCGTAGGTATTTACCAATGAGGAATAAAAATACAGGCCCACAAAAAGGCTTGCATAAAAATGTCTATAGCAGTCTTATTCATAAAGCCCGAAACTGGAAATAATCCAAATATCCATTAACAGAAGAATGAATAAGCACATTTCTTTATAATGGAGTACTACTCAGCAGTAAAAAAGAATAAACTACTAATTCAAGCAACATCGATGAATCTCAGATACATGCTAAGTGAAAGAAGCCTGTTGCAAAAAAAAAAAAAAGGGGTCTTATTCTATTATTTCATTTTTCATGAACTCCAAATACAGGCAAAACTATACAGTGATGTCAGATAGTGGAGAGGGAGATTGACAGGAAAGGGGTATGATGTAACTCTCTTAGGGACAGAAGTGATCTGTGTCTTGTATTGAGTGGTGGTTTCACAACTGCATGCAGTTGTCAACATTCATGGACTAAAACATTTAAGATCTGTGCATTTTATTCTATGTTAATTATATCTCAATTACAAAAATAAGAATCTGTCTTCTTCCGCCAAAATGATTGCAGACTGATGAGTAATCCAAGATGGGAGCCTAGAGAATGTGAGAAATTGTTATATGTGCAATTTCTTGGAAAAAGAAGAAATTGGCTGCCTCCAATGTACATATGTATGTCTATGCTATGAGAACTTTTCAAAAGAATCTTAGAGAGGAGGATCTGGAACCAACAACCTACTAAGGAAATGCAAATGGAAAGCACTGCTGTTATACCAGCAGATATAGGGACATCACTGAATAAGCTATTTTCGAGCAAACAGATTTTGGTGGGGGGTTGGTGGGGAGCAGGAGTGGGCTTTGTTAGCAGTAAAGATGGCAACTCTCATGCTTTACCGAGGGGAGAATGTGGTGTATGGGGATCCTTCTGAAGATACCTTTGGTGTTCCTTGGCTTGAGAGTTGACTGACTGAAAGACCAACTAGTCAGTGTATGTCAAAGGTGAACTGAGGTTATCCAGAAGTCAGGGATGCTGGATTGGTTTTGGTATCAGAATTATACCTTGGACCCAGTTTCTTAAGGCCAGAAATGTTGGGTTCCGCCTCAGACATGAGGCTGGATCCATGTGATCAGCCTTCCTGATGGAGAACGAGAATTCCTTTATGTTCCCAGTTACCGGAAAGCATTGATTTTCCAAAGATTGCCTTTCATCTGCATAAACAATGGACTTTATATAACTCAATTCCCCTACGGAGTTCCTTATAATGATCTCAAAGTATTCTTGACTTCTGAATGCTTTCAGTGCTGCTGAGAAGCTAAAGGACTTGATAGGAAGTCAGAGAGGGCATCGAAATCTAAGTAGCTTATTCCCTTCCTGCAGTGGTAGGAACAGCAGGACCCTAAGGCATTTCTTACTTCTTATCCAGGTCCTGTCAAAAATCTCAGCCAATCACAGCAGGGAAAGTGGTATGAATGGGGTGATGTCCCTGAATTTTTGGAGTCAGGCTCTTGAAAACTCTGTCAGAGAAATTTACTTGTGTGTCCTTAATCCCTTAGATGGGGAAGTATCTAATAGGGTTTGGTTTGGAACTTGGTTTTGGTTTGGAACTGAGTTTTAGGAAAACTGTGAAGTATCACTTGCATCCATTATAATTATCGGTGCCTCTCATTTTCTCCCTGAATGACGGCCGTGTGTATTGTGTATGATATGGACTGCTTCTTTGTACCTGTAGACCTCACAATTTGAACATTTCCTATGTTATATATTATAAGATGCAAAAATGTTGTGAGACCCTGTCCACAAAACCCATGGGAGTTTGACCCAGAGGAAGCATCATATTCGTGGGATGCCTTTGTTCATATGGTTATAGACTTTGCAAAATTCATTTGTCAGCCACAAAATTGTCGTATTTCAACATCTGTTACTCTGGCACATACTGATGGAAAGATGAAGATTCTGTGCAGTGAATACTGGATTGAAGTGTTGGCATTTCTGACAGAACTGGCAATTTTTCAAATTGAGGGAGGCATTAGGTAGACTTTGCTTTATGGATTATATATCACTTCATTATGGATTATATACCATTCTTGCTAATTGTGCTAAACTTGGAGAGACTGCAAGAGACATGAGATCAGTCTACTGCTGCCTTCTCAGAATGCCTTTAGAAGAGCTCTGGTGGGAGCCACAAACTTAGACAAAAAACTAAGGAGGTGGCTGTGGTGAAGTTAAATCATTGTCACGAAGAATGATCCTAAAAGTCAGGGATGATGGCCTTCGGGATAGTAGTTGCCAATTTGTTATTCTATTTTTATGCAGATTTTTCCTCCTTTAATATTTTTTCAGGGTTTGGTCTAAGTGAATTGGGAACTCTCAGGCAGGTTTTACCTTGGCGACTATTCCTTTTAACATTTTAGACTTCTCCAGCTATTTTTTTTTTCATACCATCCATACTTATTTTGTCTATTAAAAATATTTTCCCAGTATCATTTCATTGTAGGGAAACGTAGTCTCCTCGTCCAACAGGCAAACAAGATTAATGTGCAAACTTAGCACTTATCTACTTACATCTTTTAATGATTTAAAAGTTCCTATCCCATCACTGAATTAAATATTCATGGTAAAAAAGAAAAGACAAGAAATAGAGTGGGGGCAGGGATGAGATTCTAGGATGTACTCGGGAGACAGACAGCCTGGCTGCTTGATTTCAGTTAATCTGGCTTTTTTAGTTCTTCACCCTTCACATTTCAGTTTAAAGGTCTTAGCTGAGGATTCTTTTGCTAAATACTTTCTTTTCTAACAGTGTAAACATGTACGCTGCAGTTGTCCAAGAACCTATTATTACTCTTTCGGCTCCTTTTTAAGTTTACTTTCTTTTTACTTAGTGGTGGCAGTAACACCCTCATAGATAAGCCATACTGAAGCATGGGTGAAAGCAGACAAGCAAAATTTCCAAGTTATTTCTTTTATTTGGAATAAAAAGTAGAAGTACAAGTTTGGTACTAAGTATGGAATAGGTATCAAATCAACCCAAAACTTTAGAGCTTCAAACAACAAGAATTTATTCTTTCTCACGATTCTGTGGCACAGGAATTTGGACAGGCTCAGGGTTGGCTGTTCTACATGTCATTACCTAGGGTCGGGCACTGGGCCATATTCAGCTGGGTTCACTCACTCAGTGGCATTCAGCTGGTGGCTTGGATGAGCTGGAAAGTTGTGAAAGTTTCACTTTGAATAGCTAGTGTCTCTTGCTTTGCACTTATCCTTTCTCTCTCCATCTCGGTAGCTTGGCATTTTCTCACAGGGCAGTAGTCTCAACCTAGTTGGACTTACTATTTTTTTTTTTCTTTTTAGAGAGAGAGAGAGAGAGAGCACACGCATGCACACAGCAGGGGTAGGGGTAGAGGGAGAGATAATCTTAAGCAGACTCCATGCTCTGCAGAGCCCAACACAGGGCTGGATCTCACGACCCTGAGATCATGACCTGAGCCGAAATCAAGAGTTGGACGCTTAACCAACTGAATCACCCAGGTGCCCCAGTGGTTGGACTTCTTAATGGTGGCTGGCTTCCAAGAGGAAAAAGGGAAGCTACCAGGGATAGCATCAGTTACACCATATTTTATTGGTCAAAGCAAGTTGCATGCCAGCCCAGATTCAAGATGAAGCGAGATAGATTCTACCCCTTGATGGATGGAGTGGCAGGTGACTTCAGGAAGGGAAGGAATTGGTGATGGCTGTTTTGAGAATACTCTATACTCCCCCTACCTACCTCAGAGAATGTTTGTGAAATTTAGATGAGTGAAAGCATTTCAGGGCCATATGTAAGGTATGATAATAAAAGAAGAGTTGAGATTCCAAAAAAAGTGAGGAAGAACTCATATGTATGCATATATATGTATTCCCCCCAAGGGTCTCATGTCTCCTTAGAATATTTCTAGTATCATATCTAGTTAAGGCATAGGGATAGTTTAAATAACCCTAATTATTTCCAGAAAGAGTTAGCAGGAACATTTGTTTCCAGTTCTGTTTGGTTCTGCTGGTTATGTCAAAAGTTTCAGTCAAGCTAAACTGCCTTGGCCAAAATACCAGACCCCTTTAAATATCTAATTCCCTGGAAAAGCTGGGTGACATGGCAGCTCAGTAACCACAGGACTCAGGATTGAAGTTGTCCTTTCTGCCTTGATTCTATCATTTCTGGCCTTCCTTGACAATACTTTTATTTATTTGTGGCCAAAGATCCTTTTCAGGACTGAATTAATAAAGATTTTGAGAGGTCATCAGTTAATCATCAGATAAAAATAATTCTAGACTCCTGCTGGCCATAAGTAATTGCCACATTTATCTGATGAGTTTGCTTCTTTTTTCGGGGATTTAGTAAATTATAGCCTGTGCTGTCTAATATGGACACCCCTAGCTATGTGTAACGTTTTAAATTTAATTAAAATACAAAATTCAGTTTCTCAGTTCACTCCAGCCACATTGCAAGTGCTCAGCAGCCACATGTGGCTGGTGGCCACCATATTGGACAGTGAACAGGTAGAATGCTTTTATTGTGGAAAATTTTAATGGATAGCATTATTTTAGACTTGCCTAATTCATATGTTGCTGGTTTTTTTCTCCTGCTATCTCCTTCAAAGGCTCTTTCATGTTTGTTTGTTTTGGGTAAGCAGTGGGGAAAAAGAGCTCAAACTCATGTCCAGTATGTCTGATTTTCAGTAGTGCTGATGAAATGATTGATAACTGGGTGGACTAAAACTATTGATTAGAGTAAGGTTTTTGAAGTACCTTTGAACTTAATTTATATCTATTGCCTGAAGCAGTTGTTGTAGAGGTGGCTATATGTGGTTTTTAAGTGGACTAGAATCATGTGTTAGCCAAACACTTCTTATGAGCTAGTGACAGCAGTTTTCTTATTGAATATTGTTTCATTACTTCTAAAAATTTCACTTTCCTGCAAACTCCTTTACTAGGTGAAAATTAGGCCACTCTGCTCCTATCTAAGACATTTGAAGTAGTACGTGCCCTTTCGTCAGTTTAAACAAAATTTCTGATCCAAGATACATTCGGATCTTGGTATATGCCAATTAAAATATTGACTTAAACAGAGGGGTCATAAAAAACGTGAGATTAAAATGATTAGGGGCCAAGTCCTTATCACCTAACCCAAAGTAAACGAGGATTGCACAATTCTGTACTGAAGAAACACAGTTCAGCTGCACAGGCATGCTTCTGGATATGCCAAACTGCTTTTAAATTATAGTGCTTCATGTTGAGAGATTGATATTGAAATATACTGGGAATTAAAATTCAGTTATGATGAATAGTTGCTAAAAAGGCTTTAAGATAGCACTGCAGAGATGTGGTGTAAAAAAGAACAGTCTTCAAAGCCAAGCCACATTTCTTCAGATTCAGAACCAGAAAAATTTGTGAAGTAGTGTGGTTTGCCAAACTGGTCTTCCATACTGGAAGCCTGCTTTTTATGTAACATTGACATAATTTATGTAAAACCAGGAAACAGATTATACCTCACTGCCACTTAATATTTGCTACATGGACCAAATTTTGATTGTAAAACTGAAAACGAAGTTTTGTTTCTGAGAACTTGAATTTCGTGAATAGAGTTGTTTAAAGCATGTTTTCCTTTTCCTTTTTTTTTTTTTTTTTAAATAAAACCAGTGAGAATAGGTACTCACCCAGGAGATCCAGCCAGTCAGCCAGGAGCCTCGAACCGCAGAAGGGAAGAATAGCTCATAGCTTCCCTCATTCGATTTCCTACATGATGTGAATTGCTTGAGGGTTGAGCAATGAGGATGATGTCCCAGGTCGAAATCTGCTTTTTTCTAGGTAGTTGGGCAGGTTACTTAGCATATCTGTCCAGAATTCCAAACCATTAAATGCAATGCCAGTCATCATTCTTTCCCAATAACTGTAATGACGCATCGAGGAGTCACAAAGATTTCGCTGCAGTGTTGCGGGAGGGCCTAACTTCTCCCAGAGCTCTGGCTCTTTCTTGGATGCACTGCCATTAGGCTACCTGCTGTCTCCAGACCCTGATATCTGGATTTTGCTAAGGACTTTTCTTGGTCAGGGCTGGTTTGCAGATCCTAACCTGAATTCCTCCACAGATGCCACAGCGTCATTGTTGCCAGGGGTTAAATCAATCTTTACACATAGGTCTGATAGCATACCATTAAAGTGACGTTTCTTCGAGTTAATCATGGCAGTGTTCTATGAAACCACCATTTTATTTGTTTCCTGGAGTTTAGAAGGCGTTTGAGACACCAGGTGGTAAGAAAAAGTGAAGAACAGAAAAGTGTTTGTGGAGAGGACACATGCTTGTGAATTTTACTGTTTGTACTGGGCCAGAAAACTGTGTGCAAATCTTAACCATTCTCACAGGTCCTGTCCAACTCTTTGCCACAGCTTTCCATAGTCACCACTGGTAGTCAATCTCCTTTTCCCTGTTCTCCTGCTGTCTGTCATTTAGATCTCTATCATATCACTGATAGGTTCTGCTTTGCTACTTGGTCATCTGTGCATGTCTCTGTCTTCTGGAAACCGTCAGGTTCTTCTTTGTACCTTTAGAAACACCTGTGGTATAATCATATATGTTTATACATAGACATGTGTATTTTTTAGTTCCTTGAATGTAATAGATTCATATTCAGTAAATAGGATTGAGTACATCCTCTACATTTGTACATGACACTGGTGAAAAAAGCAATGAAGAAAACAGATATGACTCCTTCTCTCAAGGAGATTTCATCAGAAGATGGATGTTAAATAAGAATTTAAATTGCAACTTGAAAGGAGATACACACTGTGCTCTGTGTCAGATTATGTAACGGGAGGGCCTAGCCTCTTCTGGGGGGTGAGGGGGAAGATTTCCCAGTAGGAGTGCTTGTAAACTGAGACGTGAGGGGTCGGTAGGAGAGGAACAGCATGTGTGAAGTATGTCGCTGGGTAGGTTGCCCTACATTTATGAAGAGCTGAAAGACCAGAATACCTGGAACTAAGTGGGTGAGGAAGAGAATGGTACAAGATAGTGCTGGAAGAATGGATAGGCATCAGATCCTGCAGGGATTTGGGGACCGTGTGAAGGATTTGATTCTTTAGTGTAAGATCAAGAAATTGCCACTGAAAAGGTAGAAAGTAGAAGATACTTAATCCATATTTATTCAGTTAAATCCTAACAGCCTCCAGCTTCCAGCTTCTGTAACTTACATTGTTACAGAATGTTACACTCTGTTCTCCTTTGCACCCACTGTTGGGGAAAAAGACAAAGAGGCATGACTTACACAGGTACTTGGAACCTCTTTCCTGGAAAGGAAAATAAAATAATAAGATGCCTCTTTGGAAATGGAACTGACTAATAGGTTGAAGGACTACCAGTGCGGATCCAAGGCTTTCAGAATTTGAATTTTATTCTTAGACATGGACCACTCAGTTTATTCTGGGGAAAACAACAACAACCACCTGATTTGTAGCAATCATCTTCCTCTCAATTTATTCTTGGACTTTTGCCTAGGTGAACTAGGCCTTTCTTGAATTCCGAAACCATTCCCCCTGCCACACACGGCCCCCTTCCTGCAACACTTAGCCATCAAAGGGCAAATTCCAGCATTTTTCTCTTGCTGGAGCTATGTGTCCGTATCAATCACATAAGCAGTCTCCCTGGTAAGTCTGGAGGAGAGAAAGGAAGGGGGTGGAGGGACCAAAATGCAAAGGACCTGGGTTTGGTGTCCAGTGATTATTTTGTTGAACTGGAACTCAAGCAGAGAGGAGAGCTGTAAAATTTGTAAATGCAATGAGAACAAGGGAGACAAGAATTCTTAAAGGGTCTTTTCAAATTTAAAAATCCAGTGTATAATAAATACTGCTTAGGGATGTCAGTGCTTTGTGCATAGCACTTTTAAATGATTAACATTTCTTAAACATGGAACCAAAGAAGTGTGCATAAAGAGACACAGGTCCAGAAAGGTTATTTCTGCGTTTTGAATCCTTAGGACTAGTAGAACTACATGCATTGTTTAGGTTAGTCAGTTCTTACTAAAAAGAAACGCTGGAAAGAATAGTTTTACGTCAGTGCTTGATTGTTTGATTATCACTATTATCCTAGATACAAAACAGAAAACCAGACGTGTGGTATTTTCTTATGAGAAAGATATTTTTACTCTCTCCTTCACTTGGGTGTGCCTCATGACTTCTCATATTTAATTTAATTCAGATTTTTAAAAACATTTATTTATATTGAAGTATGATTGACACACAGTAAGTTCAGGAAAACATCATTCTTTTAAAAAGGTAAACTATATTTGCTTTCAAGCATTCTCAGCTTTTGGAACAGGGTATTTAATCTCTGATCCAGTCTCCTACTGGGAAACTGGGGCCCTGGTAGGGCTCCTAGAAGACCATGAATTTGAAGGGGCTTTTCAAAACTATAGAGCACCAGGGTGCCTGGGTGGCTCAGTTGGTTAAGTGTCTGCCTTCAGCTCAGGTCATGATCTCAGTCCAGGGATTGAGCCCCAGGTCAGGCTCAGTGGGGAGTCCGCTTCTCTGTCTCCCTCTGCTGCTCCCCCTGTTTGTGCTCTCTCACTCGTGTTCTTTCTAAAATAAATAAAATCTTAAAAAGAAAACACAAAACTATAGAGCACCATACAAATATATTTACTAGTGTTATTGTTTCAGTTCTCTGTTACCGAGGAACAGACCGTCTCAAATTTAAACGATGATTTATTATTTTGCATAATTCCCTGGGTCAGCTGGGATCAGCTGGGTGCCTCTTCTGCTGCCTAGTGCTTTGGGCCACTCTTGCAGCTGCATGTACTTGGGAGCTTGGCTGCAGATGGCATGTCCAAGATGGCCACAGTCCTATATCTTACAGTTGTCTGGCTCTTGACTGGAGTGCCTCCATTCTCCTCTCTCTGGCTTCTCATTCTGCAGGGCCTCTCTCTCCATGTAAGCTCTCTGCCTGGATGGCAGACCAGCCCAGACTTCTTTACATGGCGATTGGTTCAAGGCCTCTTAAGGCCTAGACCTGCAAGGCACTCAGCAATACTTTAGAATTCTTCTGGCTTGGTCACGGGGCCATCCCACATTCACAGGATTAAAAATAGGCTCCAATCTTGACTGAGGAGGGCAAATTCATATTGGGAAAGCATATGCAGAATGGAGGGATTGTGGCAGCCATCTTTGGAACATTCTATCACAATCATTCTTGACAAAAGCTTCATAGATTAAAAGATTGCATACTCAGTGAATAAGCAATCAGAATGCAGGTCTTGAACTATAATACTTCTAGAGAAGAACATTTCAAAGTTGTTATTTTTAATATAAATGTGGTATGCATAATTCTCATCAACTATATCCACAGTAGTTATTTTAGTTGAAGGGGAAAATACATCTCCTAAAAACCTAATTCCTGATTTAGTCTTATTGTTTAGTAGAAAAGAAATGTACTACAATCACACTTTTTATTATTTCAGAAGTTAAATTCACTCTAGATGTTTATTGATACAAAGGGAATTTTGAACTCCCTCTAGTGGCAGAAGATTTTTTTTTTTTTTCCCAAAGAGCTTGCTTGAAATAATAAGATGGCTGACCTATATAACAGAACACAGTTTCAGAAATGACTGGTTCTTACTGAGAGGTGTGCCTTCTCCTGAGTGAGTTATAATAGGATTCCTTCATCTCTGATGAGAAATGTTCACTTTCCAAAGAAACTTTAGTCATATTTTATGAAAAAAATCTAAAGGAGACTTCCTTTTAACTTTTAAAGTTGTAAAAACTGTTAACTGCTCTCATCAAAGTCTTAAGTAAAAATTATTATATTTTGACAACTAAAATAACCTCATCCCTGATTAAAGGGTAAGTTTAGCTTTTAATTTTTGTCTGAAGAATATTTTTTAAACAGATACACGTACTTAATTGCAAAAATCTTTAGAAAGAGAACAGTCGAGAACTATTGAAACGTGAAGCTTGGAAAGCGCTGATAGCCAAATTAAAAAAAAAAAAAAGGAGGTGCCAAAACCTTATGTTTTCCTCTTAAAAAAAAGTTCACATTTAGATTTTCACAGCCGGTTGGGAAACAATATTCATCACAGCTATCACCATCAGTCTACAAAAAGGAAGCACGTCAAAGGGTGGGAATAGAAAAATAGCTACCGTGGACTTTGTACATGAAGTTTTCCTATCCCCACCCACCATCAAAGAGAGTTAATAACGCTCATTAACTTACTCTGTTATCTGTACATTTACAGGCAGATTTATTCCAATTTCTTTTGTAAAGGACATTTTCTGTAATGTCATCAGCAAAGACATTCTTAGAAAATGCTGTTTTCTCAACTATTTGCTGAGGCTGATCCAAGTTACTTGCCCCGCACTGTCTTGCCTGGCAGGCGGAGACTCTTATCCCTCTTTTCTTCCCCAAAACATAGGAGAGTGGCCAGGGAAGGTAGGTAAGAATCCAGACATTTTTGGGGTGCCTGGCTGGCTCAGTCAGTAGATATCAGGGTTGTGGGTGTGAGCCCCACATTGGGTATAGAGATTTACTTAAAAATAAAATCTTAAAAAAAAAAAGAATCCACAGATTTTTTTTTTTTCCTCTTTTAAAACTCTGGAAGGTGGAACCCAGGATTGTCATAATAATTCCCAGAGATTTTGTTTAGTTTGGGAGTAAACTGTGAACTGGTAAGATTAAAAAAAAACAATTAAACTATCCAATGAAAAGTTAGACTTTGTTTCTTTCCAATACCTCTTTTTAGTTCGACATTTATAACCCAGTATGTGTCTCTTGTGGTCTCGATTACATCCGGTGTTTTTAGCTGGCAGCGTTTCCTCTGTTGAGGCCCCACTTTATTTGCCAGGCTTCACTTCTGTGAATATAAAGAGAGAAAACCAAGTTGTATTAGAGAGCGAAACTTAAGAAAAAATTCAGTGCCCGCTATAGCATTGATTTTTGAAACAAAAAAATGAAGCACTAAATTTGTTGTAAACAAACTGGTCGTCTGGTTATTAAAACATACAGGCTATAAAGTACATGGAAAGTGTCCTAGCCATCTTCCAACCACCCTGCAGGTTTTCTTTTGAATATTTATGAAAGCCTAATTTAACTAACAGAGACCAAAGATTCCCCTCCCATTTAGTTGCACAGATTTGGAATAATGAAAGTGAATTTGCAATTCTTAAAATGGTGTTTTCTTCCAGTTCTCATAGAAATGTTTTTGGAACAGTGGTCTGTGCAAACAGCTGTATTCAATCTTGAGTAAAAGTCACTTCCTGAAGAGAATGAAATTAAACTTAACATGCGAACTTGCCTGGAACATAATCCTGTAGGGTGAGTGTACTATGTGATGATGAAACTGGACACGGGCACCCTGCTGAGGTGATTTCTTGTAAATGGTCCCCAATAGAAACCATTAATCAGTGTCAGTGTTTTTAACTGAAAATTTAATAATCTGAAAGCATTGCCTATTCATATACATAACCATAATAATTTTCAAAAATTTTACCCTTTGGTATTTTGAAGATATAATTCCCTTATAGAATGGTATTTATATGGAATCTTTGTCTAAACACACTCATATAGATTGATTTACATCTAAAAATATATATATACTCATCTATACGTACATATAGGCTTTTCAGAATTTTTAAACTGTTTTCTTGAGTTTCAGGCAAAATTTATTTTTTATTCCATTCCATTCATTCATTCATTTATTCATTTGTTTCGTGGAGCCTAATTTAAATGGAATCTTTGTTCCTGGCTTATAAGATTGGCTGATTACATATAAATATGAGAGGTACAGCTTTAGCTATTTACTCTCTATTTAAAATTATCTTCTTGGTGGATATTACTGACTTGTAGTCTCTTAAATAATGTTCTTCTTTATTTTTTAATTTTTTGTAATACTTCTTTATTTTTATAAAAGGAAATGTTGTATGACTATAACTTGGAGATTGCTAAACCCTAATAGAATCACGCTTTAGATGGAGAAGTTTTTACTTCAATCTGTTGTTTACATTACAGGTCACTCTTTTGCTGTCCAAACAGTGAATGTATAGATTTCAGCCAAGGCCATCAAATAAAATAGAGATAAAGTCTAACACATTAAGCTAGGATTAACAAACATACATAAAAATTCCAGCCTTCTCAATTTGTAGAAATCAACACCATTTCACGCTTTACTTTGGTAACAAAGAAGAACTAGGCTTTCTTCGTTCCTTGACGAAATCACTGAGTTGCCTTGAAGACTTTTGTTTATAATGTTTTCGTGCATTCTTTTCCTCTGGACATGTTCCCCTCCCTCTAGTGAGATACTAATTAAAGAGAGGCCACTGTGACCCCTAGGTTGTTTAGAAGTCACCAGGGAATGAGGCGGCAGCACAAATCTGGAAAGGAAGTGCTCATTCCCAAAATATAACACAACCCTTAAGACCATCTTATCAAAAATCTGTTGGCTTCTAATAGCAAAAAGATGCCTGCTTTGATTTAAAACACATACACGTAAAAGCAGACTAGAATCTCTTAGACTTACTTAAACAGTACATCATATATATACTTTTTAGAAGAATTCGTAGCAAAGAACATGATCTCTTACATATCAAATGTTAGTTTATTTTAGAGACATTGAAATATATAATGTTTAAGTTTGATGAAGGACAGTCTGATTCATATGTGAGTTTTGGAGGGAGTCGGGGAGGGGAGGCCATATCTTGTCACACCTTTTATAGAGTTTGAGACGGCTCAGATTATATATGAGAAGCTTGTGTTTTTTTGTTTGTTTTTTGGACACCAGGCAACCCTTTAACTGGAATGATAAGAAAGATGAACGCTGTACTTGCTGATCATATAGGTAAAGTGAGGGCAATTTTGTTAATAATAAATGATTTGAAAGAAAATGGAAATAATTTAGTAATTTGTCTTAATAAGCAGGTGGTACTGCCTGACATCATATTATTTCCCTCTTGAAATAACTTGATATTGCTAAGTGCTAACTTCCAAGAAGGAATTTCTTCTACAACTATGTTCGTATTTGTTCCATAAGATGCTTTTGATTGCAAGTAATAGAGACCCACTATTGTTTGTGTTAAGTAACAAGGGCATGATGGTTCTGAGCATATGTAAGAGCAACAGAATCTCGGCTATGAGACCAGAGCTCAGGGGAACCCAGGAAAGCTGCCTTCCCAGGCCTTTAGGATGGGCAGGAACCGTGGTGGCAGTGGCCTCATGGAGATCAACTGGATGGCCACTGTCAGTTCGAGGCACAAATTCAGGAACAGGAGGTTTGAATTTTTCCTCTTGAAATCCCCCCCTTTCTGTCACCCAGTTGCTCTTTGTCTGGCTGATGTCTGCGTCTGGCTACTTCACTTCTCGCCAGCATCTCATTCCTCCCTCCTGTGAGTCTCAGTGTTGTTGAAAACCCCTGCCCTGTGAGTCAGTGTTACACGTGATGATTCCTCTGTCTCATTGTTTCTGCATCCTGCCAACTTCAGCTTAGTCACGGCCCCTGGCTCCTCCATGGCCTCCCTAGCGAGGCCCAGCACCCAGCAATGTGACTCTGGTAGGCTCCCTGTAATCCCGGTTGAACGAACGGATGAAGAACATCGTTAAGGGATTCAAAGAGCAAGTTCTCTTCTCGTCTCATCAAACTTTAAAGGGGGTAATAGTATACAAAATAACTAAAAGGCAGCTGGGAGAGAAAATGTATTCTGAAAATTTTAAGAGACCTTTAGCTTAAAGAGAATTCAATGTAATAATAGTAAAAAATCACTTGTTTACAGAGGCACCGAAGAATGGTATATGTTTAAACTTGAGAGTCCAGACTCCCACATTAAAGGATACTTTAAATTCTCCTGCTTTGTGCTGCCCCATTTAGGCAGCTGTACCTCCATACTCTAAGGAATGGAGGTAATTGGGGGCTTCAGATCTTAATCTTAATTATTTGTCTGTGAATAGATGCTCCATTCCTGGTTGCCTGAACACAACCATCCCTTTTATTACTGTTCTTAAACTCCCATGCCTTCCTACAGCTGCTCATCTTTTAGCTTTTGGTTGCTCAGGGTATAAAGGTAGACACCCAGGAGTTCTTAATTCTTCACTCCTTTGCTTGCTTTTTTTCTTTTTAACTATGAAAGAAAGGTACTGAAGCTTGTTCTGTACATTAAAATCTTTGCTAGTTTCTGCATTTGTATAATGGTTGGTAAGTAGATGGTGGATATAATTAGACCCAAATGTGTAATTTTTCTTTTCATTTAAAAGTTTTCAACTAAAAATTGGGTTCAGGACCCTGAAAAGCGTTTTAAAATTCAGTCGCTCAGCTGTCCCTCCAAAAGCATGAATATCCAAAGTTGCCAGTTAATGGGGCTTCCATTCCCACTGCACTTTGGAAATGATCAGCATTCTCAAATGCATTTGAGAGTATTTTCCCTCATTAGGGAAAAAGTGCTTCTCAGATGCTGAAGATTTTCTGTGTGAAAACAAAACAAAAACAACACAGAACATAAAAGTGCTACATGAGTATGAGGAAAATATTCTCTTTAATTTTATGAAAATGGTACTTTTTTCTTGGATCCATAAGTCAGTACATTTAAAATACCTCATTTATAGAGTTGCAACTGTGTGCAGGGCGTTAAGATAGACCCCTAGCTCTTGACAAGCTTCCATTCCCATGAAACACACAGATAGAACCAAAATACGATACGAGTGGCCGTAGTAGGGAGCATATTAACTTCAATGGCGACATCAGAGGCCAGCAGTGAATGGTAACCAGGGAAAATAGAGGCCCAAGGGGGTCTGAGCCATGGGTCTGGATTCCTCCAGAAAAGCTGAGATTGGATCTCTAGCCGTGGAGTGCTAGTTGTGGGTAAACTCCAATATGGAAAAAATCGAGAGCAGGGAAGAAAAGAGGGCAAAGGAAGATGACCAAAAGAGTAGACATCTTGGAATTCCATGAAGAGGAGTGACAGAAGTAAATCAGTTGGATGAGAGGATGAAGAGGTGCTTGTGCGTGAGTGGTAAGGGCACAAGCCACAATACAGTAGCCTATACCTAGAACGGGAAGTGAAGACCAGCAAACATCCACCGATGAACAGTCTTCTGAGAACTTTGGCAATGAAGGAGAGAAAGAATAACAGCTTAAGAAGGGAAGGGGCTGCTGTTGGTGACGGCGGTTACCTGATAGAGGAATGGGAGCCTAAAGACAATAAAGAGGAAGCTTACATTTCTACATCTGGGATGGGAAGAATAGGGGTGATGTGAAGAGTAATGAAATAACGCCTATAAAATACTTAGAACAATGGCACATTATGCACTCAAAAAAATGTTATCTAGTAGTCTTATTTTTTATTAAGAGAGCAGACTACATGGAAGAATAGTAAATTCAGAACTTGATGTCATGCAATGATGTTAGTCCTTGAAGTAAGGTGGATAGGCAGGTTTTGTTGCAATGGAGTTTAAGGATCTGCAAGGTTGGGGTTTTAGATGACATGATAGCACCTAGGAAAAGCTCTTAGCTATGTGCTAAATTATTTGAAGGTAAGTAAATGATAAGTAATCGCTATCATTTAACAAACTGATGTGTCTAATTTGCTTCTCCCCGAAACTGTAAAGGAAATATTGTCTCTTTTCCCTTTTTACAGTTAAACAGATTTAGGTGAAGATTGCTAAACTAGCAAGTGGTAGAATTATCTTTTGAACATGGCAATTTCTGTTGGAAGCCCGTGCCTGTGCACTACTCCTTATGGTGGACAGGCACGGGCTTTCAACAGAAATGGCAGTTTATAGGTGATAGACGGAGATGGAGTGCATTTCAAGGGCTGTGCTGTTTTGCACTGAAGAACAAGGAAGAGGCAGATGCCTCTTGGTGTGGGGAAGACAGAAGAATCAACCGCTGGAGTTTCAAGGGAAATTGTGTCATCAGGGGAAAGTCCTCAGCTGCTTTAATCATTCTAAAACACATTTTGGTACCATCTTGGGTTAAAATAAATATATGCTCACTTGAGAAGACAGTCATTCCTAAATCTTTTTAGGTCAAGATGCCCTAATTTTCATATACTTTATAGCAAGGCTTCTTTCTTTCTCTTCTTTATAGCAAAGCTTGATATACGTATAATAGGTTATAGATATATCTATTGTATCAGTATCTATGTATTATATCTATTACACATTGTGTGTATATATATGCATATATATGTATGTAGGGAGGGAGGAGGGGAGAGAGACAAAGCTGGGGGAGACTGACTGAGAGGCAGAGAGAAGGGTTGGGAGGGGAGAGAGAGAGTGAGAATGTGTGCACGTGAGCACAGGAGTGCCGAAGTTCAATGCTTATCTTTTCTGGGTTCCTGTAACCACTCTCTGTTTCGTTCTTTATAACAATGCTGTTCAGATAAGGATGGGAGTGTTTGTCTGCATCATCTCTGACTCTGAATTAGTGCAGAGTAAGACATGGTGACTGATGAGAGTATATAGCATTTTTCAGGTGTGCTGTACCTACAAAGAGGTTGAGAACTGCCGCCTTATGGAGAAGCTGGGTCCATAAGGACTTGCTGAGCTCTCCCAGGACGCCTTTCAGTGTAGTAAATAGTGGAGAGAACTTGGCAAACCTCGGCTATAGTTTCATCAGCAGAGGAGTTTATGATGTAAAGAGACTAAGTTGACCTAATTTAGGCATTAGTACAGTCCTTAGAAAATATAGTGCAAGCTCTTGGAAAATAGATGAGTGGGAAAAACTCAGAGGGGGTGGCCCATAAGCTGTGATTTCAACAGAGTAAACAAGGAGGGAGGAATGTGGTTTGGCTGACGGAAAAACAGAGGCTGTTTCTTGGCAAAACTTCGAGCCCGAACAGAGTGAGTTCATGAGCAGCCAAAACACAAGCAGTCATTGGAAGAGAGGTAAAGGGGGGAAAGGGGTAGAAGTGGAAGGCTTTACAAGTGATGTGCACAGATTGGCATTTGATGTGGGGATTTTAGGAAGTAGAATGATAGGACCAAAGAGGTCGTAAAGCAGTTCTTTGGAAACAGTGTACAAAACAATTTGGAATTAATAAGGACCTGTCAGGGGGAGAAACAGAGGATATTCCAGCAGTTCTAGCTTGAGGAAACTAGTAGATCATAGATATGGACAAAGGAGAGAGTCAGGAAGAACCAAAGAAATGCTGATTTAGAAATCACGTGTTTTCACTATCAAGTGTAGAAATTGGCTGAATCCTGTTTAAGCACTTGGATATGTGGCATTTTCTAACAGAATCACATTACCTTTTTACTATCTAGACTATTATCTTGTATCTCAACTTTTTAAATATTTTTTTTTGTTTGTTTTTTTAATGAGAGATTCATAGAGGAAAGGGTAGAATGGGCAGATAAAGTAGTTATTTAAAAGAAAACTTACAACCAGCTATGTAGTCCTTTCTAGGTGTTGGAGCACCAAGAATCCATTCACCTTGGTTTCTGGACTCTCTGAAAATTAACCTCACAAGGCTTTTAATACACTGGTATCATCTAAAAATACTTTGGTTGTGGGAATTTTCAAACAGATTAAAATAGAAAGATGAGCTTCAGCAGTTATCAACAATTTGTTCATTCTTATTTACTGATAGAACTTTTAAAAATACTGTGTGACAGAATGAAATAAACTACATGATTTTCTATTTCAAGAGCTTGTACACCTACTTTCTAAAAATTTGGTAATCATCAAAAACTTAAATTATGATTTTTTTTAAATAAAAGGGGCAGAGAGATATAGAAACGGAAAAAACGGTTTCTACAGTGATTTGCAATATTTTGTAGCCTGAATACTTAATGTCGTTCATGGTAAATAGCTTTAGTTAATTCTAAGACTTCTTAAAAGAGTCCCTAAAATAGGATATATTTTCAAATCACTCAAGAGATCATGAATTACAGATCCTGGAATAATATTCTCTAATGCTGAAGACATTTGGCTAATAAATTGGAATTTATAATTTGTCATCAAATTAACATGTCTCAAAATTGTAATCTTGTTTGACTTTGATAGAATAATAATATCTGTTCAAATGGGACTTGCCTGCATTTTGAAGACATCATTCATTCACTCATTCATTCATACATTCGTTGAAGCAATATTTGAATCCCTGATATGTTCCAGGCCCTGAGTTAGGTGCTTGGGATGTGTTAATAATTCCTGTAAGATAACTTTTATTGTGAAACCAATTACAGTTTTCTCTTATTACAAGGGAAACATTACAGATAAATGAAATTTATAGATAATCTCCGAATTTAGGGAGACTATCAGTTAGTCCAGACTATAAGTTGGTTCAGCCTATTGTCAGCTAATGGATTATTGACCATTTTGCTTCAGTTTTTCATATTGGCTTTATCTTTACACCAGCAGTGAAATGATTAAAAGGAAAGCTATATAAGGGAGGAGGAGGAAATACAAGGGGCTGGTCACTTCCTAAACAAATATGAAATATCAGACACTAGCATCAGATAGTAGCATCTACTAATAGTCCTTGCTGCAAGTAAACCATTTGTGCTTCTTCTCAATAGTGGGATCATTTTATCTGCTAAGTTATTATTTTTGATTCACTTTGTAATTTCATATCAATTTTAAGGATTATGATAACCATTTTAAATGTATGTCTTTCTATATCTGATTTCCCTGATTCATGTAAAAATTGCTCTTCCAATCTGAAGCTGGAGGAAGACTGAGAGCTGACATTCCAGTTTCTGCAAGAAGATGGAAGACTGTTTGTGAGCCTCGTAGGTTTGAATTGATGCCGTTCGCCAAAACGGCGCTGACGCCGTCTTCGGAATGTGTGTGCACGTCTGCGTGCAGGCATCTATGTGACTAGAACCTGCTAAAGAAGTAGCAGTACAGGATGAATGTTCTCAAGTTCTCTTTGCAAACTGACAACTTCTAAGCACTAATAGCAAGAAGTGCGGAATGGAGAAGTCTGATCAGTATCTACAGATTTAGGTTCATCTCCCTTTACCCTTTCTTATTACATAAATGCACTATATAAAACACTATGGGTGTAATTCGATACGATTGTGGGGAGATGGCTGAGGAGGGAAGTAGACAGTTCTGCTGGTTCCTTTGGGATGGATGCCTTTGTTAGATTAGGGTAAAGTTTCTCATTCGGACTTGTGGAGACTGTGCCCCACTAGTCGTAAGATGCACAGTCAGATCTCCTTGGAAAAACTCAGTCTGTGAGTCATTTACTTGTAACCTCTTAGTAACTGTGTGTTCTTAGGAAGATTGAAAATGAGTGTTTGAAAAATATTATTTCTCTAGCCTAGGCTATGAATAAAAAGAAATGTGTGTGGCTTTGTATTCATTGTGCTCATGCACCTCTATGCCATCTAGACAGAGTCTAAGACTTACCTTTTTCACATTTCAGCATCTCTGAAATCAGAATCCATCTTATAATTTATGATGTCTGATAATTAATGTCCATTTTTTTCAAATGTTAACGTCTCGGAAATTGTCAAGCATCTTCTAATCAGAGGCATCTTAGATTACACGATAATGCAGTTTATATCCAAATATTTATAGGACACTGATCTCAGAGAGATGAGTAGGACATTTCTCTTTTCCCCAAAAAGTAAAGCAAGAAGATTTATTCTGACAGTAACAGTTTAGGTCAAAAGAAACCATTTGGTTGTGGACTCCTCTATTTCCTTAATAAGACACACAAATGGAAAATGCATCCTTTCTTACATCCCTTCTTAGGATCTCAAGTGATCTAAAAATTAAGATGAAAACTCATCATGTTTACTATAATCTATAAAGCTTATTAAGAATTGATCACTCCATTTCCTAGATTCTGCTCTTTTTAACCTCAGATAATCATGGTTTTGAAAAATGGGTGAAAATCCTCATTTCAGCTACTTGTATGTGTGTGTGTGTTGAAGACTGGCTTGCCTCATCCAGTCATGACTCTTAACAAAACCTAGAGTCTATACAGGACAGTAGATTAAGAAACTCATCAGAGATTTACAGGCTTTTAAAGCAAATTTGTAAGATTGTTAAGGCTCAAAATAAGACAATTCTTCCCTCACTTTTATGGGTAAGGAAGTGTGGAATTACAGAGAAAAAATACTATACAATCTATAGAAGACATAGACTAGTTCTGGGGTAGGACTGTGATGCATAGGTTTAGATTTGGAGACCATTTAACAGAATTTGTAATAGATATGGCTAAATATGGATAGATAGAATGAATTTATTTTTGGTCAGGGTGTCCGAGGAGAGACAGTAGCAGTCCTTCCATTATTGCAATACTTATTGAATGATTATTATATGCCAGGCACAGGGCCTGACCCTTAATAATTCTTTCCAACACTGAAATTCTGTATTTCCGGGCTTCATGACCTTGGGCATGTTGTTTAAACTACCCGAGGCTGTCTCACCTGTTTAAAAAAAAGTGGAGAATGCTTGCCCTACCTCCTTCCCTGAGACTTTAATACGGTTATGTATCATAAGAATTTAACAGGATTTAACACTACATAATCCTTTAGTTGAAACATTATCATATTTGCCATTAAATCAAGCATTAGGTAGGAAGCTGAAAGGAGGGTGGTTCTGGGAGGATCCATTTAATATGTTGTCAGCATTCTGGGAGTGTTCTTTATAGTTTGGAATTAGGAATTGCTGATGTCATGATCAGTCATATTGTCCTGACAACATCAGAATTTCCTCATTTGCCTTGTCTTCGCTTGGGGAGTATCAATTTGCGACAGGTTTGTCATCTGTTTGCCCCATGAGTTAAGTGTATTAGATAATCCAGAACTAGTCATTCTTAAGGACATTTTGGGTGGGGGATTTTTACAATGAGCTCTGTATTTAGCCCACTCCAGAATTTTTAACTAAATATTCTGATGTTGGAAAATTTGCCATTGTACGTACTCAACTGAATAGAAATTCATTTCTAATACTTTATTCTCTTGTTTGAACCTTTACATTTACAATTTAGTGGAGAATAAAAAGCTTCTCAGCATCTCCGTTGACTTAAAGGACATCATTAATTGTCCTATCACCCTCCTGTTCAGGTGAAATAGACATCATTTAATGGTAATCGTAGCAACGGAAGAGAAAGGAAACTGTTTTATTGGGTTTTTTTTCTCCTGTGTTTTTAAATGCTTTTAAAACCTCATTTGTGCTATGGATCCCAGGTTTTGGGTAAACATTGGTTATGTCCCCCAGACATTTAGGAAAATCTTAGGATAGCCTTCTGTCAGTCTGAGCTTACAGGAGAATTTTGTGTGTCCCACGTACAGTTAGTCGTTCTCTGTATTCTCGAAGTTGTCATTTCAGCAGTTGATTTTTACTCATGAGAAGGAGATGGTCATTCCAGGTTTGAATTTTGCTTTTCATGATTTTGAGTTTTTTTTGGGGGGGTCTCTAAGTTTCTACATCTGTTGATACCCTAAGTTCTTTCCGTCTCTTCCCAAATAACAAGAGACAGATGTGATGGCTCTTTCCACAGCACAGCAGCCCCTCCCTTGCTCACTTCAGCCCTTTTCCTTGCTCACACACAGTGGATGATTACTTCCATCTCTTTAGGGAAACTGTAATTTCAAAGATCATCTCATATCTTCCATAATTTGTACATTTTACTCTAATTCATGGACAGTTCATTGAATTATCTCAAAGTATTCTGAAAATAAGCACTTGTTTTCTTATAGGCTTTCTATAGGAATGGAGAATAACAGCTCCAATACTAGATTTCCACAGTCAAAGAAGATAGAGGATTGAGGCATCCATCCAGGTAATTTAGGAAAACAGTAATCCACAGTAAATGAAAAATGGAGCTCTTTGTCCTAGTTTTCTAAATAGTTGACACTCTTTTATTTTGTTATAGAATTTGATGTAAATTCAGTGTGGTATAAAATAAAGACAAAAATCTTGAATTTTTAATTCATATAGCCTTCCCCTGTCCCCAATTTTTTTAAAGAATAAGAACCCATATAGCTATTTTTTTTTTAAGATTTCATTTATTTATTTATTTGACAGAGAGATCGAGAGTATGAGTAGGCAGAGCGGCAGGCAGAGGGAGAGGGAGAAGCAGGCTCCCCACAGAGCAGGAAGCCCAATGTGGGGCTCTATCTCAGGACCCTGGGTTCATGACCTGAGCCAAAGGCAGACTCTTAACTGACTGAGCCACCCAGGCGGCCCTTATTAGCTATTCTGTAAGAGCAGGGTGATAACTAATTTATGAACAGATTATATCCAGAAGGTTTTTAGTGTAAATGATTTGCTTCAGATTTGGAGGATATTTCGCCATAAGGAGAAGTGTCCTAAATAATGATTAGGATATTAGTTGACCTATAAGCATCTATAAATCCCACAGTGAAACTGATCACTAATATGGTCTCCTACTACTTTCAAGGGAAAATATGTTTTCAGTTCCAGTGCAGGTTTCTGGAAGTACCTCTCACCTAGTCACCATCCCAGCTTCTAGAAGGTAGTTCTATCTGCATCTCTCCCAACTCCATCCTACCAACTATCCCAGAAAATAAAACTGGTTCAAGAAAGGAGTTATATCTTATAACCATCAATTAAAAGAGATTTAGGAGCTAGGTTAGGTGACAATGTATATTTGTAGTATTAACTGTATATTCTAATTTTGGAAAGCTTGCCTTCATATTCAACTGAATGAAAATTCAATGTTATTCTGTATCTTTTATTTTTTTTTAAAGATTTTTTTATTCATTCATTTGAGACAGAGAAAGAGAGAGAACATGAGCAGGGGAGAGAGGGAGAGAGAGAAGCAGGCTCCCCGCTGCGTGGGGAGCCTGATGCGGGGCTCAGTCCTAGAACCCCGAGATCATGACCTGAGCTGAAGGGAGATGCTTAACCCATTGAGCCACCCAAGCGCCCCACCCCCACCCTGTATCCTTTTTTAAATGAGGAGGTCTGAGGTCACATAGATGGTGACTGGGGAAGATACATACTTAGTCTTGGGCTCTTAAGTTTTCCCCTATGGGGTTTGGACTTGACCCTTAGCTAAGAGTTATAATAACCATTATTAGTGTTATTGGAGGCAGGGGACTTTGGAGTCAGAGAGACCTGAGTTCAGACCCCCCAGTTTCATCATGTATTAGACCTATGGCCTTGGGAAAGTTCCTTAAGCCTCCAAGCTTCAGTACTTCAATTTTCTCCTCAGTAAAGTGGGATATAAGCGTTCTTTCCTTGTGCTTGTGTGTGTGTGTGAGAGAGAGGGAGACAGCACAGGGGACATACTGAGAGAGTGCCTGGAGTATAGTAGTTACTCAGTAAATGACAGCTATTATTTATTAGTCCGTGCAGAGAAGCAGTAGTAGGGCAAAAGCCTGTTCTGTTTGTTTCCCCAGAATAGATTTAAGAATCATTGGATTATTGCTTGTGGTCAGACTCTTCAGAATAGGGGTATGTTTATGTTCTGTATGCATTCTAGGATTTTAGCTATAGAGCTATAGTTTTATTATGGTGGTTTCATTTTTATATACATATGATTTTATGTGTGCCTAGGGAGGCTTTAAGTCTGGAATAAGGATCGTAGATTTTTTAAAAAGCAAAATAGTAAATAATAGAAAATATTGCTGCTACTTTAGAAATTGGGTACTTTATCAAGTCTATTTTGTACCAGGAAAGAACAGAAATTTAAAGAATCTGCTGACCTCATATTTTTTCTTTTCTTTTTTTTTTTTCCTCTCTCTCTCTTTTGCTGGAAGCCAGAGGTCTGTGAGCTTTTAAGCATAGAGACTCAAATGTAAACAATTTTTTAGTGTGAACTGCTTATACTAACCAATACCATGTAATTATATTTTATTCATTAAAGATTATAATTTGAAATAATGCTGGGTGAGTTTTTCCTCGAGTCCTGTTTTTAATGTGATCCAAATAAAAAAAGGCGCCTGAAATGCTTTAGCAGTGATAGAGGGCTAGAACCTGCTACAGATTTGTTCTTTTGTTGATAGAGCTGTTCTATTCTTACCTCCTTGGACATCTTATCTTCTCCGCCGCCATTTTTTTTTCTTCTTTCAAAACTGAGCTTCCTCACCATACTTTCTTTGTAGTAATTTCATTCAAAGGCTCCCCTCTTCTGCGGGGCTCAGTAGTGTGTGTGTTGGGATGAGGGGGTCCCCTAGCCTGTTGACTTTTTGTCATCTGCTCCCTTCCTGGGAGTTCATCGATTAGCCATGATTTCAGCAGCTATCACCCCAAATCCACCTGCTCTCTCATCCAGGCCCTCTATCTCAAAGTCTGTCTTTCTGGTCATTTGCATAATGCTTCTTTCTAAATGTCTCTCAAACAAAACATGTATATGTCTGAGCTTCCCACACCCATGTTGTACATCCTGTATTGATCGTTCCCTCTGGCAGACTCCCGTAGCGCGTACTTGTCCAGACCACTTGGCTGGGACTTACCACTTAATGCCTTTCATTATTAGTATATAGTAACTCGGGTGCTGTAGGGCTTACGGTACTCACCTAGGAACTGGAGCATTATTTATAAGGCTTTGTGGGGAGACAGCGTTATAGAGTTAAAGGAGCACAGGATGAAGTTTTTTAACCCTAGCTGGGTCTCAGTTTTAACACTTGCTTGCTACTTACTAGCGATGGGTAGGTCAGTCAGTCCTACTTTTTTCTCTGTCATCTGTAAATGGAGCCTAATCACCCTTCCACTTCACAGGGTTGTTGTCAGTGATTTATGAATGAAAGTCACATTTTCAGATTGTCTCTTGGGACAAGTGTCTCCTAAGTTCAGATGCTCAAATTCCAGGTCTACAAATGCTTGGAGGTCATGGGTCTCCTCTCCTTGCCGAGATCGCAGGCTTCTGCCTGTACCGACTGTCTCAATCCTTATTAGCCTCCCTCACAGACTCCTGCTACAGAGTGTGATCTCTGATACTGCCCACGGTCTTCCCATTCATACCGAAATGGTCCCGGGCCAACACATAACTTCCTTAAAGGAAATGAGACAAAAACAAATGCGGGAGAAAAACTTCAGGGAACCTAGGCTGTTGAAACAGACCTTTTGCCACACTTTTTTTTTTTTTAACCTCCAAAAGTTAAGTCTGTGGTGTACGCAGACTTAGAAAGCTATTTTTGCTTGTTGTCAATTCCATCTATACCCTCGCTCCTGCTCTTGGATGGTCAGCCAGACGTCCTAGGCATCAGTTAGGTATACAGGACACCCACGTAAATCTACAAACCGCCGCTATAAAACCTGGAAAAACAATAATAAAAGCTGCCATTTATTGAGTTTGGCACTTTCGTTGGTATACCGTACGTAGATTTAAGACAATCTGTGAGGAGTCTGGGACTCGGAGAGGTTAACTCACTTGCCCCAAGCCATGTGCCTAGTAAGTGAGAAGCTGAAATGTGGAACCAGATCTGTTCGGCAATTTAAATTTTGTTCCTTGGATTGTGAAATCCAGATTCACTTAAGCCATCTGAAGAAGGGGGGTGTGGGGTTAAGTATACACATGGAGGGGCTGTTGGAAGCCAAAGCAGCTCTAGAGACTGCTCCTCCCTTCATCATCTCACGGCCAAGTGCTCACCCGCTCCTGGCATCTGCTTTACTCTCTGCTTGCTGCCAGTCAGCTTCCTGTTTACTCATAGTTTCTGCTTCTTCATAACCTTGGCTTGCATATGGTTTTGGCTTTTTGTGGCCTCAACTCTACCCCCTGGCACTATTGCAGTTTCTGCCCCTTTCCTAACTAGTTCAGCTCTTGGAGTTTTCTGAATCAGATTCCCAAGGGCGAGGATCTGATTGGCTCTGTTCGTTTTTTCTGTCCAACCCATGTCACAGGTCACTGGCCTGTCTCTTCATTGGTTGCTCTTGGGTCAGATTCCCATAACTTTACCCACCAGCTGAGCTGGGGGTGGAGGGTGTTGTAGGACTGCCCAGACTGTAGTCTCAGTTTCCCTTTCGGGAGAAGGAGCATTTTACAGGACAGATTCCAAAGCCCTTAATTCTTCCCATGATAACTTGCAGTTTCTCTGGAATGTTTCCTTGCTTTGTCTGTCTTAAAACATATTTGTTTCAAAGGTCAATAAACTTTCCCAGATGAATCTCACTAAGATCTATCCCTGTAATCATTTACAACTAAGCACTTGTGACTATCTATAACTGATTATATATATACACATAATTTCATATTTCTGTTATTTCTCTCAGGTTGGAATCATTTGGGCTTTAGTGATTTCATTACGTTTTATAGTCTTTGAGGCTGTCTTCTCTTTTCTTTATAATGCTTTACTTGGTTAAGACTATAGTACTTAGTTAAGACTAAGGTACTATAGTACCTATCTAAGTCTGAAACTTTCGAGTCCTGGCTGGCTGGTAGACATTGTTTTTAAAAATATATGCCTTGTGTTCTCTCCTTGTATGTCATTCATCATTATAGGACACTATTTTTTTTTGGTATTTCAGTATCTCGTTTATTCTTAAAAATATATTATTTATATTTAATAAGGATACTAATGTATTCTTAGTATACTTCGTATAAAAGTATTGTTAGTATATTTTAGTATTCTAATTTACATTTTGTTATTACTTGAAATTTTGCCTTATCCCTGTAAAACTGTTGAAGGGTATCAAATCATGTCTTAGCATTCTAGAATAGCACAACATCAAAAGTATTGTGAATTTAGAGCAGAGCCATAGAAAAATTAACCTATGCTGTTCTTTGTGGTTTAGATTGTGGTTTCCTAAGAGACCAGTCATGACAACTGAAATTGTACATGGAATTTCTTTCCATAGGTGATAGGTCTGAACTTCTGGGGTCCTGGGCATTAAGTTCTCAGGAAAAGGTGCCTAAAACTTGGAACAGTTCTACCTAACACCTTATATTTTATACAAAATATAACTTGTATATTGGTTGATAACTTGCAGTAAAGCATCCTAGTGATGGGAGGCAGCACACCAGCAGCTGAAACAATTGTAAACCCATGGAATAGTAGAAAAATAGTTCTGGCATATATATATAATATTAACATGCAACTCAATGTTAGTTGTGCTGTGTTTATTTAAATCATTTTAAAGGACAGATATGTTTCTGTGAATTTTATCTAGCAAATTCTTACTTGTCCACAGTGTACCTAGTACCGTGCCTAGAATAAGTTCCTTTGTTGCTGCTTTTTGTTTTTAATGGAAAGAATTAGGAATTACATATATGTATATTTTGTGTATATGGTTGTTTTTAATTAGGCGAGACTTGCTAGTTCTCATCACTTTTGCTGGAGAATGTTGGGAGCATCTTGGAATATGGAGGTGGAATATGGTGGCTAAGTCGCCAGCAGGTCATCTAAGATGTTTCAGTTCCTTGCTGCTGGAAAAACCTTTGAATAGCCATACCTTTTTTTTTTTAAGTTTATTTGTTTGTTTGTTTAGTAATCTCTACACCCAACATGGGGCTCAAACTCAGAACCCTGAGATCAAATAGCCACAGCATCACTTGAAGACCCTAGGGGACACTTTGTTTTCCTTATGGCAGCCAGAAGTTGAGTGCCTTCACTTCTTAGAGGGGTTAGGATTTTTCATTATCACGGCAGATGGCTCTTTCCAAGGTGTTAGAGGCCAGAGGCCAGGGAAGAACTTTGTAATACCGCTGCGATACTATCCTGTAATACAGCTGAACAGGCCGACATGAAAGATGGCAAGCCTACCAGACCCTGTGGCGTCTGCCTGTAGGACTTGCTGTAGATACGGCCTTCTGCAATGCACACGTTCGAGGCTTCATACACCCAACTTGAAAGTGATCAAGAAAAGAAGGGGCATCTTGAGCCGCCTTGGATAATTTCAACTGGGAAACAAAGGAAACTACTTCCTCCCTTTGTCTCCTTTTTGCAGTTTCTGTGCCCCTTCAATAAAATACATTCGGTGGCATCTATTATTTAACGTATAGTAGGATTACACTATTCCAGTTTAAAGGAAGGCTTACCAACCCAACGGCCGTAAGTGATTTTTGCTATTTGATATTGTCAATTTGAAGGTAAGCTGGTAAACTCTGGCATGGGAATGAAGTACAGAACTTTACCGTGCGTACTTGCGGTGAGAGGGTGGGGAGTGTAGACCTGCTTTCCCGTGCTAAAATTTTAGCGTTGTGATTTGGGGGAACGCCGATTTGCAGAGGTTTGATGGAAGGCTGGTTTGTTGGGTGAAGTAGGAGTGATTGCTGGCACCCTTTTGGGGAGACTGGGGGCGGGGGTGGTGGGTAGTTTGGCAGGATGAAAGAAAAGCGAGAAGACACGGGACTGATTCAGTTACTACCCAGGTGTCCGAGTGCTCCCCGAAGCCATACCCTTAAAAGGGGCTTCGAGCAGGGGTGCAAAGCTCCGGCTGGTGCTTAGGCGAAGAGCTGAGAGGAAAAAAAGAAAAGAGGAGGGGGGTGGCTACTCCAAGGAATGTGCGGCACGCGGGGAGCCAGACCCAACCATTGCACAGAGCGGGGGCGCCGGCGGCTCCCCGGGCGGCGCGGCCCCGGCCCCGGCCCCAAGCCCGGGAGGGAGCGAGCGGGGGCCGATCGGCTGGCGGGGTTGCAGGCGCGACGCCCAGAGGGCGGGCGGGGAGGCGCGGGTGGGCCTGGGCGCGGCGCGAGGCGGTGCGCGGCCGCCTCCCCGCCCCCGGCCGGCGCGCTCTCGGGCGGTGGTTGATGCCGCGGTAGGTGGGGACGCGGCGGCGCTGCTCCTCTGCTGCCGCCGGGAGAGTCCGCGGCGCCGCCAGCTCCGCGCGCGAACTCCCGTCCATGGCACGCAGGGCGGCGGCCGCCGGAGCTGCCCGAGGCTCGCCTGCCGCCGCCGCCGTCGCGCCGCACTTTTAGGCGAGTCCAGAGGTCGAGGGCGGAGAAGTCTGCACCGAGCTGCAGCCCCCGCCGGCCGCCGCCGCGCGGCGAGAGGGAGTTCCCAGAGCGCCGCGGCCCGGGCCGGCCCCTCCTGCGCCCTCCCCCTCGCGGCGAGGCTGCCCCGCGCCCGCGCCCGCCGCCCGCGCCCGCCGCGATGATCTTCCCCAGCAGCAGCGGCAACCCCGGGGGCAGCAGCAACTGCAGGACGCCCTATCGCAAGCAGGTGAGGCGGCGGCCGGGATGCTGCGCCGAGGCCGGCCGCCCAGCTTTACAAAGGGCGCCCGCGGTCGGCCGGGCACCGCTCTCCTCCTCGGAGGGACCGGACTGGGCGGTGACCTTGTTTCCGAAGGAGGCGGCCCGCGGGGACGGCTCAGGCCGGTGACCTTAGCAGGGGAGATGCCCTCGTCTCCGCCGGCCGCGCCGGGTGGGACGTGGAGGAAGGGGAAGGGGCGAGAGGCGGCGAGAGCGCAGCGCGCGGGGCCAGGGGCTTCTCCCAGCTCTGCAACAAGTTTGGTTTTTTGTTTTTTTTTTCACCCCCTGAAACCTTTGTGTGTAGAGAGTACGATAATAAGTCGTCACATCGGTTTGCAACAGTCTTCACTCGGAACCTGAAAGAACCTGCCTGATTCATAGCAAACCCGGAAGACCAATTTGTGTGTGCGTTTCTGTGTGTGTGTGTGTCTGTTCGCGCGCGTCCCCCGCCCCATATATATATTTAAAAAAGAGAGACGAAACAGGAACTTCTGTCACTTTCTCAAGGTTTTCAGTTTTCAGAAGCACAGGGAAATCCTGTGACATCCTAGTTGCAGAGATACTTGGATAAGCCTGAGTCATACACATGCCTTTTCCTATTTTAATACCGTTTCATACATTTTTTAACAGATTGAACTCCAAAGGCACTTTAGTGGTTAGATCGAAATCCCCTGCCGGGAAAAGGAGTGGAGCTGGGAGCTTATAGTTTCGGCCTTTTGTTTTGTTTTTCATCTTTGTTTTTAAAAGGTTACTGAAGCCATGTTGTGATAAATCTCACAGAGCCTTTCAGCAGCAGCAATAACAAAACCTAGCTTTAAATTATGTAAAAAATGTGCAGGTCTGTTTAGAAAAGGTTAAACTGATTTAGAGGTCAGCGGCAAGATGCTTGTTGAGAAAACAAAAACACTATTGCAGATATTTTTCTTCCATAATAAATCTCTTGTCTACATCCTTAGCCTCGGAGACAAATCAATTAAGTTATTATCCCAATAATGATACAAGCGAACTCTATCCTTCCATGCAGACCTTAGCTCTGTTAAGATAATGACAGATGACAGGGATGCCTGGTGGCTTTCCTAAAGACATTCACAGGATTATTGATTATAGGTAGTCCTTTTTGTTCTCAAAGTCATTTGGTGGGGGGTATGTCTTAGCGTAAGTATATCTAAAGGTAGGGCTAGTTTGGTCAGACAGTTGACGGTGTTTAAAAGTATTGTTTTCTGGTCTTTGGTTTTTCTACTTGTTAGCTTTCCCTCGGAAAGGCAGTAAACACCCTGGTCTGTGTGCCTTTCCTGTCCAAATCAATGCAACTTTTACCCGGCTTAAGAAGAGCTCTTTTTTTTTTTTCATGAAAAAAAATCTGTATTTCTGACTCGTCTGAAGTATATGCTAAAATTGTCTAGATTCAAAACTAGGCATCTCTAAACTCACTTCATGTGGCCTCATTTAAAATAAATGCCCTCGGACCCAGCACACTTTCATGAACTTCATCAGTGAGGCCAATTTACAATAAATATTCTTCTCCTGAACGCTCCTCCTCCACCCACCTCTCTGTACCTGAAAAGGTGGCTAATTATGTAAAGATCTTGTGTATTCGTTTATTTGTTGTCAAAACCCGGCGGGGTGTTAGCTCTGAAATGGGGAAAAGGCTCTGAGGGCGAGGCCCTTTTGCTGTGAGGGGCTGGAGGTTTTGTGTGTGGAGGGGGACAGCCTGCTGGTCTGGAGCACACTGATAAGATGCTCTTCTTTTCACTGGGCTCTCCTTAGATTCAGAGACTAAAAGGGCTGACTGAATCAGAAAAACAAACAGACTTTCTTTTTTCTATAGGCAAAGAAAGAAATGAATGTGTAGGCATTATACAGACACAAGACCCCGGGTACCAGTGGTATTTGAGTCAAAGGGTTCTTTTGTTAGTATTTAGCCATTCACTGGGAAAGCACACTTCCAGCGTGGGGACCTGGTTACCATGAGTGACTTTGTGATCTCATCCTGGCTTAGTCTAAACGGGAAGTCTCATTAATGCTTTTTATAAGATTTTGTGATGTTAAGCGTGCACCCTTCGGTTTGTATTGTTCATTTCGATGAAAGAATGGGTGAATTTTAGGTGTACAGTGTGGTTTGACTTTAATCTGCAAATATATAAGCAGCCCTTTGGAGCTGATTTTGGATAATTTGCTTGAGGAAAAATGGAAGGTGAGGAATACCTAAAAATCACCTTTGGAAAAAGATGGGGGAATGGTAGTGTTTTTTATATGTGTATATTAGTAGTAGCCTACCATCACTGAGCACCTTGCTGCCTGCTGGTCGATGTTCGAAGTGCTTTAAGTGGATTAACTAATTTTTAGTCATCTTGACAGTCCTATGACACAGATAATACTATATGCTTTACAGCAGAGAAAACTGAGGCATAGATTAAGTAACTTGTCCAGTGTGTACAACTCAAAGTGCAGAGCCGGGATTTGGACCCTGGCAAGTCAGGCTCTTAAAACCATCACATTGCGGGGCACCTGGGTAGCTCAGTGGGTTAAAGCCTCTGCCTTCGGCTCAGGTCATGATCTCAGGGTCCTGGGATGGAGCCCCGCATCGAGCTCTCTGCTCAGGAGGGAGCCTGCTTCCACCTCTCTCTGCCTGCCTCTCTGCCTACTTGTGATCTCTCTCTGTCAAATAAATAAAATCTTTAAAAAAAACAACAAAAAACAAAAAACAAAAAACCATCACATTGCAACTGCCTGCTTACGTGCACATCTCAATAGAAACTCCTACAGAGCTCATCCGCATCACTGCCCATTCCTTTCTCATCTCAAAAGTCCAGTTTAGGCATTTCTCCTACCTTTTTTTTTTTCTTTCTTTCTTTTTGAGGTGGAGGGTGGAGGTTGTGAGGTTGAAAGTGAAGGATAAAGTAAATGGATGATATGGATGATGGGTTAATGATATTTGTTTGAAAGCCCAAGTATTGCTTCAGTGAATGACTGTAGAATCTCTTTTTAGAAACTTTATATTTTACATGTATTGGAGTCAGCCAGTTTCAGTTCAAGCAGAGGTAGGTTGTGCTCGTCCCCCTCCTGCCCCGTGTAGTATATTGAGGGCATCAAAGAGCGCTGATCTCTGGCATCATCTCGGATAAACAGGATTTTCCTGCATCACAGGCCTATGAGCACATTAGAAATACACCTGCTTGGCTCAGGTCAAAGTGAGATGCTTTTGAGTGAAGTGATGACCCAGTAGGCAGTATCAAGACAAAGATGGTTTGTTCAAGCCTCGGTGGAGAAGTGTGTATACACCCTATGATTGTTGACTGAGCCTTTCAGACACATGATATTCCTTAAGCATATACAATCAGATTGTAGGAAAATGCCCTGCAACCTAAACAAAAACCATTTATCAGGACTTCTGTAGTTATGAACATATTTTATTGTGTTTCAGAAGAAAAAAATGCTTTATGTTAAAGGGTTTAAATACAGAAAACAAATATTTCCATTTTGCTTTGACTTCTTTTACAAGCCACTTCTCTCCGCGTTTTCTGACTTCCATTTTAGAACTGCTTTCTCTGGGAAGTTGACTCAGTTATGTCAGAGAAATTGGTTTTTACAAATTGTGGCATGTAGCAATTCCTTTCTTGCTGTATGCCATCGTGGTTTGCAGTGGGGCCTTTGAGGTAGAGGAGTGGATGCAAGAATTTTCTTCTGTGTGTGTGTGTGTGTATCTTTCTTTCTCTTTACAAATGATAGGGCCAGCTAATAGCCGTACTTGTTAAATGTTGCTAACTTTTGATGAGTGAAGTACTTATCCTCCCCAGTTTAAGTAGATTTACATAGTTTGCTGCTTTCTTGAAGATTAACTGGGTGTAGCTGCACGTGAAGAATCCAACAGTGATTCAGTGTTTGGCCTTGCTGGAGGATGACATACAAAGCTGTTGATTAATCCTCTTCAAGCACTTTCTGTTCACAGCAATCGATGTGTGGTAGATTGGGGTTTTGTTAAGTTCGAAGATTAAAGTTGTGCATACAAATATTTAAATGAACACTGTTTGAGCTACTCCCAATTTGTCGTTTTGAGGAGAAGGTAAACCTGCTCAGGCCACAGAGATTGGCAGTTGAGGGGAAGGTAGCAGAGAACTAAATCTGTGTGCATAAGTAAGGTCTTACCCTTTTTTTACGTTAGGCTATCTCAGTGTGTTGGTGATTCAGTAGTATTTATGAATCGAGGAGCTGTGCTTTAAATAAGCATCCACAGCCATTTGAAAAGTATAGAATTCTCCATCGGTGATTACCCCCTTTTTCTGCTGGGTACCCCTTTTGGCAGCTCACTACATTTTCTGTAGTTCACTTCAGATTTTGAACACATTTCTTGTTTTTGTTCTTTCTTCCATTTAGGGACTGAAGTTAGCTGGGCTCACCACATATTGGCAATACTTTTCAAGCCCATTCTTGGTGGTAGGGTGTGGGGGGGAGGAGTAGTCTGTCTTGTCCAGGTTTCTGAGAATATATTTCCAAAGCACTCCACCAAAAATAGGTATTTAAAGATATATAGATGATATTCTCTCCCAACCTCAACTGTATTTAATCTTCACAACATCCATAAGGAGGAGAGAAGGGTCAGGAATTTTGAGGCGGTGAATTTATTAAATGGCCTAGTTGGAGAAAGCTAGGTCTCTGACATCAAGGGCTGGGTCTGCTACCAGGAAAAAGAGAAGGAAGCCCAGCTAAGAACAGCTGGAGACCCACTACACTTCCCTTTCCTTGGCCTCCCGAAGGCCTGTGGCACACAGAGCGTCCCAGATTTCAGCTTTGGGAAGTGTAGCTCTGTCATTTATTAGTGTTTTTTGTTTGTTTCATAAAGGTCTTTAGGGTTGTCAGGTAACATCCAGGATGCCAAGTTCTATTTGAATTACCAATAAGCTGTGAATAATTTCTTATATCCATGTGTCCCAAGTATTGCATGGTACTGTGTATTTTTATTTGCTCAGTCCAACAAGCTTATCTCCCAGGAACCCAGTTTGCTTTTTAATACTAGTTATAAAAAAAAAAATCATAATTGTAAACCATATTTTTCCTTCTCTTTCCACTAACGTTTTGCCTCTTAGCATATACTTTGAACCTTGATGATGATGCAGATTTCACACTGTAACTTCTTTAACTGTCACTCAACCTTATTGAAAGACGCTGGCTTAGGTTCTGGCTCTGCCACTTGTATGCTTTCCACTAAGCCTTACTTTCTGTTAAGGAAATATAGTAGTGCCCATTCCGCAGGGTTGTTGCCATCAGCTGCTTCTGAGGTGCTGCTATTATTAATGTCCCCACAGAGCAAGCAACAGCGGGTGGTCCCGGGAGACTCTGTGTGACCCTGGGAGACCTTGACACAGCCTCTAAGAATGGACTATGTAGTGGAGGGCAACCTCCAGATGGATAAGGACCTGGAGCTTGAAGATGAGACTCTTCACCACTGGAAGGAGAGAGAGAGAGAGAGAGAGAGAGAGAGAGAGAACCACAAAGTAGAAAAGTGCACTCCACTGTATTTTAAAACAATTATTCCTGCCTGTATCATGCTCTTATTAGCAGAGATTGCCTTCTCTTTGGGGAAAGAAAGCCTTTCAATTCGCTCTATTTTATGCAAAGATATGATTGGAAAAGGAAGAAAAAGACCACTGCTGACTCTTACCAATGAGAATTTCTACCTTTTAATTTTCTTAAAAACAGGCAGATATGATTATTAGTATATATATGCGTGAAGATTTCCTGAATTCTTTCCTTTGTCTTGTTTGTATATTTGGTTTTCAAGTACACAGTCTTTGCATTACTCAGAAAAGATAAACATTTTTTTTTTTGTCCTTGAACATCTGTAGGTGTTTGGTGGGTGTTTGTTTTTAATCTCATCTGTAGAGATGCTTTGCTTAACACATTCTAAAAGCTTAGTAAATTTTAAAACAGGATAGACAGGCCATGAAGAAAGGAAGCAAGCTTTTTCTGGAGTAAAGACAGGTGAAAAAATTAAATGGAACAAACTAAATTCTGTGTTCAAGAAATGAATCAATATAGCTATTGTTATTTAGCACTTAGTAAGTGGCAGCAGTGACAACAAAACTTGGTGTGAGACAGAGTGCTAGCTACCCTAATAAATAGAATTGTATTTTGGTTCCACTCTCCTTAAACATATGGAATTTCAAAACAATAAAGTGTAAACTAGGGAAGATTATATTCGTATTAGTTAATGGTGCATACACTACAGTCTCAAGTACATTAAAAAAAAAGGACTGGAGGAAAATTGCCAAAATATTAACAAATATTTTCCTCTGTTGGTAGGTAGGATCACGGGTGACTTATTTTTAGGGATTGTTTACATTTTTTCGACCTTCCAGTGTTTCTTGATTCCCACAATAAATATATAGTTCTTCGGTTGTCGGGAAAAAAAGTGAAGAAAAAAATTTAGAAAGTCGTATTATTTTAATGTCTAAAAATTGTAACATCCAAGAAATTCACGTCATTGAGAATTTCAGCCAGTAGCACTCAGGCACTCCTTGGTTCTGTGCCTGAGCTTTGAGATGCCCTTTCCTATTCTTTATGAATTTCTATTCTTCTTTTTACTGCGACTCTTAATACCATCTTTTTGGAAGTCACCTATTTACCGATGGATAGTTTTTATATTTATGAACTTAGGATTTTCCTATTTCATACAGACCAAACAGGCCTTCTATGTTTTGATGTCTTAAAGCTGTTTTTAAAACATTTTTGGGAACACCAGTTAATCTACATGAGTCAGTAAGGGGAAAATGGAGCTACATATATGAAATTTCATAGTCTAGATTACTTGTCAAGGAAGTGGGTATCCTAAATACTGAGGAGTTGACCACTATTGTCTCTGTTTTCGTTTGACTTACAGCTGCACTTAAGTACAGCTGTTCTGTGGGCAGATCAGGTCCCCCGCGTTTCATTTCCACATTGAATGTGAAAAACCGACCTTGTTGTGCTCCTTATGTCAGAATCCTTTGGATTCATTTTGTTCTGAATACTCCTGACTCTCTTCATCGCATACTTCCTGTTTAGTGTTCGCTTTCTGAAAGGGCAGCGGCGTGGGAGGTGGTGGCTCCTTTACAGGCGTCTTTAATTTATCCTGGAACATGAGGTTTCTGTAAGAAAGACACGGTAAAGATAATGTCAGCACCTCGCAGGCTGCCGTTGCTGTGTAACCCAGGGGGATTTTCAGTACATCAGGGGAGTTTTCGATGTGTACAGCGGAGGTTGCGAGGCTTCACGGTGAGAGGAGGAGAGAGCCTGAGGGAGGAAGGGGTGGGGGCTGAGAGAGAGACAGAAAGGAAAGCCGAGTTGCCCTGTCGGGTTCTTACTGTGTCACTTTACAGAATCTGTTAAAGTCTCATTGTTTTGGTGCTGTGTGTGTAGGTTGGGCACAAATATGTAGCTTCACGTTTTGCATGATTTCAGGTTATTACACTGCATTTTTTTCTTCGTGTCATTCCCGTCGCCTAGAATTTCCTTTCAGCCCTGTTCTAAGACAAGATCTGTCTCTCTCCCCGCTCAGGGAACTGCCTAAAAATGGCCCTTTTGGAAGACCATTTATGATCAAACCAGTCCTACCTCATGAAAGATTCTAGAAATGACTTTGCCTTTACTTTCTCTCTCTGTAGTCTCAGTTTTATAGGTCAAATGCATCAGACCAATTCCAAGGGAGTGGATGTGTTTTTTGGTTTAACTGAAAGTTTGACTCCAAAACATTGAGTTAAATAATTATTGAGTGTGTAACAGAAGTCATTTTGGGGACAGCCATCCTTCTGTAGGAAGTAAGCTGGTATCATGCAGAGGATACACTGTTGCTCATCAGGGGAGAGGCTGGGCAGGGAAATCAGTTAGCTAGCTGTTAAAACAGCTGTGAGATAGTGAGGACCCAAAAGAAGGCAGTTAAATTGTGGACAAGAGGGACGACCAAATTTTATAGATATTTGAGTACGTAAAGCCCCTAAAGTTGCATATAAAATGTTGCACGTATTCGCTCTTTCCTGAGGAGAGGTTCCTAGCTTTCATCGGTGTGCCAAAGGATCTGTGTCCTCCAAAAGATTTTATGACCACATGTGGAAGGAGACAGAGAACTTAAAGATGATGCCAAATTTCTAACTCAAGAGATGGGATCGTTGGTTACATCATGGAAGGTGACATTTCAGGTGGAAGGGACAGGACAGCAAAGATTTAAAGATAGAAAGCATGGGCTTAATATATTAAGTGAAAAGTGAGTAATTCAGGTTAGCCAGACTGCAGGGTCGAGGTTGGAAGGCAGAGAGGTGGGTATAGGTTCTAGCTTGCTCGAATGGCTGGATGAGAAAGCCTGAGTTTAGAAGGTAGTGCCCAGTTGAAATAAAGCTGTGAAAAGGAATAGTGGTAGTGTGGAGGTATTAGATGAGACGGATTTAAGATTATACACAAAGAATTGACAAGATTTGGCTGGGGACTGGATGTGGGGGGGGGGGGGCTTAGTAAAAGAGGGTCCTAAGTTTCTAGTTTTAGATGATTAAGAAAATGAAAAGTTAGTACAGCCTTGCTTGTTCTAGGCTCGTGTAAGAAAGAACCCAGTCATTCTGATACAGAGATTTTCTACATTTTTTAATGTGTTAAATTGGGGCGAGGAAAGCGCTAAATTCCACAGATACTCAGTGTTCAGACACCAGGGATGCAAAAGGCCCTTCCATGTGCAGTTCAGTCTCATTAAGGAGGAATTGTACAGCCTAAAGGGCTAGTAGCGCCCGCAGTATGAACTTATTTTGTAAGAACTTATAAGAACTTGTAAGAACTTATTTTGCATCTAGGAGGTGGTTATAAACGTTTTTTTACTGTTCCCCTGGGATTGCCCAAAAGTCAGCATGGAGGCTGTGTCACAGGGGTGCATGGATTTTCATGTTTGGCCTGGATCCCCACATTCTTCGGAGTGGAGCACTTACACAGCACATCTTTTTCTCGATGGTACGTGTATCCGTACATCTGTAGTGTAGCAAGTGCCTTCGTTTTGTTCAAAGATCTCCCACTTTTGGAAGATGGGTGGATAGGGTGCTTATGGGGTCAGAGTATTCATCCTACCACCCTGAAAATTTCTGAGGAAAGGCAGTGAGCTTGGTTTGGCCACTTTAATTTGGCTCCATGAATCACACATCACTACCCTTCCTGGGCAGAGCTGGAGCTGTGGGCCCCAAGCTCAGAGCCTCCTGAAACTTGAGAGATGGGGCACTGGGATTAGGTGAAAGCACTTCAGGGAGAGAATGTGTCCCGAAGAGGCTAGACAGACCTAGGGAAACATAGATTCTGTAGTGGAAAGGAGGAAGAGGAACCTTTGGTAAAGGGAAGGGGAGAGAAATGGCAAACCCTTGGGGGAACCGAGTGTCACAGAAGCCCGAAAAGAACAAAGCTTCAAGAAAAGATGGTCAGCTCTTGTTACATGTTTCTTGGAGATCAGGGAAGACAAAGGCTGAGTAAAAGGCTATTGGAAATATCCATTGGGAGGTCTTTGAAAGCCTTTGAAACGGAAGTTTCAATAGAGTAGTCTGTGTGTGGTGGGGCCAGGAAGGGCAGGTGGGGATGAGGTTTGTAGAAAGCACATTCCAGAGGATTTAAGGAGTGAATGAGTGAGGAGGGCGTGTCTTTAGAGAAATCCGGTGTCCAGAGGAAAGAGTCTCTTCAGACAGCCTTGAGGCAAGATTATCTTAGTAGCTGACTGTGGATGTAAGGTAGAGCAAAGTAATAGAAAACAAAAGGAATAGTGGGAACTAGGTCTTTAAGAAAGATTGAGGCAGGGTTAGTCTTACAGGAAGGGGATCTGAGTGAGTTTCAGTCAATGATACTGGAAAGAGAAGGTTGGTTAAGCTAGGGATGTCAGGAAAAGTAGGAAGAGCAGTGACTCAGTCTTTTAAAAGCTTCCATTTCAGTAAAGAGGGTTGGTCATCTCTAAAGACTGAAAAAAAAAAAAATCCAAAAACCTGGGGGTGGGGGGAGTGTATGTAATTCTAGGCTTAAAGAACATGACAAAAGATTTGGAGTATTTGCTTTTGGGAAAATTGGTGAGGGAATTTGGTGAGTATTCAAATTGAGATGAGTAAAAAGATGACTGAGCTATGGTGAGGGTCCCCGGGAGTTCAGTGGTCTCCATTGGCAAGATATTTTGACCCTTTCCAGCAATAAATGGAGGGAGAGAATCTGGATAGAGAGGATTTGGATTGCTAAAGTGAATAGGTGTAAAAATTGAGAGCCTTATTATAATGATTAAGGAGTCAGGTGAAACGGAGAGCGAGAATGAACTGTGAGAACGGGGAGGGGCATCCAGATTGTGATAAGATAAAGAGAAGTCTCTGGGAGTGAGGGAGGGAGAAACGTGAGAGGAAAATCTGGATTCAAGATCTTGAAGGTAGAGCATTTCCGGGACGTTACCTTGTGGGGCTGCTGGGAGAAGTCAGTAAGAACGCGTGTGTGTGTCCGGCCTGCTGTGAATGCCCAGGTGCTTACTCTCTTATGAAGAGCTGGCGCTCGTAGAATTTCTGCCTCCCTGTCTCTACTCTTATAGTATTTATGTAAATCAAGTCATATTTCAAACAGACTTCAACGAACCATGAACCACAAACCAAAATAAAACACTAATTTTTTTAACTGAACCACAAGCCCAACTTAAGTTTTAAAATACACTGTCAAACTACTTCAAAACATCTTAAGTTGCCTTTAAAGAAAAAGAGGTGCCAATTTGTGTGGATCCGAACTCTATCACTCCTTCCTTCCTTCCTTCCTTTCTTCCTTCCTTCCTTCCTTCCTTCCTTTGTTTTCTTCTGCTCTTTAGTAAGTACTAGTCCCCCAACAGTTTCTTCCTCCACCTCAGAGCAGAAGATGGGATGGATTTCTGGCTTTATCAGCGCTATCTTCCTCATCATCAGCACTTTAAGACCCCTCCTCCGGGAACCTTTGCACACTGTTCCAGACACACCTATTTGTCTCTCTGCCTTTGGTTCTATTTAGTACCTTAGCATCTGAACTATCTTTTCGAATTACTTCTCCTTGCCAAATGTGTAGCTCTCTGAAGGGAAGGGGCTAACATTTGCTGAGCACTCTGTATGCCCTGGCCATAAGGCTGGGTCCTTTTACATTTCATTGTCATTCTTCTGCAGCACCTATAAGATATTTCCTCTTATCTTTCTTTCACAGGTTTGGACGGTATAAGTTGTTCACCCAAATCCCAGAGAGAATGGTATAGAGCCGAGGTTTTTACTCAGCTTTCAGGGCTTCTCTCTCCACTTCCCCAGCAGGAAGGAGCTCAAATATTGCTTTTACAGAAAAAAAGGTGGACATGGGTATTGATCCCAACTTCATCGCTTCTTAGTTCACAGTAATAGTGAATGCATTTCTTAAATACTCTTGGTCTTAATTTCTTAATTTCCTCAGTGGCAAAACTAGATATAATAGTTACGTCATGTTATTGAGATGATCAGGTGAAGTCACACATGTGACAGCACTTGACACAGTACTTGGCTGTAGGGGCTCTGTCTGCCTCCCTCCTTCCTCGGAGTGTCCCCTAAGTCCATTTGCACAAGAGGACCTTAAGAGGATGGCTCAGGCAAAGCCTGAAATGATAATAGTGGTGGAAGATTGATCATTCAAGTTCATTGGCAGAAAACAGTTTGTGATGAGAAAGATCTAGAAGTGAAACTCCGTTCTCATTAGTAAAATGGAAATGATGCTTACTTCTGTCCCTGACTTCTAGAGTGAAGGGTCAATGAGTTAATGTCAGATAAAGTGCTTTGTGACATATCGACACTACAGAGATGTTATTACAGTTTCTGAAATGGATGCCCTCAACTATTATGTGATCATTTTGCTTCTTTCAGCCTCTGATTTTAAATTCATGAAGTTTATTGTTTAAAGCTGCTTTGCCCAAATTGTGTTCGCTGAGATACTCAGATTCTCTTAAATGTCGAAAGTGTTCCAGGAATTAAAATATTCGGTGTTCAAAGAAACTTGGGTAATACTACATATTATGTAGTATTGCCTTGGAGAATAACAGTATGAATTAGCATGAAAAAGTCTGAGAAGTCCTGCAATAAAGACATTTGTCCAACTTTGTGCATTTCATTGTTTGCTAGGATTATTTGATCATAGAACTACTTAGTCCTAGAATATTTACCATCTGTATTCTGTGGGGATGTTTGGGAGACACTTATTAAAGGAGCCTTTTGCATTTAGAGTTGGAAAGGATCTTAAACATTATCTAGTGCAACCTCTTTGACTGACCCACAAGGGAATGAAAATAGATGCTGAGTGATTTGTCCAAAGTCTCACAGCTTGAAGAGCCCGTCTTCTGACTCTTAGTTCTCCATCACCTCACCTTGAAAGTCTTGGCTTTTCCAAGTATGGCACATCCTCGCACTGGTGTTTTCAGATGAGGGTTTTTGTTTTGTTTTGTTTTGTTTTATCTTTTTCTGAATAAGTAGGCTCTTGGGGATGGTATGTTGCATGTTATTTTCAGACAAAAACGAGTATCTGCCAACTGTCATCTCTTTTGTTTTTAATTTCTTCTCTCTTAAGGTTAATTTTTCCACCTATTTTATTGCTTCTTAAAGTATTTATGAAGTCATGATTATTGACTTGGGAATCAATCTAGTTTAAGATATCAGTGATCTAGAAAACCCACACATTCTAATTATTAATGCCCTCTTTTGCCCTCTAAATTTGTTTTGTCTTTTTTTTTTTTTTTTGTATAATTGGCTGTGGGTAGACAAATTTACATATTTTTTGCCCCTTCCTGCCTGACTTATTACAGCATGCAAAATTTGCTCTGTGGTTTCTAGGTTAAGTTCCCGTATAGAAGAAACCACAGTGAGGGCTTTACAACCCTGCTGTGCTCAAGGCCCCACCAGCACTTGCCGCTCTGTGTTCTTGAAAAATCTGAATGACCAGTTTATTGCTGCTTTTTATAATTAAGATATTTCAGGCACAAGAGTTCACATGGAGCATCTGTCTTTTATTTTAAGGTTCTCCGTTGCCTTAAAAAAAGTAGGTAGGTATCTGTCAGAGATCCTTACTGATTCTTTCTGGTGTCTGCAACATGAGAATTAACCCTAAATGCATCCAGTGATATGATTCGAGTGTTTTGGATGAAGTGATGTGACATAATGTCTAGTATATCATGGGTATCACAGAAGAAGCAGAGATGGTTAGTGCTGAAAGCATCTTAAGAGATCAGCTTTTCCAGGGCGCCTGGGTGGCTCAGTCAATTAAGTGTCTGCCTTCAGCTCAGGTCATGAGCCCAGGTCCCTGGGATCTAGCCCCACAGTGGGCTCCCTGATCAGCAGGAAGCCTGCTTCTCCCTCTTCCACTCCCCCTGCTGTGTTCCCTCTCTTGCTGTCTCTCTCTCTCTCTGTCAAATAAATAAATAAAATCTTAAAAAAAAAAAAGAGAGAGATAGAGAGATCAGCTTTTCCATGTCCTTATTTTAGAGATCAGGATGTTTCAATATCACACAGCTTATTTGTAACAAAACCAGGGCCAGACCCCATGTATCCTGATGGCGCGGTTTGGACCTTATCAAACAAATCTGGCTTGGATCATCAGTCATTCATTTAATGTTTTAGAGCCCATTCTGGGCCAACCACTATGTCAGGCCCTGAAAAGAACAGATTGACAGTCCTTTTCTCAACTGTACAGTCTAACAGGGGCTGTGGAGCAGGTATATAAATAAACATATAAGTAGAAATTAATGCTATCAAGAAGGGCAGATACTTAAGAAATTCGTAGGAAGAGCCTCTCTAACCTACAGCTGTCATACTCCAACTGACCTGAATTTAGACTATTTGACTTCCAGGTGCATTTGATTTGAGTCCAGGATAGAAACGAGGTTCTCAGTTGGCTGATCAATTTTGTCATTGTGTTGGTTGTCACTTTAGAGTTACTGTGTGCTTTAACGGGCTCTGTTGAGCTGCTTACCGGGGTACTAAAGCAGAGTAGAAGAAAAGGAAGTATGTCGTCCACTTTCTTGGCATCAATTCATTGCCAAATTTGGTTTTAGTTCTTTAAAAGGGATATGGAAAACTAGAGAGCATTAAGAGAAATTCAAGCAAAAAAGCTGCTATTTCAACTCCTCAGAGGCTCTTCTTTTCATTGTTCTCTAGTCAAATGTGTGAAGTAGGATTGGAAAATTGTACTTGTGGAGTTCGGATTGTTGACAATCAAGGTAATCAATCCATAAATGTTTGCAGAGGAGTTGCTCATACATTTCATACACTGTCGATAGCTGGGCTTGACAGATGTTTTTTCTGTGACCAGCCAGATTGTAAATATTTTAGTCTTTGCAGTCCATAAGGTCTCTCTCAGAGTTACTTAGCTCTGCTTCTGTAGCTCAGAAATAGCCATAGATAATGCACGAACAAATGGGCATGGTCGTATTCCAGTAAACTTTATTTACTGAAGCAAGTGGCAGGCGGGATTCGGCCTGTGGATAGTAGTTGCAGACCCCTGATCTGTAGAATCCTTCCTTGGCTCTTTTACCAAAAGGTGCACAGAAGGAACTGCAAGAAAATGAAACTCAAACGAGATAATGATGATACTTGTTAGCATTGGCACCATCAAAACAGGTTAGACACAGAATAAAGCCAAGTGAATGTAGGTCTGATTCATTGCTTTGACTCAAAGGTTTTGGATGAAAGGCTCAGTCTTGACTAGGTATTTTATTTGGTTCTATATGGGGAGGCATCCTTCATGTACCTATGTGACCAATACCACCTTAGCCATTTTTTGTATTTTGAATCCCTAAGGCTTGGCCATAATTCTGAAGTGGTGAGACAGAGAGCCATGGTAAAACAGAAATAGCATCCTGGTAGTAAAATGTCTATTTTTTTTCTTTACAAATATTTTTTGGCTCAATTTGTATTTTACTAGTTATTATCAGAACATCCTGGTCCAAGCAAACTACTGAAGTACCTTGTAATTAGTTTGCTAGGGCTGCCATAACAAAATTTCATAAACTGAGTTCTTAAACAACAGAAACTTATTTCTCACAGGTCTGGAAGAGAAGTCCAAGATTAAGGTGTTGGCTGAGCCATGCTCCCTCTGGAGGTGCTGGGGAAGAATCTATTCCAGATCTCTCCCCTAACCCCAATCTTTACATGACATTCTCCTGTGTATGTGTCTGTTTCTATGCCCAGATTTTACCTTTTTTAAGGACTCTAGTCACGTTGGATTAGGGCCCACCTTAATAACCTCATCCTAACTTGATTTTCTCTGTAAGGACCCTCTATCTCCAAATAAGGTCACATTCTAAGGTACTGTGGATTAGGACTCCAGTGTATCTTTTTGGGTAGGCACAATTCAACTTGTAACAGCCTGGTATCATGGGGCGCCTGGGTGGCTCAGTCGGTTAAGTGTCTGCCTTTGGCTCAGATCATGATCCCAGGGTGCTGGGATCGAGCCCTACATCAGGCTCCCTGCTCAGTGGGGAGTCTGGTTCTCCCTTTCCCTCTGCCTGATGTTCCCCCTGCTTGTGCTCTCTCTCTCTCACTGGCAAATAAATAAATAAAATCTTCAAAAAAAAAAAAAAAAAATACACCACACACAAGCCGATATCAGACATTCATTCCTCTTAGTCAAAACTCTTCAGTTGGGCACCATGGTTGGCCCAGAATAAAGCCAAAATGCTTCATGACTCACCCATGATCACATTAGCTTTTGAACAGAAGTATTATACTGGTGACCCTGTCGTGCACAACATACAAGGAAATGTTCTGTTTTGTGGTGGTGTCATGTTTAACCTACAGGAGAAAAGATACTTCTTTACAGAAATAGCTTAACCATGTAAAATGGCTCTGGAAGTGTCCATTACCAACCACAGGCTTTAAGGATCTTGAGTAACTGCCTGCCCCTTCCTCTGATCAGCTTTGCCCAAGTCCATACCTGTCATTCCAGCTAAAAGTTACTTCCTTGCTTCTTGAAGTCCGTTTTTCCTTCCTCTCCTCCAAGCTTTTGTTAAGCTGTCACAAACGCCCACAGAATTCTCTTCTCTTATCTTCAAGGTCACATTCCTCTCTTCTTTAAATTGAAATTTAAGGTCTATCTCTTCCAGGAAGGTGATCACTGTGCTCTCCCTTTTTTCAGTTCTTGCTATTACTGAAAGAGAATTGTGATATGACGGTTTTCCATCAACCACATCTCAGTTGGGGTTTGTGTGTAGGTGGAGTGGAGAAGCAATAATGCCCTTTCTATTGAGGAGAGGATGAGTTGCACCATTACCCATTAAGGCATCAGGTTACCTCTAGGGACTTGGAATAGGAGTGAGCTTCTGTAGTTATTAGCTAAGTCCTCCATAACGGAGAGGTTCTGGTCATTTGCAGGAGTTGTTTTGAAAGCTGTTACAGAGCTGTAGTTCTGTAGGAATGGGAAGTGGTAGTAAAACCTCTGGAGTCTTACACAAAAATTTAAAGATGTTCATCTCTTGCATTAGAGGTACCTCACTTCTTTTATTCTCAACCTTTTCTTTTCTCCCACCCTCTCCTCTCCTCTCCTCTCCTCTCCTCTTCTTCTCTAGTCTTTGAGACCTAGGACACATCTTGGTTGGCAGCAATTTTTTAAAAAAGCAATAAATTAGTTATTTCTCTTTACAAAAGAATTCCTCACTATATATGAATTTTGCTTAATCGATGAGTTCTTTTGTTTGGGCATGTTTCTCGTTACCAACGAGATTATGTCATATTTTTGAGCACTGGAACCTGCATTTCTTTCTGGCATTTGATTTATGTAGCATAGTGTTTTACACGTATGTTTGGGGCACAATATTTGCTGGTTTTATTCTCAGGTTTTCTTTAAAAGTCCTGTTTCCTTGCTGCATTTAAAGCATGGAATGGCTCATGTAGGATTTTTCAGAAACACATCCAGTGTATGAAGTTGAACATACTTATTAGTCATTATTTCAGCCAGTTTATCAGTGACTACAGTGCTGTGTGGCAGGGATACCTTTCTGCCCAAAATGAGGTTGTTGAGTTTACAAAAACAGCCGCTTTCTGAAGTGTTTTTTGTTTTGTTTTTTTGTATTTAATTTTGCCACAAATAGTCACAAACACTAAAAGTAAGGATTGAGAGAGTCTGTAAAATGAACACATGTGGAGTTGACTCCGTGACTGAATAGGAAGGTCTTGTCATGTTGTGTAGGAGCAGCACTGTGGAGGGCCTCTTCGGGGGGAATCATCCAGGGAGAGGATTTGTGTTTGTTTGTTCCCAGTAAGGTATGTGGAGTTGTTAACCCAGAAGTGGACACCGAACTCTTGATTAGTGAGGAGCCAGGAAACCCTCTGCCTTCTGAGGGAGGGTTGGTAAAAACTGTCAGATCAAGGAACCGGAAATTGCTCAGATCAGCTGATGCAAAAGAGGATCTGAAGGGTGTGGCCAGAGGGTATGCAGTTTGAGAAGGAGGAGATGTCGTTTCCTGTTGGCAAGGGGGAAGGGATGAAGTGTCATTTGGATGAGCAAGGGACAAGATGGTAGCTGCTCTGGGAGTGGCACAGTTGCAGAGTCAGGGTGCTGGTGCTGAAGAGAGTGTGAGAGCCTCCGTGCCCTGAAGATTCGGGTCAGCTCTAGAGACGATAGAGCAGACTCCTGAGTAAGAGGAACAAACACCAGGACTCTGAATTTCAAAGGCACACTGTCTTGGTTCTGCCCTTTTCAGAGGTTCTAGGGCCACCTGCATCAGAAACTCCTGGGGTGCTCATTAAAAATGTAAATTTTGGGGTCCCACTGCCTCACATGTATTCAAACACTGCGGGGCCATTTTAAGGTCTCCAGGTGGTTTAGAAGCTCACTGAAGTCTGAAGACCGCTGGGTGAAATATTCCTCAGATTTTTTTGAATCTTTCAGTGATGAAGAATGAGCTGTCTTACAGAGCAGTGATCTTTTAAGTCCAGGGATGATGCAGGCAGGAAATGCAAATGGGTGCCAAGTAGAGAATGACAAATTTATGAGTAACCAAGTCAAAATTGGGTCCAAAGAAAAATTGGGATCTGTCTCTTAAGACTGACGTCAGAAAAACTAACCACGCGTGTCCCTTGGAAACTTGGTTGGCCAGAGTACTGGACTAGCTGGGCTCATGCATTCGAGCCATTCTGGGTTTCTGTAAGAAACTGGAAATGGTTTCGGAAGCGTCTGTTACTGTAGTGAGCTAACGAAGTTTCCAGGGCCAGCCATAAATCTTAAAGACCAGACAAAAATCTGTGAAATCCAGGATACAGAAAAGCTTTTTCTGTCAAGTTTTTGCCATGGATTTTTTTGTTTGTTTGTTCGTTTGTTTGTTTGAAGTAACTCCCTGTGTTATGTATGTGTGTTGGGGGTTTGAGGGAGGTAGATTGTTGACGGGCTCTGTGTTCTCTTGTTTTGGCGGAGGACATGGCAGGGAGCAGAGATTTCGGACATCTCAGAGCCCAAAATACAATGAGTGATGAGAGTCCGTTTCCATTTTCTGTCTTTCATTGACCCTTCCCCTCACCCTCTGCTGTACACCCAGAGTGGGCAGGACTGCCATTCACAGCAGACAGGAAAGGTCCAAGGCTCAGCACCACTGCACAGACCACCCCCTCCCTGCCGTCCCCACCCCAGCTGGACGGATGTACAGAGGCAGATGAAGGACTACCTCATCAGATAGTGGCACCCTGCTCCTTGTACTTGCTTAGCCACAGGCCACAGAACTTACCAGTTACCGTTCATTTTAGGAAACAGCATTTACTAATGAAAAGCTCTTGCTAAAATTTGAGGTTTACTCAATTCTTACTCATCCCTCCTGAGGGAAGAATACAGAAAGAAACAGTCTGGTAAAAAGGATGGTTGTGGGGATGCCGTGTCACTTGCCTCAGCCTTTTCTCCATCCTCACCACCTCCCGAACCCCACTCACTGTAGCGAGTGACAGGTTTGTGAAAATCTGAACTTCTGTACGGACCGCCGTACAGAGATTTATTGAGTAGCTAGAAGGGAAGAGCAGCCAGGAAAATCAAGAGATGAGGCAGTCTCAGGATTTGATAAACCAGACAGTGAATATCCTGTAATAAAATTTGTTGAAAATACCCACTTGTACACCACGTAGGAAACATGCTTCTCCGTTTTTTAGATGACGTCTGGCTCAGAGGACTGGTGATCTGTGTTGCGGAACAATTAGCCCAGAGATCCCAGCACACTGGAAAATGGGCCCAAGCTAACAAAAGGAGGGTTGATAGGAATAAGTGATCAAAGTCTTGCAGTTCAGTGAAAAATACTGAGGGAAATGGTGTATAACAAAGTGTGCAAAAAGGCCTGTCTGGTTGGTTTGACCATAAATGAGTATTAGCCAATAAACTGAGTTAGCTGCTTAGACCATTAACATAGCTTAACCTACATTAATAAAATTACAATATTTCAAGAAAGAAATGAGATCATCCTGCTGCATAGACATTAAAATTCTAATACAAAAGTGCAACTCTACACTGAGTTTTTTAAAATCAGGACACATTACCCCCCCCCCCCCAGCAACATTGCATTTGGTAGTGTAGTTCTCAGGTTTTCCTACTGAAATGTTATTATAATAGTAGTTAGAACCCCAGGTTAGCCTCAAGGCCAACAGTCTTCCCCCCCTCTTTTTTTAAAGAGAGCACACAAGCAGGGGTTGGGGCAGAGGGAGAAGCAGACTTCCCGCTGA
>CM052883.1:109314806-109345366 GCA_028534135.1 Potos flavus | reverse complement strand
CTGGATCATTGTTCCTATCTGCTCTGTGGGGGGGGGGAAGGGGGCGGGGGACGGGGGGGGGGGGCACAGCAGTGTTTGGCTCTGGCCATGTTTTTCCCTTTCCTGTGCTGGAAATGCTCACTGGCTGCTTTGGATTAGGTGGGGTGGTGGGAGTCGGGGGCGGGGGAGCTGGTCTGTCACTGGTCATTGCGTGTAGCCTCTAAAGCCAGTTTCCACGTAGACACGATTTTCTTCATAAACTTTTCTTTGCGGTCTGTGGGAAGGGATGGTGTTGTTTTCTTGTTTTGTGCATTTGTTTAGAAGGGCAGAGATTTATGAAACCCAATTTGGATACTTGTCCCTAATAAGTTAATTTGGGATTGTGATAGAGAGTGAAAGATCGAAGTTTTGATTATGTGCAACAAAGGTAAAGGATATTTCATTTGATGTTATAACGAAACTAAACATAACGAGAGGAAAAAGGGATCGTAAAACTCAGGTGTAGTCCCCAAGTGCCGTGCTGCTGTGGGGCGTGGGAGCCTCGCATCTGACCCCCCACACACGGAGGTTCTGGTCCTCCATCCTAGAGTGCCAGAACTTTATTGCCCAAGGTTCCTTGGAGAGGAAACTCCTTTTGAAATCTTAATCACTAGCAATGTGTACTAAAATTTAGCTCATTTCAGTAAAGGTGATGCCGCTGATGCCTTGTGATTAACTTTAGCAACAGAAAATAAGAAGGTATTCGGGAAGATGAATAGCTTCACTCTTTCTCTTCTTAAGCAATAACTCCCTACTCCAAACAAGAGTATTGTGAAATAATTTTAAGACTAAAAGAAACAAAAAATTGCATCTGCTTTACGTAAATACTGAAACCGTTTCCCAGATTCTGCTTTCCGCAGAATGCAATTCTACTTCACTTCATCTGCTTGAGGAAAGATGAAGAAAGGGATGAACCTTGCCAAGCATTTGAGTTGGTTAGAGTCTACGGCATCTTCCTACTCCAAGGTCGATAGCATCACTCCTGAAATGATTAGACAGTAGTACAAGGGCTGGCTCCATGAAAGAAGGGCAAGGCTCAAGCTATTTAGTAGCAGAATATTCCATCCAAATATGTAGTATCGAAAAAGAAAGATCCGACATGTCAGAAAGCTCATAGCTGCAAAAATGGGGAGGCGTTTAGTCAGATCAAGAGAGTGAGTTTTCCAGAGTCTACCGGTGAGCTACGGGGAGCAAGGTTGGCATATATTTTTGGACTTTTGGAGGAAAATCTGCTCATCTTAGAGAATTAATATGAGCATAATCATCGTGAAGCTTTGGGACAAAAGCGAATGCTGGACTACCCAAAAGAAAAAGTTGTACACATCTCTCTTTTTTCTTGGTATGGAAATTGAGAGGTTGAAGTTACTTGTTTAACTGTATGAATTTGTGACAGTAGTGGGGAAATCAGACAGTGGGTGGACAATTCTGGTGATTCTTTAAAGGTTTCTAATCTCAGCCTGTTAAATTGCCAGTTGACCCTGAATGTACTTCTCTGACAAAAAGGCAACATATTGCTGTAATTAATCTGTTTGATTTTTGTATCTTCTTGGAGATATATGGTGCAGGTAATGATTGTGCATGCTGTTCACAAATTTTTAATATATACAGAGATAGAAATGGTGCCATTCTTAACAATTTTTAGTTTTAAATTATAAATTTAATAGATGGTATGGATGGTGTGAGTTTTTTCTTTTTTCTTTTTTTTAAGCAAGAAACTGGATGTCTAGCACAGACATAGACATCCAAGTAAGCCATCTAGAAGTTGACAGTAGATGAAATATGAGGTATAGGAGAGGCTATACAAATATATACTTTTTCTGTGATGCCTTAACAGGACTAGCATATCAGTTTTTCTTTTTAAAACTCATTAAGAAAACTTGGCATGTACCATCACTTTTGCTACTATCCTTTATAGCAAACAATGGCTGGTGCCTTTTGACAGCAGTGGTGGGAATGGAGACCTAGTTCTGCCTTGAATTAGCTGTATGACCTTGGATATACTCTTTTGACTTCTCTGGGTTGAGGGGTTAGATTAGGTCATTGTATCTCCATATTATTAAAGCCAAGCTCCCTTTGATAAAAATTAAAATACTGCAATGTCCCCCTCTCCCCCGTTGCAACCATCTCTCAAGATTCTGTTATACTTCCAGCTGAGACCTATTAGATTGCATTATCTCTGATGTCTTGTCTCATTGCTAACATTTTGTGATTCTGAGCAGATACTGGATTGGAAATCAGATGAACAAAAGTCTTTACCTCATTTTGTGAATAGTTGCAGCTTATTCCTTCTTAGAGCATGAAGGGAACCTTTCTAAAATTCATCCGCGCACACTAAGAACAGTGCCTTGAGTCCTGCCCTAATGCATGGGTGTCACCCAGAAGCTTGGAAGAAATGCACAATCCTGGCCTCACCCAAAATGACTGAGTGGTGGTTCATATGTACATCAGGGTTGGAGAAATGCAGCAGACCATTGGTTTTTAACCTGCAAGTGGCAATATTAGTGGGATCTCAGATCAATTTAATAGGTCACTACCAGCATTTCTTTTTTTAGGGAAATAGAGGAGAAAAGATAACATTATGGTCCATTGAATATGGTAAAGGAAAATAACTGTTTCACAAAATTTTTGTTTCAGTTTTATATAGTTTTCCCTGCAAGTGTATACAGGGTTGTAAGTGCAGGCAAAAACTTAATTTTTGAGGTGGATTTCAGGGAAAAAGAAATTTAAAATAAAAAGTCACTGTGCTTCGTATCAGAGACAGTATATCTCAGACAGTGAGACAGTTTATCTCAGATACATCAGAGACAATGTATCTTAGAGACAGTCATCTCCCTTCTTTTACCCCCACACTGTCTCTCTCTCTCTCTCACACACACACATTCACATAGAGATACACAGAGAAATATAATAAAGAGCTGTTCTATACTAATTATCCACCATGTATCAAATGTAAGCTGCTGGATTTTATCATGAGAAAGAAATGAATATATTCATTAATTTTTTTGAGTTGTATTAACTCAGAAAATTTTCCTGTGATGATGTTTTACTTTGGCTATGTACAAATCACAACAGTGTCAGATAAGATTGCATTTTTAAAATTCTTATGGGGACGTTTTAAATACTTATTTAGTTTCCTGAAATTACAGATAATGCTTTTTTTTCTCTAGGGGTTAGTTTATGAAACCCGTGATATTGCAAGCTCATTCACATGGCCCTTTACATCTTTAAAAAAAAAAAGTGAATGAATTCATTTGGGGTTTTTGGGGTAAGCTGACTCGTATACTTTTTCTCTGTTTAACGTTTAGTTAGCCACTTGACAGTACTTTCAATAAGTATTGTTTAATGTGAAGAAAAAATATTTTAAAATAGGTAATTTCCACCCTGAGGACTTTGCAATCTCAGCAGTAATTCTTTAGTTACAAGAAATACAAACTGTACTGTGCATGGACTTTTAAAAACAGCTGGAAGGAAGTCGTCAGCGCTGGCATCCTAACTGCATCGGGGTGAGGCAGGAAATCAGAACGTTGCCGAGGCGTGCTGAACTGTCACGATAAAGGCAATGCTGCACTTCCCTCAGGGAGTTTTCCTTTTTCAAGTTATTTTGAGTAAAAAGGAAAAGAAGAGTTTGTTCTGGTGTCTTTCACAAGGCTCTGTGTTGAGGAAGAAAACTGATGTAGATCTGAAAATTCCTCACTGGGGGGGTTCAGGAGGAGGAAAAAAAAAAGCACACTCCGTCCACCTGTGCTCAGAATCCAGAAGAGTAATTAATGTTACACCTGAAGTTGGGCAGGATTTTATGTTTACCGAGTTCTGATCGCTGGTGGTTTGGGGTGTCATTTGCTTATTGTTTTAAATTTTCTTTTAAGATGATCTTGGAGCTATTACATGGTCCTTTTCTATATAAGAGATTAAACAGAATGTGAAATGCACCTGTTTGTACAAATCACATGTTGAAACAAAAAGATGCTAGACTGTTAACCAACATGACATCTTGGCAGACCTGTCATTCGAGCGATTTCAGCTATAATATTTTTACTTAAAGAACATTCTGGTTTGGGGAACTCTGAATATTATGTAATTAAAATACTTTGTTCCTTTGAGCTTTAGTTGTAATTTTAGTATAGCTTATATATTTGTAATATTTTCTTATAATCATCTGTGACTAAATAGGGACTCCGTGCTTGGCCTCCGTGGGGTAGGGAAACGTGACAGCAGTGTGATTACCGCGTCTTCCGGCGGCACGATGCAAAGTGTGAGTCTTCTTTCTTGGGGCTCCCAGTTTAGCCTCCTGCTCCATTTCCCTGGCTATTTAGCAGACAGATAAGAGGACCCAAGGGCCTGGCTGGGTTCTGGTTTGGTATGTCTTAGCTGGAGAAACAAGCTCCCTCCAGCCTTAGAATTTGAAGCCTGAAGGGAACATAGAAATCATATAGTCTGACCTGCTCGTTTCCCAGATGAGGAACTGAGCTGCCCGCCGATGATGTTCCAGTTACTGGCCAAGGCAGGATTTGAATCCAGGTACTCATATTATTCCATCCACTAATTTTTCTTTTCTATATACCTTTTCATAGAGAGGAGGGGGAGGAATTTCCCTCATTTTACTTCCCCACAGATTATCCTCTATCATTGACCATCTTTAAATTTTCTTTTCTACCGGGAAGACTGCTGTATAATAATCTGTGATACCATGTCCATATTCTCTGTGGATTTCTAGGTTATCCTCCTACCTTTCTAGTCCCGTCGTCCTGTCCTTTCCCTTCCTCGAACATCAGCTTGTCCTGAGTGACCAGTGTTGGTCTTTCCACTGACTTTCATGAGCAATGATCCTTCCTGTCTGTGTCTTTGTTGGCTCTTGTCCTCTCTCCCCGCATACTCACCCCTTTCAAGACTGCCATTTATCTACTGCTTTAGGACTTGCCACCAATATTCAGTTCACTCAGCCATATATACCCCTCTGTGAAGCCTTCCTGTCCAAGGCCCTTTTATCCCTGATCTTCCCTTTGTTGAACTCTTCCTTTTTTTTTTTTAGAAATTGTGCCATACCACACCATTATATGTGATGCAGGATATAAGGCCAGGAGTTCACTGTTAAAGGCATTTCCTTCCTCGACACACAAAAAGATGCTCAACATCACCAATCTTCAGAGAAATACAAATCAAAACCACGAGACAACACCTTGCATCAGTCAGAATGACTAGTATCAAAAAGACAAGAAACAACGAGTGTTGGTGAGGATGTGGAGAAAAGGGAACCCTCGTGCACTGTTGGTGGGGATATAACTTGCTGCAGCCACTGTGGACAACAGTATGGAGGTTTCTCAAAATACTACAAATAGAACTACCATAGGATCCAGTAATTCTACTTCTGGATATTTACCTGAGGAAAACAAAACCGCTAACTTGAGAAGATATATGCATGTCTGTGTTTATTGCTGCATTGTTTACAGTAGCTAAGATATGGTAGTGACCTAAGTTTCCATCGATAAATGAATGGAAGAAGATGTGATACACACACAATGGAATATTACTTAGCCATAAAAAAGAACAAAATTTTGGCATTTGTGACAATATCAATGGACCTAGAGGGTATTATGCTAAGTGAAATAAGTCAGAGAGATGAATACCATACGATTTCACTTCTATGTGGAATCTAAAAAACAAAACAGATGAACGGACAGACAAAAAACAGAAGGAGGCTCATAAATATAGAGAATAAAATGGTGGTTGTCAGAGCAGAGGCAGATGGGGGATGGGTGAAATAGATGAATGGGATTTAAAATAAATATAGTGATGACAAATATGGCATAGGGAATATAGCCAATAATATAATAACATTATATGGTGACATATAGAAACTACACTTGTCATGGGGAGCATTGCATAGTGTATAGACTTGTCAAATCACTACGTTGTATACCTGAAACCAATATAACGTATGTCAACTATACTTCAATAATAACATTAAAAAATATATATTATCAAAAATAATGTTTTCCCTTCCTAATGAATGTACTTTCTGGTGTAAGAAAGTTTTGAGCCCATTGCCTTAAGCTCCTCCCTTACTTTCTTGGCCCTACGGTTTTTGGTGAATGAATTATAGCTAATGACTCCAGTCTATCTTTATGTCATTTTCTTCTCTCTTTTTAAGATTTTATTTGTTTGAGAGAGAGAGGGAGAGAGAGAAGGAGACTCCCCGCTGAGCAGGAGCTGCATGGGGGGCTTCATGCCAGGACCTCAGGATCATGACCTGAGCCAAGGGCAGGCTCTTGACTGAGCCACCCAGGCGCCCCTCTTTATGTCATTTTTTAAAGATTATTTTTTAGAGCAGTTCTAGGTTTACAGTGAAATTGAGAGGGAGGTACACAGCTTTCCCGCATGCCCCTGCCCCCACACATGTACAGCCTCTCCTATTACCAGCATCGCTCACCAGAATGGCACATTCCTCCCCACCCCCAAGGCTGATTGTACCTAGACATATCAGAATCACCCAGAGTGTTCGAAGTTTACCTTAGGGTTCATTCTTGGTGTTGTACATACTCTGGGTTTAGACAAGTATATAATGATATGTATCCGCTATTATAGTAGCATGTAGAATCATTGCGTTAACCAAAAAATCACTTCTGCCTGTTTATCCCTTCTTCCTCTGCCTGACCCCTGCCAACCTATCGCTGGTCTTTTTACCGTCTCCATAGTTTTGCCTTTTCCAGAATGTCATGTAAGTGGGAACCACATAACATGCAGCCTTTCAGATTGGCTTCTTTCACTTAGTAATATGCATTTAAGTAAGGTTCTTCCATGTCTTTCATGGCTTGGTAACTCAGGTCTTTTTAGCACTGAATGATACTCCATTGCCTGGATGTACCATAGGTTATTGATCCTTTCACTTACTCAAGGGCATTTCTGTTGCTTCCAAGTTTTGACAGTTATGAATAAGGCTGCTGTATTTGTCTGGTACAGGTGTTTGTGGGGGCCTAAGTTTTCAACTCCTTTAGGTAAGTAGCAAGGAGCACAATTGCTAGATGGTATAATGAGAATATGTTCAGTCTTGTAAGAAACCGTCAGTCTGTCTCCAAAGCGGCTCTACCGTTTGGCACTCCTACCAGTGGTGTGCAACGATTGCTGTTGCTCCATGTACTCTCCAGCGTTTGCTATTGTGTGTTCCCGATTTTTGCCATCCTAATAGGTGTACAGTCGTATCTTTATATTGTGTTAATTTGCAGTTCCCTGTTGACCTGTGATGTGGACCATCTTTTCATATGCTTATTTTCCATTTCCTTGGTAAGGTTTCTGTTAAGGTTTTCAGCCCATTTTTAAATTGAGTTGTTTTCTTCTTGTTGAATTTTAAGAGTTCTTTGTATATTTTGGATAGCGGTTCTTTATCAGATTTGTCCTTTGCAAATATTTTCTTTCTGTGGCTGGTCTTCTCATTCTATTGAATTTTTCTTTTGCAGCACAGAAGTTTTTAATCGTAATGAAGTCCACCCTACCAATTAGTTACGGGGTATGTCTTTGGTATTGTACCTGGAAAGTCATTACTGTACTTGAGGTTATCTGAGTTTTCTCCTGTGTTATTTTCTAGGAGTTTTACAGATGTGCATTTTAAGTTTAGGTCCGTGATTCTCTTTGAATTAGTTTTGGGGAAGGGTATCAGGTCTGTGTCTACATTCATGTTTTTGCATGCCGAAGTCCACTTGTTCCAGCACCGTTTGTTGAAGAGACTGTCCTTGCCCCGTTATATTGCTTTTGTTCCTTTGTCAAAGAGGAGTTGACTGTATTTATGGGGTTTTCTTGTTGGTTTTTACCTTTCTCCCCCTTCTTAAACACTGTAACACTAGAAGGAATAAATAGCCCAAGAACTCTGGTGTGGTCCTTGGCCCAGAGTTCTCAGCAGGCAACTTGGGGCATCTGTGGGATTCTTGGTGGAAACTTTGGAGAGAACCAAACAATGAAGCTGATTTGCATGCTGGAGCACCAACCAGATCTTTAAAAGATACTTGGATGATAAGGCATCTAGTTCTTTTATGGGGCCTTGAAAGAGAATTTGACCTCAGAAATCACATAATGTGTCTAAGGTAAGTTTTCTACTATGGATTTTCAACACCTGCAACTACTCCGTCTACCCCAAAAAGCTCTTCTAAGCTGTTTTCATTTCTAAGGACTTTTCCTTGTTGTTTATTTTCACGTCTGCGACATGGTCTCTGTCCGTTCATTCAGTCATGTTCTATACAACAGATATTTATCTTATTCAATGCAAGTTTTAAATCTGTTTCTTTTATCTGATGCCTAAGAAAATGGTGCTTTATTCATGGACTTAGGTAAAGAGGTTTCTATGTAAAGAATATAGCTTTACATGCAAGGATCAGCTTGATAAGTATCTTGGAGAATCCTAATTGTGAAGTATATTGGAAATTTTTATTTTTAGTTTTATTTGAATAGCTAACATAACAACATGGCCCTCTCCTTCAATAAACATAACCCAAGAAAAAATATTGGATAATCTTTTGCTCAGTTTCATAGTCTTGTTTTCAAAGAAGGGATTGTGGCTCTATGAAAACCAGTTTCATGAACTAATAAACCATGTGATTTTAAGCCCTGATATCCTAGCATCCAATGGGACTAATTGATATTTGCCCTTTGGCCCTCTCTCCCACATGATGGATAAGTAAGAGTATGCATGTGTGAAGGGGTACTATTGTTCTTCATTAATATAGGTGATCTCTCCCATCCTGGCCTACCCGGAAGAGCATCTGCTTCCTGGCTAGTTTCTCATCTCTCACTAATTCACCTCCCACTTCTCAGCTGTGCGTACTTTCCCAGCTCCCTGTGCCAGGAACTTTTATCTTTCATAGCCGCTATTCCTGGCCCTCTTTGAGCCACTCAGATGTCTAAAAGAAAACAAAGAAAATACCCTGACTGTGGTGAAACTGACCCATTTGGATGCTCCCCCTCCCCGTTCGATAATTCCCGTAAATTGTTAAATTCCTTTTACATCTTGAAAGCTTTGTGGAGAGGAACCAGTGTGTGGAATTAGTGTGGTATGTAGTATCTTTACCCAGTACTCAGTGCATGTTAGGTTTGATAATGTACTATTTCCTGGTGAAAGATGATAACATTCCGTAACTTCTGAGCAAACAGGGTGGTTATTTTGCTTCTGGATTAAGGAAATAGTTGATGTGTTAAACCTCCCTGTTGTTTGGGGTGGGGGTGGTGGCGGTGGTGTGTGTGTGCGTGTGTGTGTGCACGCCTGCAATGGGGAAAGGGGGAGATGGAGATTATGGATTTTGGATCATAACCTTCTTAAAGTATAAGGTTGATAGTCTTAAAGAAGACTTGAGGGCGATTAAAAGGCAGATTCTAGGTTTCCCTTCAAAATGTATTAGAGTCCCCAGGGACATTGGTGACTAAGGGGGAAGGGAGGAGAGTTGTAGCTCTAAGGCTGGCCAGTTCTGGTAGCCTATTAGTATGAAGGAGGAAATGAGACAATAGAATTTATAATGTCAGATTTTCATTTTTATTCTTTGTCTTTGCTGAACAGAAATCTACAACAATGCATGATTACTAATACATTTTAGTTCACCAGTGGTTAGTTTTGCCTTTTTTGTGAACAACCTTTAGACTTGTATTTATATACAAGAGTCTACTTAGTGTGGCGTCGGAGTGGGGGTGACATGATGGAAAGGGGAATAGGTCTGCTGCGTGTGAAGTTGCTGCGTGCCTATTGTTGATCATCCTGTCTGAGTGTAGGAGGCCAGTGGGCCTTCCTGGTGGGATGGAGGCCTCAGGGCTGTCCACACAGGAAGTCCTCCCTGATTGCTGACAGCATGCTTCCTGCTGGTGCCCACACCCACTCCTGCAGGGGATGCAGAGAGGGTCTGCAAGCACAGCCATTCCATTCATTCACCACCAACCTTGTTTTTCTATCAATTTCTATCACTTTTGTGCAAATTAAGCCCAGGTAGTGTTATTGTGAAAATGGAATTAGTTTGTTTTCCCTGCTCTTGGATAGAGAGCTTGATGGGTGGATTGCTTACCTGGTCTGAAGTGGTGAAATTAGGCCAGAGGAGGCTGAGGTAGACTGTTAGGCTCTTGTGGGATGGGTCAGCCGGCCACCGAGGTCCTTAATTAGGTTGAATTGGTGTAAATGAGCTACATACTTCATCCAAGGGGACAAGGGATGGGAATGGGGACCAGGGGTCCTTTCCAAATTCCAGGGAAGCTTTAGGGGTTTTGAGAGACAAGATATAAAAAGACAGGCAGTGATGAAAATGGAGTTTGGTAAAATATTATCTGTTGGTAAGCTTTTATTTATTTATTTATTTTAATTTTCAAGTTTACCCTTTGTGCTCTTGAGCATGCAGCTACAAAGTGTTATTGTTTTGAATTGGTCAGCAGTGTGAAGTTGGAGTTAAAGACTTGTCAGTGTTTACATTTCAATTGCATTTTAATCTGGGAGTAAGAGTTTGAGTCTTCACTGGTTAAGTTTAGCTGTTCTAAAATGCTGACTCTGGTGTTCAGCTCTAATGTGCTGTTGCTTTCAAAAATTTTTTGCCTCAAAATTCTTTTGTTAATAAAAATATAAGGTAGAATTTAAAAAACTAACCTTTTAAAAGCTGACTTTGTTAAACACACACACACACACACAAGCTGACTATGCGCTCTTTAAATTAACTTAAGGGCACCTTTTTCTTTCTCAAAAAAAAAAAGATATATATAGTCACCAATGGTATTAAGTGTCCCATTTCACAGAAACTTGGATTTAATATTTAGATTAAATCTAAGGATGGGCACAGCTAAATGAAATAATACAAATAACACATTTAGGACACGGACGGTTCTGGTGTATCACGTAGAATACTGTTTGAGGGCTCTGGCTTTGTTGTCCAACAGACCTGCGTTCAGATTCCACCCTGTCATCTCGAATGTGTGACCATGGCATATTACTGAGCCTCTGTTGAGATTCAGTTTCCTCATCTGCAGAATGGGAGAACAATGATGTATCTGCCTCCTTGGGTTAGGAAAGATAATGCACGTAAAGCACTTAGCCCGGTGGCATATATGACAGTAATAGTCCTCAAATCATTGTGGTTATCATTCACCCATTCTGAACATGTAGAAATAAACAGCTTAATTATGTTTGAATTTTCTTCTTTAAACACGTGTCCAGTCCTTTAAAATTAGCATTTAAGTTGTTCATTTCAATGAGTTTTACAAACCTAATCTTTGATCTAAAATTTTCTACAGCAGAAAATAGAAAATTGGCAACCTGGAATAAGCTGTCTTCAGCTAGTTCGGAGAAATAGTTGATGTTAGGATAACATTTTAATTTGAACTTGTTCTGTATAGAATTCACCAGAGGCCAGTCATCCTCCTGAGGGTGCATTCAGGCCACCCTCCCCACCCCCCGCCCTGGTCTCCCACCTGGGATCAGAATGTTGGGAGACTTTTTTCCACCATAGGGTAGAATAGAGGGGAAGCAGGGACAGGCTGTATATGCTCCACACCTTCTTCCCAGAGTGAGAAAATATTACTGTAATAAATACAGAGGCCTGTCAAAGATATATTAAATCAGCTATGTAAATTCTGAGATGTAAATCATGGTTCTGCTTTTGCCAAAAATAAATACATAAATAAAAACCTACTCCTTTCATGTCCAAATAATCTCTCAATAAATCATACCCCCAAATGTTTCTTCTAATCCTACAAGTCCACACCTGGCATCCACTTTCTACCCCAGAGAAGAGGTTAGAGAGCTGTGCAAACTTGGAATGCAGTCTTTAAACCATCTGATGGTTCATTTGCTTCACGTTGGTCTAATGCTACTGAAAGGTGGGGATGGAGCAGGTCCCCGGCTCCTTTCAGCTCCAGGGCTTATCGCTGGAGGTGACCCTGTTCCATCCCCCAACAGCCGCACTGAACATACTGGGTCCTACTTTGAGGAATTGTGGTTTGTGGCAAAGACAGGTTCTCAGACATTAATCAAAGATGATTTAAGAAAAAATTCAGTCTTGCCTATATATAAGTTCTTTGTGTAAATCAAAAGCTTGGGATGGGGGGGCAGATGTATGTGTTACTTTCCAGAACCTCTGTTGTAAGCTGAAATGACAAACGCGACGCCTAGGCTAATTGCAAGGAGCAACTAGCACAAGTTGTATGGAGTGATTTTGGAGAAGGAACACAGGCCTTTGTGTGGTACGGCTGGGGATCTGAGGGGCCACCCATGGCAGAGGAAGGAACAATGCTTACTGTTCCTTTTACTTCTAGAAAGCAGAGTCTTTATTCCCTAGAGAAAACCAGTGATGAGACCAAAGGATATGAGTTCAACAGCTTATTAAGGGCATAACTCAAATAGATTTGATAGGATATGATCTCCACGAAGTTTTTTCTTGGATTAATTAATATGGATATTCCCAGTTCAAGTTCAGTCTTCATTCGTAGATTGACTATTGTTAACCCTTCTTGCTACTCTCCTTCTAAGAGAGAATCACTTGAGATAAAGTGATGTTTGGACCCAATAATCTTAGCAAGGACCCTGGGCAGTGAGAAGAAAAAAATAAAGAGCAGGGGCGCCTCCGTGGCTCAGTCGGTTGAGCGTTCGTCTCTTGGGTCTCACTCAGGTCAGGTCTTGATCTCAGAGTTGTGAGTTCAAGCCCCACACTGGGCCCTTAAGAGGATTTATATTTCTGTTCTGTGGTGGAAATCATACAGCCTGTGAACGGCGCTACATAAAAACAAACAAACAAACAAACAAACATAGTACAGAAAAGAAGTAATGGTTACATGAGTAGGTTGGCGAGGATCCCAGTGTGGTGGGGGATCCTGTGGAGTTCGGACGGTCATGGCAGAACCTGAGCGCAGAGTCAGATATCCATAGTGAACAGCTCAGATTGCTGGCAAGGGTTACATTTATTGCAAGGGGTCTTCTGCTTTTTGAACTTTCCAAAGTGGAATTGAACTGTGCCTCCAATGTATCTAAGAGTTTTGTTTGTGGTTGTTAAAATCAAGCTGTAAGATGTGAAAAAAAAATTTTTAATGTCTAGGGACGAATTTTATACTCTTTTATTTTCAAACTGTTAATATAAGTGAAGTCCTTGGGTTAGTATATTTATTATTTAGATGTGAGGTGAAAAAAAATTCCTGTCCCGGTATAAAACTGCTGAGCATTTGCTTTGAGGGCAGTTGAGGGTGTGCTCACTTCCATCTCAGACCGAACTATTTTACTTCCTCAAAAGTCATGAGTGTGGCATAGAGCACAGAACTGTGGTTTCTCTCGATCGGTTAACAGAGAGTTATCTGGTGTGAGTACAATTTCAAACATTCTTCCTAGGTGGCTGCCGACTGCGAAACCACACTGAGCCCTAGGTTCAGGCTTTAGAAAAGTTACGGTCCTTGCTGCAAGGCCTGGGAAGCTTTCCAACTCCCACACCGTTCTCACAGGGGTTAAATTTCACAAGGTTAGCCAAAGCGAAGGGCAGTATGCCTGTGAATCTTATCCAGATGTCTCAATGGAGCCATGGGCCAGACTTAGAACTAGGTGAAGTCCGCCTTATTTGAGCATTGTGATGGAACTCAAACTTTGTTTCACTCGAAGAATAATCCTCTTTTCTCCCCCAAGAGTCTCAATAAAATTATCAGCAACTTTCAGTCAAATGTTATTCAGAATTTGAAACCCTTTTCAAAAGTCTAGTGATTTCTAAATGACTGTATCGTAAGATGATATTATCACCTAACTTCATGCAAGTTAATTTTGTGTCTCAGTAGATGTGTTCCTTAAAAGGTGTGACTGCGTTAATCTCACATAAATTTAGCCTGATTTAAGGTTGCACGGAGAGAATATTTTACTGAATAAAATCCCATTATTAATTGCATGTTGAAAGAGAGGGCTTTTTCTGTAGAATGAGCAAGTCTTTTTTTTTTTTTTTAAGATTTATTTATTTATTTGACAGAGAGCGAGAGAAGAAACACAAGCAGGGGGAGTGGGAGAGGGAGAAGCAGGCTTCCCACCGAGCAGGGAGCCCTATTCCGGGCTTGATCCCAGGACTCTGGGATCATGACCTGAGCCAAAGGCAGATGCTTAACGACTGAGCCACCCAGGCGCCCCAAGCAAGTCTTTTTTTTTTTTTTTTTTTTTTTTTTAAGATTTTTATTATTTATTTGAGAGAGAGAGAGAGAGAGAATGAGAGAGAGCAAGCATTAGAGGGGGAAGGTCAGAGGGAGAAGCAGACTCCCTGCAGAGCAGGGAGCCCTATGTGGACTCCATCCGGGGCTCTGGGATCATAACTGGAGCTGAAGGCAGTTGCTCAACCAACTGAGCCACCCAGGCGCTCTTTAAGGTGTAAATGAAAACGTGCGTATGAGAGTCGCTGAAGGGGATCTGTATTTCTGTTCTGTGGTGGAGGTCATACAGCCTGTGAATGGCGCCACGCTTCTTGCAGCTGGTGTTCTAATGCTCCCCGTCTTTGTCTCTCAGCAGTCTCTGGTCCCAGCCCACCCCATGGCCCCTCCCAGCCCCAGCACCACCAGCAGTAATAACAACAGCAGCAGCAGTAGCAACTCAGGATGGGACCAGCTGAGCAAAACGAACCTCTATATCCGGGGACTGCCTCCCAACACCACAGACCAGGACCTGGTGAAGCTGTGTCAGCCGTAAGTAGCTATTCTCCTTGGTTGTTTTCAGCCGACAGATAGTTCTTTTATCCTTTGTCATAGTCTAAAGGGATATCAGTTGCCTTACAAGTGGCATTTAGTGCAAGTGTGAACTCTCACTGCCAACAGGATGACGGTTTCCACGTTTTCAGTCCTCGGACCCAGCATTAACATCAGCAGAATGCCTATATGACAAAATAAATGGGAACATCTTCTCAGTAGAATTTGACTGTATTGGCAAATGAGAAGTAAAAATGAGAATTTTTGCAAAACTTATGGCTGGATCCTTTTTAGGATTGCTTATATTTTTTTTTGCGGTGATGCCTCTGGGGGCCAGTCTATCCCATAATAAGAGAAACTGTGGCTGTTATCGTTTGTCTGAAAGGTAGTTACCATCTGACTGTATCTTAAACGTGTGTAAGCCTCTTAACGTTAGTCGGGAAGTAATAGTGTGTCTTCACTAGCGCTTACAGCTGTATGGTCTGGGTTGTTCACCCTCTTCTGTTGGGGAATTCTTATTTCCAAAATTCCTCTTTCTTTTCTCACTGCCGCCCTTTCTGAGTCTTGTGAAGAAGTGTGCGCATGTGCATAAGGTTCCAAAGTAAATATGCATTATATGCTAATGTTGTTGAAGAACGGGATATAAATATGTTACTTGGCAAATGACGTTCACTCACCAAGTAAGAAAGCACTAATTTAAATCAAGGAGCCAGAAGCGCTCACTGTACATGGCAAGGATCATTCTGTAAAGACTAATCACTCTGAGCCCTGAAGGCCTCCACATACAACAACAGCTTTTATGCATCCAAAGACAGGAATGGCCCCTTCCAAAAAAAAGGAGTTTTACATAACGGTGGAAGAAGATGTCCACGCAAGAATGTGTCCTAGTCCCAGAAAAATACTCCCCTTTCTCAACATCTGATGAACGGCATCTCCTTTCTGTTGTCCTGGGTGAAAATATAGATTCGTTACTTATTATTTTAAGAAAAAGAACGTTTGAGAACTTGGGCAGTATCTCCAAACTGGAACTAAAAGGAACATCTGGCCTTCCATAAGGAGGTGGCGGTGGTTTTCCTTTGTTTTGTTTTTAGAGGGAAGGGTGGGATGGTGGGTGGTGTTCTTTAGGGTCTGGAGAGTTCTCCTGAGGCCACCGCTCTTAGCACCCTCCCTGTGCCTCTCCTGGGTTCCCCTTTTGATCAGCCTTCTCAGACTGTGACAGGACGGCCCGGTGCTAGGGACTAGGCCGAAAGCAAGTCTAGCCCTCGGGGTTTGTCGTGCATGGCCAGAGGCAGAGGGAACTGGGCCAGCGGCGCCCTGCCCTCTTGCAGCTGTTCAAGACCACAAATAGGCCTTCTGCTATCTGGTCTGCTGCTGCTCTTGACCGACATCTTCTTATGCCTTTGCAGCATAATTACAGGTAGATAGAGCGCCATAGAGTCTAAGGAGCTAAAAATATAACTGTAGGAAACAAAAGATGAAGCTAACCCTCAAGTTCTTGAGGTATTAGAGAAAGGAGAGAGGATTTCAGAAGACAAAGAGTTCCTCAGCTAGTTTTGAAGCGTGTGAGGTGAGTTTTAACATCAAGGAGACAGAGTTCAGTAATCATAAAATGTATGTATAGTAAATGTGTACTTGAAAAATGAAACCGGTAATTTTTTTTATTATTGAGTGAAATCATATTCCAAAGGAAGTAGAAGAGCATTTTATCACTTTTCCTAGAAAATTCATCCCTTTTTTGGTTCTCGGTCTCTTTAATGTATGTGGATTATCTTAATATGTTTCGCCCCCTTTGCTGTTACCAATAGCAGCGATAAACGTTTGGCACCGTCACTCTTTCCTAGTATCAGCAAAACCCCAGGTTTGATCCTTAATTCCGAAGATAGTGTTCCTGATTTGTGTTATTTAAAGGCAGGGCACACAGCTGTATCTGCTGAAAGCTTCATTCCATTTACCACAGAGCCTCTAATAGGTACCAGTTTTGACTTGCTGAAATTTTGTGCCTTAGAATGTCAAGAGAGGGAGAGAAAAAAAGGCATTCCTGTTCTCGACTTAATTGCTTCCAATAAAGACTACTAGTTGGTGACATGAACGTGACTCATCCTATGGGAAAAGTGACTCATCCTACAGCCTAAAAAACCCAGTGGACATAATTAGAGATTTTTTAGAAAAGTCAGTATCAAAACTTCTCAGAAAAGATAGGTGTAAATTCAGAAGTCTAAAAAAGAAAAAATGTTCTAGAATTACAAATTGAGCACTATAATTTCAAATCAGCCCGGCAGGATGAATGGCAGGAGGGGCAACAATTGAAACAAATAACTTGGGTCCCCCCAGGGGACTTGGTTATTTCAGAGGGTTGTCCAACAGAAATATGGGAAAAGATACCTAAGAATGTTTGTAGTAGTGACCTAGTTCCATATAAACAATGCATGAGTCTAAGGCAAGAATGATAAAAGGGTTGTGAAAACTGGAGAGAAAAGCAAAAAATATTTTTAAAAAGCTATGTTTGGAGTAGAATATTCACATGCTGTGTTAGAAGAAATGGCAGTGAGGGAGGAAGCAGCTTCACCCCAAGTCAGAGAGAGACTCCTGACCCTGGAAGAACAGGCCACCGTGGTTAAGGTCACGGGACAGGGCTCCGACTGGACGGAAGCAGTTGCATTCCTGGCTACCGAGGGAGGCTAGGCTGGTCAAGAACCAGGTGGAGATGTGATGGTGGTCATAGTGGTAAGCTGATAGGGGTTGAAAGTAGATAAATTCTCTAGGCGGATTTAATGGGAGAAGCGGACCAGCTCTAGGTAACTTCTCAGCTGTGGTGGGCGTGTGTAGGAAATGAGGTTGGAGCCTCAAGATGTTGCGGGCTGCTGCAACTTGGCTTCTGTTTCTGAGAAGTTTCCTGCTCAGAAAGTCCATGAGCACCGTTACCAGCAAGTTTAGGGAATGGAATGATCTGGGTAACAGGAAGGATTAATCTGTTACCCCAGGACCTCAGACAGCCTTAGTTCTCTCCCTTCTCTTAAAATCCAGCCAAACAGATGACTTTGCTTGACTTTGGTACCATTTTATTTCTCTCATTCAAACTTCTCAGGCGAATTTTCTAGATGGATGAGCCAAGGGCTCTTATTGTTTCCACTTTCTTTGCCACCTTAACCCTTGGCATTTTGCCTTCAAGTTCTCACCTGAAACTGTGCTGGCATCTTCCATCTTATTTTATTTGATACTTAACTTTGATGATAGTGTTTCTGACATGTGTTATGCAGAGGTGGGACATACAACGCTCTTTTCTCTGGCTCTTTCCTACTCTTATCCACTTCTCCTCAACTCTTTGCTCTTTGGATTCTAGCTCTTGGCTCCTTCTTCTATAGCCTCATTTTCCTGTAGGGCTCTTCTCCACTGCCCCCCATTTTCTGCACATTTCTCACTTTCCTATTATCACATCAGATTCAACACTGTCTCCTTCCTCTCCAGATGATGACGTTTCTAAATTTAACTCTTACCTCACCTTGAAGCTTTGGAGCAGTGGTTGACTATTTCTTGTTACCCTCTTAGTCCCCAAGTCCTGCAGATTCTGTGGCCTTTCTTCTTCCTTCTCACTGCCAGAAGAGTTGAATGTTTTCTCCGTCCCTTCCCACATTGTCATAGGTAAGAACAATTTGCTCCCGCTTCTGCCTCACCTAGGCGCCTCCCCATTTCCCTTTCTTGATTCTTCAAGGCCAGTGCTAAGGCCAAGCTCATCCTGCCTCCTCCATGCTTGGACCACACTAAATTCTCCTAATTTCCTTTTCTGTGTACGGCCTCATAGTCAGCATCTTATTTTCATACAGTTCTGTTCTCCAAGTGCTTGTTCCACTGTTCTGTGGCGTGTCTGTGACAGTATATAATGCTGACAGTGCATCATCTTTTTTGTTTTAAGACTTTATTTCTTTAAGTAAACGCTGTACTCAACGTGGGACTCAAACTCATGACCCTGAGATCAAGAGTCAAAAGCTTTACCGACTGAGCCATTTCTTACCTACTTTATGAGATCATGGTGGTCAGCATGGCAAATGTTTGGTACCCTACACTTACCAACCATAGTCATAGGCAAGGCTCCTTGCCTCCTAATTCTCAGGAGCCTGTAAAATGGGTCAAATAAGGTTTAAATCATGAAGTTGTGATTAGGATTAAATCAAGTTATTTGAGGAATGGAGCTGGTCCACTGCCTAGAACACAGTCGTCATTGAACAAATATTAGTTTCCTTTGTGCCCGTGTCTTTGCTCCTCAAAACCCTAACTAGTAGAGTAAACTTAAATTATATATAATCCTACATTTAAAACTAAGGGGGGGAAAACAGATTCAGATTGTGAAAGCTGGGAAAGCCAGGGAAGTGGGTTATGGTAACATAGCTGCATAACTGTCGGCCGTCTTCTTGAGGCTTTTTTTTTTTTTTTTTGCACTTGGAAAAGACTGGTTTCAGCTTTGTGATTTATTTCTTGTCATAATAATGACTATAGCATGTAAAATTTTCCATTGTGTCGAAACTATCCTTTCAGAAGATTTAAAAACAATATTTGTAAACAAGGTTTGGTTCACCGTTTTTCTTGGTTTGCAGTGGGAGCAGATGTGTGTCTCTGTTGGCTATGGCGAGGTAGCTTAGAGGTTATCATGGTATTGACATCTCACGGAAAAGTCTAGATGACTCGGTGTATCAACAATTTTGAAGGAGAGAGAGTCTATTGATATTAAAACAAAAGAAGGTATTTCCACTCCTCTTGCCTTCTATATCCTTTCTCTCATTCCCAAAGCAATCTTGGTCAACCATTTTTTGTTCTTTCATTCAATAGATAGCTAATTCATTTCAAAGTGCAATAAAACATGATTTCAGTGTAAATGTGAAATTAAATCTAGCTTACAGTATTATAGCCTGTTACTAATTAAAAGGAAATGTTTTTTGAACGTCATTCATTTCCCTGGTTGTAATACCCAATACATTTCATTTCCTGTCCTTTGTTTTCTGTTTTCTGCAAGTCTGCCTTATTCTTTTGAGTATAATACAGCTCTTAAAAAAAGGCGAAACAGAAAAACAAGATGGTCAACAGAGGTAGACATAAACAACCAATCCTAATGAAGACAGAATAAAGTAAATGTTTTAATCAGTGCAGTGTTCTGTGAGAAGTCAGAGGAAGATTTTGTTAACCTTGACGCCAAGGCACTGGGGTCGCTTTCAGTGGGAGAGGGCATCTCGACTTTGAAGGGCAGGGAAGATTTCTCGCAGGTGAAAATAATAGTGTCCGCCAGGCCTCAGAAAGTGCCCAAGTGCCTGGGTGTTTGGGTGTTTAAGAAAGCCCAACGAACAGCTCTTGGTGGATAGCTGTTGTTCAGCAATTATTAGTTAGCAAGGCTTCTGGTGGCCAGAGTGAAGAGTGTGGGTATGGAGGAAAATGGGGCTGGAGGTAGAGGTTGGGGGCATAGCGTTAGCACCTTGCTTAATAAACTGAAGAGTTTGGAGTTTTTTCTTCAGTTGGAGAGGAGAAGTTAGCGCTTATAGTGGAAGAGAAGCATAATCCAATGTTCGTTTGTTTGTTTTCCTTCCTCTCTCACAATGATAATTCTATCCAAAGTAGGAAGTTTGGCTTGGAGAAGGAGACTCTCATAGGTGAGACGTGATGGAGCTCTGACCTAGGGCAGTGATAGGAAGTAGGAAGAGGAAAAGGTGCTGGGACTGTATGAGGGTGTCTTGGAGACAGGAACATCGGGACTTGAGCATGATTAAAAATGACTGTAAGGTTTTAGCTCTAAATAAAGGGAAAACTTGAGTTGCATTAACTGAGAGAGAAAGCACAGGAAAAAAAATTAGGGCAACTATCAAGAAAATAGACAACTTGAAATGATTATATTCTTTATATATCTTTATTTATCTCTGTAACTCTAAAATTTCTTTTAGAAATTTATTTGCTAAAAGTTGTTGTTCTTTGGGTGCCTGGGTGACTCAGTCGATTAAGTGACTGCCTTTGGCTTAGGTCATGATCCTGGGAGGGATGGAGTCTTATATCAGGCTCCCACTCAGCGGGGAGTCTGCTTCTACTCTCACCCTCTGCTCTCTTGTGCTCTCTTATCTTCTCTCTCAAATAAATAATAATAATACAAAAAATAAAATCTTAAAAGTTGTTTTTCCTCTGCAAATGAAATAAAATGATCATCTCTGTAATCCAAAATGATTAGACTACTGTCAGCATAAAAATGAAAAGTAAAGACATTCTAGTAAGATGAATATTAATAACATTTACCCAATTATGAAGCTACGTCAGTGTTTACTCTGAAAGTAACAGTGAGCCTGCTCAATCTAATATCCTAAAATCCCAGGTAAGTAGGAAATCTGCAATTTATGGAAATTACATGACATGAGAAGGATAATAGTTCAAAACGGTGATCCTGTGATGAAGAAAAATCATTCCATCTAAGAGAGAACTGGTTCTCACTTCCATATTGAAGAGAGATTGTAGAGCTAGGTGATCTAAGGTCATTCAGGCATTTCCAGATGACTCAGTCCAAGAAGCCTGAACATACCCTGAGTTATTGCATTTTTTAACAGAAGAAACACACACACTCTCTCTCTCTCCTCTCTCACTCTTTCTCTCTCTCTCTCTCCCTCTCTCTACGTGGATTCTATACCGGAGTATTCAGATAGCTACACAGACATGAAAGACACAGACCAAAGGTTTTATTGCCTACATGAAGCATCATTCCAAAGTCAGGAGTGTGAGTCTTACAGACCTGAAGCTCTCGATGTAGGGTTAAATTAGAAGCTGATACAAGGAGGCGTTCTCTCCTTAAGTTATAATTTACTCTTCAAGCGTTGTTTTCGAAGCAAGTTGAAGTAGTGTCTTAGTGATGGTGTTGGTGGTTGATCGTGTTTTATTTAGCTCACACACCCAAACAATGAAGGACCGACAGACCATTTTTTCTTTGGTATTGACTATCTCAGATAATGAGATGTGGACATGCTGAGATATATTGTATTCCAAAGTCATCTGAATTTTTAGGTTTTTTAAAATTGTATTTTATAAGACTACTGAAAACTTTATCTAGCAAATTTTTATTTCCAGATTCCCTTAAAAGACAGGGAAAGAGAAAGTTAAGTAAACAGAAACATAGAGTAGCAGAAAGATAGTTGTCAATCTCATTAAGTGTGTCTTTTTAAAAAAGGTGCTTTTCTTTATTGACTGACATACTTTAAAAAAAAAGTCTTCCCAAAAAGTGAAATTGAGTTATAATGAGTTTTCTACAGTTAATCATGGAAAATGCATGCCACTTTCATTTTTATTACTATTATATAGCTTCTTGCCCATGTACAGATTTTATTTATATTATGAATAACAGGATTTCTTTTAATAAAGTTTTAAATGTTTTTGTTCTATAAAGCAGCTAATTTTTAGCCTCTCGAGAGTTCTTTCTTGATCTAGAGGATTCTTAAAGTACTAATATGAATAGTTTCTGGGACTTGGGTTTTTTTTCTATTATTGCTGGTGCAGTAGGATGCCACATAATAAATAACTCACTGAAGGTTTAGACCAAGGAACTTGGGCATTTTGGTGAAAAGTGTGGTCTAAGATGTGAAGTTTTCAGACTTTGTCTCATTCTTTTAAAAAGGCAGCCCAATCTACTGAGTACAAATGTTGTATTACTAATTGTAGTTAAGTCTCTCTTAATGGACAACATTCCGGTAAGGTTCTATACTCAAAGAGCAAAACATGATGTATTGGAGACTAAGCCAGATTTCATATTTATGATTTTTGTGTTTTTTTTCTGAAAACAGAAGTCAAAACAGATTTGAGACTTTAAGACCAACAGTGTATTTAACTGCATCTTTTCCGTATTCATTCGTCTCTTGACTTGCCATAAAGACCCATTTTCTTGTTCATGTTAATTGTTTCATTTCCATTCATGGTAAGAAAGAATTCTGGCCGGTACAGTAGGTCTTTGACATGCCAAGATATAGTTTAAAGACTTTTGGAAATCCCAGAATTTCACAAAAGTAATTTTAGCATCAAAAAAAAAAAAAAAATCCACACAAATACTTACTTTCCAGTAGAGAACCGTCTCTTTCTTAGACCTCTCCTCAGCTCTTCCTTCACTTTGATCATTTGAATTACCAGTTGGTTTTTATTAGGTGATGGACAGTTTTCGAAAATTAACACAATACTTAATCCCTCCTTGAGAGTTACTGCTACACAATTAGAACAAAAACCTTCTTGAAATATAGACTGTGGGTGAGGGGCTACATGACTCACTTCCCTCTGCCTAATCCCTCCACGATTCAAATATATGCTGCAGCCAAATTAAAACTAATTATAGTTAAGAGACTTCCAGTGTCCTTGTCATAAGTACATGCAACTGCAGATACTAATTTTTGTCAATATTTGATATTTTGGCAGAAAATTTCAGTGATGTCTGTTTTCTCATTTATCCTCAGTGTAATATTGGCTGGTAAGCATGCATATTTAGAGATTTAACCAACCCTCCTTATTGTCAGTTGCCATTTTTCTTTAGGATTCCTTTTTGTTATTCCTACATGTGATTAGAGCCATTCTCCCCTGTCTCGCCCAAATACCGCACAAGCTGTTGGCACACCAATGTTAATCCTAGCCTTAGCAGGATCTCATTGGGAAGCCAGCACTGAAGGTCATGGCCATACCGACAAGAATTTTTAAAAGAGCAACCACTCTTTCTGTCTGTGAGCAGTTGGAATTTACTTTATGTTCATTCCATTTTCCTTTATAGGAACCTTAGATTTCTGTAGCAGCAGGCTGGGGCTGTTTAACCATTATATGAAAGTGAAGGTAGTGTCATTGGGAATAAAAGCCTTTAAAATCTTGATTTGGCCTTTGTGCTTGGTGAGATTTAGAATTTCCTTATTGGATGATCATGGACCTTAGAAATTTGCAACCTCCTCCTTCACTTTTCCTCATCTTCATTTCAAAATGAATGTATGTGAGGGAAAAAACCTGTATAATGTGCAAACACCCGTGTAATGCCAGCAGCTCATCTTTGTCAGATGCTTACTGTGTGCCGGTATCTCTGTCAAGTAGTTTATTATTTAATTCTAAGAACAACTTTCCGAGCCATAGTATTATCCTTGTTTTAAAAGTGAAGTGGAGAGAGTGTTCTTCCTCTGATGACCCAGGACAATACAGCTGGTAGTGGTGGAGCCGGGACTTGTGCTGGGACGGTCCGACTCCGGAGACCATCCCCTGGGCCCCTGTGTGTTCTTCCTCCCAAGTACACTCCGAATGCCAGCTCATCCCCTCCATCCTCCCCTCGCCAGCGTCCGTGCTCCTCTGGTGACCACAGAGACAAGAAGACTCATTTCTCCAGAACCCTAGAAGAGACACACAGCTGTGGTAGTTGGGATAAGATTTTGTTAGAAAAGTCAGCTTTCCTTAAGTCCACTTGAACAGCCAGCAGGATCAAGGTTCAAAGTAAAGGCAGGAGGCTAGAGGAGGAACTTGCTTCTCTTGACATCTAACCGAGTGATCTGTTTCCAGGTACTTGGCTCTGCAAAACTCAGCTCCTGGTTAGCTGAAGCATGTGCAGCCCCCCAGGGTCACACACACACACAGAGGGGACCTAATGTGGCATCTGCTTGGTGCCTTGGGTTCGTGCCTATACGGAAAGAAACATTCTTGTAGGGATCACGGTCTGACAAAATCAAACAGCACTGCTTTAGAAGATAACGGACTCCACACAGCATTATAGTTTGCTCTTAGCATAAATAAGGCCAAGCCACTTTTGAGAAGAAATTGAACAGGAGTGAGTGGAGAATTCCATTCTTTATTAAATACCATGCCTTTGATTTGGCTAGATACCGCCCCAGACACGTTTCTGGCCCTCAAGGAGGTTCTTGTCTTACATAGAAAATAAACCTCGCACGTCACATAGGCCAGAATGTGCTGGGTCATGGGAGAGTGAAGAAGGCGCTACAGAAATCACAAAATAGGGAGTGATTGTGTGTGATTTGGGGGACATCAGGAAAAGCTTGGCCTTCGACTAGTCTTTGTGGAGGGGGATGAGCAGCTCCAGCTCCCATGTAAAGCCAGGACTAGCCTGGCCGCCTGCCCTGTTTTCACTAAGCCATACCATGAGGGATTTTCATGCCAGAGGAAGGCTTGTACTGCACTGGGACTGGGAGGGTAGATGATGCATACTGCCTCAGGGTTTGCCCTTGATGGAATGGGAGAAAGGGAGTGGGTCCAAGGAGGAAGATGATTCAAAGATGAGTGTAAGATTTTGAGTCTAGGAAACCGGGAGTTTGGTACCATTACAGATAAAGGGGATCAGGAGGAAAGCTTATTTTTCGTCTTGCCTGGAAATTCTCATCCACCCTCAGGAAACTTTTCACATTGAGGGCCTATTTGCTTTAAGAGTTGGTGTGCTTTCGGTGTGGTTATTAAAGGAAATAGTGCATCAATTCCAGACTAGTGAATTATACATGTAGAAGAGAGACTAGTGATTACACATGTTTATTCACCGGTGGAATCATGCATGTTAGAAACTTGCAGTCAATACAGTCCTCAGGGGCACCTGGGTAGCTCAGTCATTAAGCGTCTGCCTTTGGCTCAGGTCATGATCCCAGGGTCTTGGGATCGAGCCCTGCAAGGGGCTCCCTGCTCAATGGGAAGCCTGCTTCTCCCTCTCCCACTCCTCCTGCTTGTGTTCCCTCTCTCGCTCTGTCTCTCTCTGTCAAGTAAATAAATAAAATCTTTAAAAAAATATATACTCATAGTCAATAATAATAAGATCTATATATTCTTCCAACATGTAATTACCTTCTTAAATTTTTATAGTTCAGTATTTGCGGCTTAAAACTTTTTAAAAGGTTGCTTTTTGTTTGATAAAGTGCTTTGTAACTCCCTTGATAGGATCATGTGGTTTCACATTGGGAGACTTTTGAGAAGAGATTTTGTTAAGAGAGATGTGGAACTGCGTGGGAGGATAGGAGGCTGAGTTTCCCTAAATGGGGTATCTAGAATTAGTGAGGAAGTACACTCATAACACAAACAAACCTGACCAAGTTCATGGCTTTACCCAGGGACATGGGCTCTTTCTCCTGGCTGTGCACTTGCTGACCTGGCTATCCCAGGTTTTAGCTTGTCCACATTGTCTGTGGGGCCAGTGTCACTTGTCTTCTTTCTCTTTGCACCGTGGCTTTTTCCTTCCTCTGTTTAGTGTCAAATGTCAGGGAGGGAATCTTTATGAAAAACCAGCCTTTTTTTGAGTATCTGTATTTTGAGATACATCATAATACAATACAATCATATTGAGTAGGAATATTTGTATGCACGCTTACATGCATAGTTTGAGATTTCCAGCTTTGCGAAGGACAGTTTCTGATAGCATCAGGCCTCTTTTTCTTTAACGATGAAACAAAGACGCAGTCATTTGTGATCCTAGAAACAAATTAGGCTGCCAGCCCATTTGGACAGGAGCACGGACCCTTTCCAGGTTTTTTCCGAAATGTTGCATTGTCACCCTTAAATCTAAGCCATGAATTATGAAAATATTATTGTTATTGCCCCTTTATAAGCATAGGTTTTGCTCCCATACTTAATCGACTTAAATGGCCCTGTGTAGTCTTTTTACTTAGCTGCTTAGATAACATTTCATTTCTTCAATTTTTCCTACTATTCCTTTATTCATTATCTTTTTTTTGTTTGATACCATGCAATTAGCTGTTAAAAAGCCATTTAATTTTGACTCAGATTTTTGAGACAAAAGAAGTTGAGCATTTATTTAATTAAAAAGTTTATTGCATTTTTTTTTCATCTCCAGTCTGAATCACAGAACTTTACATCTCTTCTAGTCAAATGGCTGTTAACAAGGAGTGCTCACCAGAATTAAAAATTGCATGGAGATCTGGGCCCTTCAGTAGTTTCCGAGTCAGAAGATTCAGAGAGTGGCAGTGTTAACATGCGGTTGTACTAATGAGCACAGTCCTGGAGCCTTCCACCTGCCTCTGCCACTTCCTTAATGCCGATTTCTCAACCTCTCTGTGCTGTAGCTTCCTCACCCGTAAAATCAGGGTACCAAGAGTACCTACAAGACAGAGTTCTTGGGGGCCTAAATGGGCTAATGCGTGTGGAGTGCTCAGAACATTTCCTGGCATGTATTAACATTACTGCTGTCGTTATGTATTGTTTAAGCTTCCCAGAAGTTTCTGGTGTTCAGTCCCAGCTAAGAGGTTCTGATTTAGTCCCTTCATATTAAAATTGATAAAACTCAGAGAAGGCTCAGAGAGGATTAAATGACCTTCTTTGAGTCAAAATGAGGAGGTGGCAGTCCTAGGAATAAATCCCATTGTCTCCGGCAACACGCCCCTCCCCACCCTGATTTGCCTCTTTTCACAGTGAGCCTAAACTCTGATCTCAACTCTGCCCTTCCCTACTCATGAGGAGGAAATATCCATACTTCAGTTTCCTGCCAAAGAACTTAACTTTAACCTCTCCACTGCCACCTCTGGTCAAAAGCTGTTGGAAGAAATCAGGTTTACAAAGAATGGCCTGAAGGATTTGTAGTTCTTTTTTCATCACCGGGCTTCCCAACCTTGTCATGGCAACACAGAAAAGGGTAATGTTTGTATTGGATGAGGTTAATACTAGTATTAGATTAGATTCGTTTGTCAGCCCTTGGTGAGGCTGCTCAGTGTTGGAATGAGAGCCCCCCTCCCCCCCGCCCTCCCCAGGCTCCAGGGGTTGCTGGGTCCATATCTCCACATCCGTGATAGAACTACCCCAGCAGGAGCAGTGTAGACCTTGTTTTCGTAGGAAAGCCCTAGTGAAATGAAATCTTCAGCGGAATCTTTAACAGTAAAAATGTTTCAAACGAATGAGTTTGGTTTTTTGTTTGTTTGTTTTTAGTATGCATTTTATAAATACAAAGTTAGAACATTTTAAAAATGACCAGGGAGGGGGGCTCCTGAGTGGCACAGACTGTGAAGCTGCTGGCTCTTGGTTTCGGCTCAGGTCCTGATCTCCCTCGGTACCTTCCTAAAGTAATCAGATCCAGAAGCTGGAGAGAACCAGGAATGTTTTGTTTTGATGTTGGGTCCCTAATATTGCAGCTATTCAAATGCCTCATGATAGATACACAAGTCCGACCAGGAGCACCTAACCCTTCCAGTCACCACCAGGCTTCACGAAGTCACGTTATCGTGAGTCAACATGGGAGGCAGCTTATTATTGTACAACCGGCTGTAAGATCGTGGTTGAGGGTGGACGCCAACTCGTTGTACCTGCTCCTGGTTTGTCATTTGTTTGAGCGTGATGCGTGTGTAGGTCGTCTGTACAATTTTATATGAACGGGCATGCGCAAACTTGAATCTCCAGAATGCCGACGCAGAGGTCTAACTTTCCTAATCGGTGACTCATTTTTAAGAAGTTGAAATGTACACAGAGAGATGGCAGGGGACACATTTGAAGTGACTTAATAGGAAGGCTTGTCAGCGTGTTAATGTTGTGCCGCAGGTTTGCTTGTATTTCCTGTTGGTATTTCATTTCTAGACTAAGAAATAAAATCCAAACAGAAAATGGTGGAACTCCTAAGGCATCTCTTCAAGAGCCTAGCTGGATAACCGCCATCCTGAGGAGTGTGGATTTTATCCCTGGATGCAACAAAGTCCTCAAAGAGTGGAGTCCAGGAACCATATAGCTATTTGCCCTGGTAGAATTCCTCCCTGGGCACCGGGGAATCTCGGGCCCCAGGTAGTCATCTGACATGTTGCACCTTGGGGGTGGCCCTTAGGGAGACCCCCAGGAGGAAGTTCATTCTGACCTTCAAGCTGGGACAGACGAACTTCCCCTAAGCTTGGGCTTGCTTTTGTTCTACTGAACATTCAGTTTCATAATTTCCTTCTTAATTTTGACGACTAGGAAGTTGTGAGCCAAATTTGCATTCCCTGTTGGCAGTTGGCAGGAGCTCCCTTTCTAATTCGCCTCTCTGTGTAACACTCTACTCCTGGGTTTATCTTCCCTTCACCTTGAACTCTCCATATCCATTTCTGTCTTGGGGTGTTGCATATATTTTTTGCCAGCAGTCTCAAACTTTTTTGGAAAGAGGCAGAAATAAATGCTTCCCATGCTCTGTCTTCGACAACCCCTTTTAAAATCACAGGGGGTGGAACATTGCTTGGTCTACTTTCGTCAGTTGTATGGCAATCGTTCTTATCAAAGCAACTCGCTGGAGGTTGCTGGTATTTTAAAATATCTAACGACATTTCCATTGTAAAGGAAAATCTGCTCCCTTCTCTTCATGCCCCTATAAAGACACAAGTGAATGCACAACTGTTCTTCGACTGTCATTAAACACAAAAATCAGCAAATACGCAAAATCGTGATTTCCAGCAACTCTTCGCTTGATTGACGTCTTTTATAAAAGGAAGTTGTTTATTTTTTTAATGTGCTTTCCTGATACTCATTCTCACTTGGAATTGACTTGAATCAATTGCTTGAATTCATTGTCCCTCTTTTTAATGTTTGAAGACTGGAAACATTCAGTAAGTTGCCTGGGTATGTGTTTTAGTTGTAGGAGTTTATTTCACTTGCTTTTTGGTAGCTTTATAAATCACAATTTAAAATATTTGGTTCTAGCTTCTAAACCTCCTGTGGGCTGTGCATCTGTTTTATTCTCTATCTACTATGAATTACTGATAAGTTTCCAGATTTGAGCTAGAAGGAACATCCTTCTTCTGGAAGTAGGTCACCATAATAGAGTTTCTGTGCATTTCCTCTCCTTCTGTCCTCTGCTTTCCTTTCCGTTTGGCTGTCTGTTCTAACAGTACCAGCCTTTCCTGAGCTTGCGTAGACAGTTATACTGTTAGAGCAATGTTCCCTCCAGCATGTCCAACACTCACAAATATCCAGGAGGAAGAATTTTAATACCACATTGAAGAGAAACGAGGAGGTGACACTCTATAAATGATTTCAGATGGCAGCAAATTAGGCAACTCTCATTCTCCCCTCATATCGCTGTTAATTTCTAAACCTCCCCAGCAGCACGATCTTACGAGTGTTGCTGTGCCACGGACACAGTTGCCAGGATGGTGTCACAGTCTGAGCCTGCCTTTTCATGTTGTGGGCCAGTATGAGCCATAAAGATAAACATCTCTGAGTGTGTGCCGAAAATCTGTGTACCCTGCTGCTGCCCACATCTGCAGAAAATGTACAGGTAGGCCCTGTCTCCAAAGACAGGTAAACTCACATGCCCTAGCTTATTGACTCCAAATGGTTTTACTTTACATGTCGTTCACAAGTTTTGGGATGGCTGCAAAATCCTACATCATCTGCTGCTGCTCACTGTAGTTTTCTAATCTTGTCTCCCCTCACTCTCTACTTCTTCACTCCAGCCGTGGAAGACTCCTGGATATTTCTCCAGCCCACCAGGCCTGCTTTGCCTTCCAGCCCTGCGTTGCTTTTTCCTCCCCTCCCTGCTTTGCTCCTCCTGGATCCTCCTGACTCACTCCCTCACCTCCTTCAAGAGTTTGTTCAGATGTCACCTTCTCAACGAGCCGACCTTGGCTACCTTTTTAAAAACTGTAATCTATCGCCACTTGACCTTGACATTCTTAATTTCAATCCCCCTTTTTTCCTTGTGTTATTTAATCGTCATAATACAACCCTCTAACATACTGTGTAATATGGTTATTTTTGCTTATTTATTATAAGCAAATATCCGTAAATGAGTGAATAAGATGCTTCTTTAGATCACACAAAGGCCAGAATATGAGCCCAAATCTCTAATTGGAGAAGCATTCTTTTCTTGATAGCCAAACCTGGGACCTATTTCTGAGGTGCGCATTTCACACACACGCACGTGTGCACAAACACTCACCGAGATGAGCAACTAATACCTCAGTGAGTATGGATTACTC
>CM052883.1:109296527-109314306 GCA_028534135.1 Potos flavus | reverse complement strand
TGCCCCTGACCATTCTCCATGCAATGGACAATGTCTAATTTGTTACCCTTTATTTGAGCATCCTTTCTCAAGCATGAACACTAAATTAAGACTGAGATCGTGGGAAAGCACTTTGTAAGTATAAACAATCTATTCAAATAGAAAATCACGGCTATCAGAGCCTCTCTTGGTGTGCTGCTAGGCTAGTTTGGAGATACTAGCCATGAAATGCAGCAAAGTTCCTCAGTTTAGAAATGTTGTGATTCCTGTGATAATCTTATATGGTGTTAGAGATCAGTAGAACTGTAACTCTCAAAATTGCAAATTCCATGGATGAAAGTGGTGGCCAGGCAGACCTTTCAGTAGGTTTCAGCCGTAGTGTTCAGGGTTGGTTCTTTATGTCCATACTTGATGACCTCCAGTGAGGAAACTGATTAGTCTCCCTACCGCCTTGTGCTTATCACCATTCTACATCAAATAATTGTCCAGTTCTACAGTCTTACTTGGTTTCTTACATCAATGAAATCCATTCTTATGACTGTCCTCTATATCACTGGATATTGCATGGCTACTATCAATGGGATTAAAAATAAGGTAAAAAATGATGTTTAAGCAAGCACAGCATATTGTTAGAACCATTAAATGAAAAATTATTGTTCAAGAATGTTGTGTTTTTGTAGGGTTGTGTTCACTTTCGTGGTTCTATGGCTTGAAATGTCTTGTGAGCAATATGCTGAGTTTTTTTTTTTATTGAAACTAAACTATTTGAATTATTATAGCTACAGAGGCTAGAATATTGCTTAGTCTTTTAAGCATTTGCTGGCCCTTAGAAAGGAAAAGACATCCATGGTTCCACCTCTGCATTAATACTAAGAGTGATTTATGCTTTTAGCTAAAAGTCATTCATTCTTTCTCTGATAATCATTTTTTACATGATTTAAGTTAAAGTACAGACTCATTCTCTGACAGTGGTTTTGCACTTCTTTTTTTCCACTGGTAATAAAGAATCTCTTTTTTCATAGTACTTCTGGAAAAGCAAACAGTGAATTTTCTTTTGTAGCTGTTCTTTTGCAAAGTTAGCTGTTTTTCTAAAAAGGAATGTTTGCATAATAATTACATGTAGTTTAAATAGATTAAGGAACCCAAATGAAAAATAAAAGTTCTCTATGGTGTTATTTTGGATGCTTTAAGAAATGTTCCGAATTCTGCAGTGTTCAGAGGATTTTGTTATTGGACATGAGACCACTAGGCTCTGTTTTTGGTTCTCCCATTGCATTGTATTGCCTTTGAAGTCTTAGCTTTTAAGAATGGCTTAAAACAAATGAACGGCTCAGTCCTAGCCTTACTTATTGAGGGAGTTAATGTGTAGCATCTCTGGCTTGCTGGCCGTCTCACTCAAACCCCATTTCTGTGTTGGCTTATGTATCTTTAGTTAGGCGTCCAGGATAGAGAATGGAAGCTCAAGCCAGTTTATGAGATGGTAACTCAGCTTAAGCTCAAGTCAGACCTGGTAAGTCAGGTCAATCTAGGTTAAATTTAGAAATAGATATAGAGGAGATTTGGGTATTTCTGTGATTTGTCTATATTTTAAGGATATGATATGATTCGTATTTTATATAATTTTGCTACACAGAATCTCCACACAAGTGGGTTACTAGTCTGAAGGAAGAGGGTTGTCTCAGGTCCCACATTCAGCACTGGAAAGGTCCCCTGGCTGCTACACGTTTGGTTGGTGACTGTGTCATATCAGCAGTTAAATATTTTCATTTAAATTTTATTTAAAATGTTTTATTTAAAATTTTATTTAAAAATTTTATTTAAAATGTTTTATTTAAAATTTTATTTAAAAATTTTATTTAAATATCTTCATTCACATCTGGGCCGGCCTGAGTTACAAAGTACATTCTGACGGTGAATAATATTGTAGCCCCTCTCTGATAAGAATTGTAAAGACTCGGGGCGCCTGGGTGGCTCAGTGGATTAAAGCCTCTGCCTTCGGCTCAGGTCATGATCTCAGGGTCCTGGGATCGAGCCCCACATCGGGCTCTCTGCTCAGCTGGGAGCCTGCTTCCTCCTCTCTCTCTGCCTGCCTCTCTGCCTACTTGTGATCTCTCTCTCTCTGTCAAATAAATAAAATCTTTAAAAAAAAAAAAAGAATTGTAAAGTCTCATACCAAAAGAGGTCAAGAGCTGAAGCTCTAACTAAATGTTGTTGTTGTTGTTGTTAAATGGGCAGGCATAGGAGATGTTAAGACCCTGGAGACCAGAGAAGGCTTCGCAGATTGGGAGAAAATGTGTTTCTCAAGTAATTCAGCAAATATGTATTGAGAATGCTTACTATGCTAGGTTCTGGGAAATCCAGGGTGAAGTTAATACCACAGACCCTCACTCTGAACAGTCACTGTCTGCTTAGGGTACTAATTATGACACCATGCTTGCCCTAGCCTAGAATGTGACGTCCACCCTTCCGAAACTTTCACACACAGCATCATGAGTCAAGAGTATTCCTACCACTCAGCATCTTCTTCTAGACTGACAGCCATGACTGATTGATTTATATTTAACAATTATTTTAACAATTAGACTCTCACCAATCGGAACAGACACTGGCCACCTGATTTATTCCCATTTTGCCCACCCATTGGGCATTTCCCTAATTTTGTAGTGGGGTATAAAGGGATACAGTTTACCTGCTCTGTCTTCTCCAAGAATAGGTAAGAGAAAAAACATATGACTTGGAGTAGGTTTAGAAACGGAAGACCCGATTTCAGCCCCTGGACCTACCAGTTACAAACAAAGGTTGGTTACAAGCCCACCTTAGGAATGCACTAAATATTTAAGTTTCGTTTTCTTCATCGTTAATATGGAAATTATGTTGTATAGGCTGTGACTTTCTAGCCTGTGCTGCAGGCTGTCTCAGGAGCGAGCTGTCTCAGGTCTCCGTTGGGAACTTTCCCCTTACTGCTGGCTTCTGCATAAGGCTACTTCTTCCTGCTTGAAAATGGTGATAAACTCACCCTTTCTTCGTTCTCCCACATTCTCAGCTGCTCTTTATAAACTGATTATTTCTGGTGTGACAGTGTCTGGTGTAGTTCTGTCCTGAGCAGTTTGCTGTCTGATGTTTTTGTCTACTAGTCAGTAGGATCTGAATGCCCTACAGGTTACTCACCTTAGCACTATGGGTTTGTCAATGAGAAGAAAAAGGATTCTACTTTCTATGTCATTCTACTAAAATTACTATGTAATCTTGGACAGATTTGCCTGAAACTTAGTCTCCTTTTCTGTAGAATAGGCGTAGAATACAGAAATCGCAAGGTTATTTTTAGGAGAGAGAGAGACATAGGCTAGCTGTCATGTAAACCACCTAACCCATGGACACCCACCAAAGGAGGTTTCTATTCATACGACTGTTGTCATCATATTTTAAGTTAAGGATTAACGATGCATCACCTATTCAGTCTGGGGAGTCATTGTATACTAGGCTCAGTTTAATAAACTTTTATTTGAACATCTACTAGGGGTCAGGCACTTTGCTAAATGATGGGCCACTAAGATGATGCTAAGTAGAGCAAACAAGTGGACACCCTTGGAGCCCAGTGTACCTAACACTTGCCTGTATTACACACTGGGTTTTCCTTTCTCTCCTCTCTAGTCTGGCGTCTAGACTGAGTGCTAGCATGTAGTAAGTACTCAGTAAGTTATTGAAGTGTCATTGTTGTGAAGTTGTTTGCCATCCCCATGCCCATGCCTTTTGAAAATTAAATTCTGACCTCTTCCTTTTGAATAGTATATACTTGCGTTTTCATAGAACACAGTAGTGTTTCCATATGTTGTTAGAGTCATGAATTAAAATGCTCACCAAGGGGCACCTGGATGGCTCAGTCTGTTAAGCGTCTGACTCTTGATTTCATTCCAATTTTAGTATATGTGCTGCCGAAGCGAGCACTGACTCTTGATTTCGGCTCAGATCATGATCTCACGGTCCTGAGAGCCCCACACTGGGCTCTGCTCGGGGGAGGATTCTGCTTCTCTCCCTCTTCCTTTCCCTTTGCCCCTCCCCCGGCTCACGCGTACACACTCAGCACTCTTTCTCTCTCAAAATAAAATCTTTTAAAAATAAAATGCTCATCAAGGCAGGCAAAATATCATAGATGTGGAAAGAAGTATAAAACTGTATTTGTCAGTATTCTGTGTCTGAGTAGGGCTTTGAAAGTATTTCAGAAAAGTAAGTGATCATAGTTTAAAATTCGTAGAGGATGAACTGTTGCCTTTTTGATAATATCTGCTGCCCCACTGAGTAGTACTGCTTACCAGTTACCAATTTTACCTACTTTACTAGCCGTTGTGAGGACCACGTGAGTAATTAATTATTAAAATAACAGAAATAGGTCAATTTTACTAATTTCATGTTGACTTTTTAAAAATATTTTTAAAAAAGGTTAAAAAAAAGAAGAAAATGTCCATTTAAAAGGAAACTTCTTAATTCTAAGTTGTTCAGAGCACTTGACCAACAAAGGATAGGATAGGAAATAAAACATACACTGGCAGGTTCTACGGTATTGTTTTTAACATCAGTCTAATTTCAGTCAGTAAATCCAGTTTCTTGGATTCTTGAACTTTGAAAAGATACTATCTAAAGAATTTGTTGAATTAATAACACTTGAGAAAATTAGGATAGCTATGCTGTGGTCTCATCTTTAGGATGCATTATTTTTAGGTTCCAGAAAGGAGGTTCGTTGTCATTATTCTCCTAATGTCAAAGCAAAAACTATAAGATCATATTTTACCATCACAGGTGCTTCCCAGGAAGCCCGTCTTATATCATCCACCAGTTTTCTGTGGTTGATTATTAAATTTTACTGCAGGTGACTCATAGCAGAAGGTCACAGTTTCCTATAAATGGTAATAATACACATTAATATCACCGTGTGATAGCCAGTAACATAGCCCTTAATTAGAGCCAGTGATCTGATAGGTTTAATAATGAGACAGGAGGCCCCATAGAACTCATTCCATTTCCACATGCAGACCTAGGACAGACCCTGCTATGATTCAGCTACAGCACGACAACAAAATGTGGCGGATGTTACAATGCCAACTAACGTCGGTTTGTCGTTTTATTGTGGATTTTACGTTTTGTTTTTCTTAATTTTATGACATTCAAGGAGAATTTCTGAAATGCTAAACAGCCATTCTTGAAGATACGAGTAATGGACACTTTTGATTTTACTTTAGGTATAGTCACTGCAGGGACGTCCTGGGTGGCTCAGTCAGTTAAGCATCTGCGTTTGGCTCAGGTCATGATCCCGGGGCCCTGGGATCCAGCCCTGCATCATTGGGCTCCCTGCTCATGTCTTCTCCTTCTCCCTCTGTCCCTCCCCTGCTCATGTACACATACTCTCTCTCTCTGTCTCTCAAATAAATAAATACATAAAATCTTTAAAAAAAAAAGAAAATTCATTGGAAATCAGGGTCCATCTTGCCTGGGTTGCACAGAAAGGGGAATCCCAGTTCTTCCTGGGATATAGCATTTGACTGAAGTGAGCATTTTTAACCCAAGCAGTAGCCTTCCTCCTGATCTGGGCCATAATGACAAAGTCACAATTATAATTTGGTTTCATCAGTAAGTTTCTGTGAGGTGCGTTCCATGCCTTTATGGCTTTTTAGGTCCCTTATTCCAGTTCTTAGGAGATAATCACTTTTTCATATATCACTTAAAGAGCCCTAGTTTGTCTTGTAGTGGGATGATGACAATATAAAATTTTTCCTAAAAAAAAAAAAATCCCTTTTTTACTGCTAACTTGATAAATGCCTCTTTAGGTCTCTGATACTAACAAATGACGTGGATGCTGCAGGGTGCAAGGAGGGTCTGACCCCCAAATATATGCTCTATTTCTCATGTAATGCTGACTTAACAGTCTTAAGGGGAGACTTTACTGTATGAACATTTAAGTAAATAGGCAGCTGGCACTATTAAGAAATGAGTGTAACGGCTTTAAAAATAATCCCTGGTTGGGTCTTCTTACTTTGCATTTACACATTTTGCATCGTACTTAACATGTTTTGCATCTTTCAGTAGCAGTAAGGGACACTAGCAATGTCTATTTAGATGTTGAAACATAACTAGGAACATACGTCTCATATGATTTTTTTTAATTGAGAGACAGTTGACTGTTAGTTTCAGGTGTACAATGTAATGATTCGATATATGTATATATTGTGAAATGATCACCACAGTCAATCTAGTTAACCTCTATCACCACACATAGTTCATTTTTTTCCCTTGTGATGGGAATTTTTAAGATCTACTTTCTTAGCAACTTTTTTTTTTTTTAAGATTTTATTTATTTATTTGACAGAGAGAGAGTCACAAGTAGGCAGAGAGGCAGGCAGAGAGAGAGGGGAAAGCAGGCTCCCCGCTGAGCAGAGAGCCAGATGCGAGGCTCGATCCCAGGACCCTGAGATCATGACCTGAGCCGAAGGCAGAGGCTTTAACCCACTGAGCCACCCAGGCGCCCGCTTAGCAACTTTCAAATATAGAACACGATGTTATTAATGAGAGTCACCCCGCTGTACATTATACCCCCAGGACTTAGTTATCTTAAAACTAGAAGTTCATACATTTCAACCACTCTCAGAAGACAATTTTGCCTCCCAAAGTAAAGCAAGGCACGATACCATGCCAAACATAAGTGGAAGTCCTCTGCTCAAGGAGAAGGGGTTAGGTACCTAAGACAAATTTCTGTAAATGACAGTAATAATATAGGTTCCTAGAACTCAGGGCATCATAATTAGCCCTTTGAACAACATGTTAGTATCACTTGCTTTCACAGGCAATTTTACCGGGTTTTGAGATGAAACACAAGACTGTGAAATGAAACTTCTGTATCATTGCTAGGTAGAACAAGTGGTTTAAGAAAGTTCCTACCAGCTTTATTAAACTTTTCTCTTAGAGAATAAGTTTTTTATTGAGTTTTCTCAATAGTATGAGGGGACCACATTAAGTATTTTAATTTAGTTGTAAATGTTTGAAAAGATAAAACTATATTGGAAGTAAAATTTAAACTTTAGGTCTTGCTCACATTCACTTATCCACTCAAATATTTATTGTGAGATTTGGAATGGAAGGGAAATTGAGGTGTGAGATAAAATTATTTGGACAATTTAATGTACTCCGCTGATTCATTTTAAAACAGGCGGTGCTCTTGTTCAGTTGTCCTATCCCCTCTTCATTTAGGGGTAGCCATGTGTAGGTATCCCCAAGAACAGGGAGAGTGTTCTCAGGTGTTATCTAATTACTATGCCTCTCCTTGTGGTGGTGTAAGTAGATTTGTGGTTTGTTTTTTTTCAGTTCTGATTTCTTTCTGGACTCTTAACCCTCCCCACCTCATGGTGAATGTGGGATTCCCCTGCCCCTTCGTGGGTGTCAGGAGGGAGACGTTCTGTTCTTGACAGTGGTACCAGATTCTGAGTTTCCGTGTCAGAGCACTGTTCTCAGGGCTCCGTGCTGGACAGAGGGCAGTAATCATGGGGCCGAAGAAATCAGTAAAAAGGTGTTTATCACAATGCTATTTATAATATCAAACAACTGGAAACAAACTAAAAGTTCAGAAATAATGAGTTCATAGTGTGTCCATTAAAACATGTTATTATCATTACAGATCTTGTTTTCGAAAAATGCTTAATGACACGCGAAAATGTCTCAATGTGTTAAGTGGAAAAGATTTAATAGTGTGTTCGACACGATCCCAATTTTGTTAAAAATTTTTAATTGTCTACTCACTCAACTACATGCTCTTTTTAACTCTTAAGAAAATTAATTTTTCTCACTTTGTAAGAGCATCTTCCAAATTTATAATCTTTAAAAGTGAACATATCACAAACAGGGAGAAATAATAGGAAAAATGAGAGTGGCTGCGAAAATGTTCTTATGTTCTCAGTCATTTCGATTAAGGGTCATGATCTGGGATTTCACACTCTATAATAGTTGGGTGTTTAAGTCAGCTGGAAGGTATTGATCCCTCCTCCAAGACGTACATGTGGTTTTAGCATAGCAATTTTTTAAAAAAGATCTAAAGATCCTATATATTTACTATGAGTATCCCAGTTTTCTAAAAGATTAAATTGGAAGTTTTACCTATTCTTCAAGGGATAGACACGTACTACTGATTTTTTTTGCACTGACTTTTTTTTTTTTTTTTTTTAGTCTTTTGCACTGACTTTAGAGTTTGTTGTGTGTTGTTGTTGTTTTTCCTAGATGGCGGTGAACAGTTTCCCTATCTCTTGTAACTCGCGTGTCAGAAAATTCTAATTATCTATATTTCTTCATTGTTGAGTTTGCACCTGCTTTACATCTTTTCCAAGAGTTGTTGGTTCGTCACAGTCTCCAGCCCCCTGTAATTTCTCATTGTTTCCTTTGAGATTACCTTTCTTTCTTACTTATCCCCCAGGTGCCCTGAGGTCAGCTGGTGTGTTTCTTCTGTTGCTAGATTACTCCTTGGGGACCCAGAAGCCAGTGTCCGGCCTCGTGGGAATATGTTTTTAGAAATTCTTACTTGCAGTATGTTCCAGAGCCTCACATTCACCATAAGGACATAACCCCGAAGATGTCCCTTTTTCCACTTCATCAGTAGGGTCCAGCAGAATTAAAGATATTTCCAGCCGATTGTCTCATGATTATTTTAATATTTTGGCTAATGTTCTTTAATGTTGATCCATTAATAAATTATAGCAAAGGTAAAAATGGCATATTTTAATATTTTCTCTCAAAAATAATATATGCTTGTAAAAAATGAAAAACATGTATACACAAGTTTGAAGAAACTAAGAATCCAAAGTAATCTCATTGCTAAAGAACCTCTCTCAGTTTACTGATTAATATTTAAAATACGTTTATTTAATTGGCCTAAACTGATTCATTAAGGTCTACGAAACAGAACACCAAATTTATGTGGGGAAGCGGGGGAGAGGTGGAGGGAATATGGTTTGAGTCACGGGATCCTAAGCAGTATAGGCTTCTGAAGGGCAGGGATGTGGAGTTATATAGCATTCTGAATATTGTGAACACTTGAGCACTAATCATAGTCCAAATAGCACCAAATCGAGGATAAAACCAGTGCCTTTAAAATATATTTCTGTGTAATAAGATAAAACCCATAAACTAAGAACTAGTCTTTTACTAATTATACCTTATTAGAGTTTACTGTAGTGACAAAGGCTATTTCATATACATATAACCATTTTACTATTTTGGACACTTTGCTGAGAATCTTATTTTAGGACAGTCCACAGTGTATAATAAATACATCCTTGTGTTTCAGTTCCCAGCACTGTGGGAAAAATTAATTTATGAATGCTGTTCCCAGAACGTTTCAGTCATCACAAATCATTTTAGAGCATCAACATAGCTTTGACATCTGTTTGTTTTCAGCTACATCAGGAATAGGAAAAATAATAGGTAACAAAACTACTGTTACCATGAACTTTAAAGGCTCAAAGTAGGGATGCCTGGATAACTCAGTTGGTTAAGCGTCTGCCTTCAGCTCAGGTCATGATCTCAAGGTCGTGGGATGGAGAGCCTCACATCAGGCTCCTTGGTTAGTGGGGAGCCTGCTTCCTCCTCTCCCTCTGCCTCTCCCCCTACTTGTGCTCTCTCTCTGTCAAATAAATAAAATCACTAAAAAAAAAAAAAAAAAAGGCTCTAAGTCATTTGTTACCCTGGAATTTTATGTTGAATATTATTAGAGTAACTTGATCATTAATTGAGAATTTATGCTTAGATTGTAATGTTATTCATAATGAAAATAAACTTGGTTTAGTAGAACAGAATGAGATGTGTGAGAAGGAAAGAAAGAGGAGAAAGATAGCTACTTGGATCATGCAGCACAGAATTTTTCTCTAGAGTCTGTATGGCTGGTGCCTTGGCTTTTTCTTTCCCTGCTCCTCTGGAGCTCAGGGCACGGGGGAAAGGGATATGATTTGGCACAACAGGCCTAGTTCAGTCCTGGCTCCATTTGTAATCAGTGGCTGATCCTGGGCAAGTTGCTTTTCCTTTCTGGCCTCGGTGTTCTCAGCCATAAAGTGGGGGGATTGAGTGCATGACATCTGTGAAGTTCCTCCACCCGCGAATAGGGCATGCAACAAGTAGGCTTCTTTCTTTCCTTCCCCCGCCTGCCCTCTTCTCACTGTTGAGTGCTTACTGGCTAGTTCTCTGTGCTCATCCTGTTGCCTATGCCCTATGGCCACTACCTTACCTTTTCACAGCTTACTGTTTCTCACATTCATTCAGCCACCATTTACTGAGCACCTGCTATGTGATAGGCACTGTGGTAGATACGGGAACGAAGAAGGCATGGGTCTCGTCTTCAACAAGATTACAGTACATACGAGGGGGAAAAGATCGATCAATAGAGAGACAGCAAGATGTGATGCCTGCTTTTCCAATGTAGGTGGACTGTTGGGTCTGGTTGGGAGATGATGAGTTTGGCTTGTAGTTACAGCACATTTTCATTTAAACCCTATTTAGATAGACGGTAGAGTGTAGAGTAACATTTTTTTCTAGCACATAGGTAAAATTAAATTGAATGTCCTATATTCTGTTACAGTCAAATTATTATAGCAAAGAAAGACTGAAAAAGTGCGTGATCAACAAGTTCCAGTTTTCCCCTGTTATAGCATTAGATGGACTTTTTCAGAATCATCTAGTATGTGCCTTATAAAGATTTCTGGAAAACATTTTTATGAAGTTCATCGTGTATTTATCCATACTAAGAACGCCCTTGGCTTTGGAAACTTTAATTTCCAGCATATATGTTTAACAGCAGTTTTCCTTCTTGAAAATCTGGATTTCTCCGCATCTTCTGCCTCACCTGTCTTTAAGGAGGGGTTATCACCATTTTGCAATATGTCATAAGGACGGCGTTCTTGGTCTTGATGTGGCTAGAGGAAATCTGTAACCTCTCATTGAGTTGACTTCATTGAGTTGACTTCATTGAGTTGAGTTCATTGCTCTCTCCGGAGCTTGCTACCCATGTCTGCTGTTGCCTGCCAGCTAGGATGTGGTTCCCAGGACCTCGGGTACAATTGGGGGCGTTGTCACCTATGCAAGAAAGGCCTGGCCCAGGGGTGTGTGGGGCAGAGCTCTGCCTCACACTCAGTCACCAGGTCCTGTGCCTGAGGGATTTCCTCCTCCAAGAGGGGATACTTTTTTTTTTTTATGATTTGCAAGGAAGGTGCTTTAGAGACTCTACCTGCCCTGGTTATTTCCCTAACATCACGTGGTAGCACAGAGTTAAAATAGGACACCTGAGACAAGTACACGTTTCAGATCTGCAGGGCCAGCTGGTTTCTGATTGAGTCAGTTCCTCATTTTTAGACAGTGATTAAACCTGTGGTTGCCCCCTCCAGTTTTTTTTAATGAGGCTCCTCAAACAAATGTATCATTCTGACCTGCAGTCCTGTTTCATATGTGTTATTCTTCCCATTTAAAGTATATGGTTAAAGCTCATCCAAAGCCCCAAGAGTTAGGGATGGTGAAGGAAGAAATATACAATGTTCTGGCATTATGTGCCACAAGACATAATTTATACTGCGAGAGTAACCATAAGCTCTTGCCAAATAAGTTATTTTTTTTTTTTAATTTTTTAAAAGACTTTATTTATTTATTTGGCAGAGAATGAGCCAGGGGGAGGGGCGGAGGGAGAGGGAGAAGCAGACTCCTTGATGAGGGAGGAGCCTGGGGGGCTCGATCCAGGACCCTGGGATCATGGCCGAGCCAAAAGCAGAGGCTTAACCAACTGAGCCACCCAGGAGCCCCCAAAATAAGTTAAGTTAAAATAAGTTCAAGTATGCCTTCTTCAAACATTCTCAAAGATTAGCCCCCAAAAGTAAATGAGTAGTATCATCCTTACAGCCAAGACTAGAAAAATCACTTCAGAGTGCAAAAGTTGGATTATTGCCCTAATTTGTGCCTACTCTAAGCAACTACCATAAGCAACCTAAAGTAGTAGCTGCCAGCAGCCGTAGGTGTGATTTAAACCGTGTCAGGCTGTTATTTCCCATGGCAGGGAAAATGCTGAACTGCAGAAGAGGCAGCAACCCATAAACATCTAGATCTGTGCAGACAGCAGGATAGCCAGCAGCCACACACGGCTGTCGCGTGCCTGAAATGCGGCTAATCCACACTGAGATGGGCTGGAGGTGTGACACCCACCCTGGATTTCGGATTGAGGAAAAATGGGTCAGGTATCTCATTCTGATTTTTAATATAGACTACATATTGAAATCATATTTTGGAAATGTTGGGTTAAATGAAATATTAACATTAGTTTCATGTTTCTCTTTACTTTTTAATGTGGTTACTACAAAATTGAAAAGGACATGTGTGGGTCACATTTGTGGTTTGAATTCTGTTCCTATTGGACAGAGCCAGTTTAGCTAATTCAAGAGAAAACAAGGGAGGGAGATTCGTATATGATTTCTTTATAGTCTGTATCTCACAGAATACAATATCTTGTTCCCTTTTTGCTGGGGGCTTGGGCTGTCTCCCCACTCTAACAAGGTTATCCACTGTCATTGATTATATGATCAATGGCTACTGATCATATGGCTGTTCTGTAGTTTACTTAATATTTGGATTATTTACAATATTGCTATATAATCTTTACCCAGACTCTTCATGCACAATGTTAATCTTTTCCTTGGGAGAAATGGTTTTAAACTTTTGCTCCAAATTACCAATTGCTTCTGAGTAGGGCCAGTTTGCTCTTACTAGGAGACGTGTGCCTCTTTTGCCATTTTCTCTGCAATCTGGGAATCTTTTACTTTATTGTTGTCATCATCTTTGCCAGTTTGATAGAGTGCGTGTGTTATCTCTATCAGAAAAGGAAAAACAACCAAATTTTATACTCTGACCTGAGCTGCTCAGTGTAAACTAAGAGGGAAGAATGATGGATAGCTTATCTAAACCCACTTGGGACAGAGGTTCAAATTAATTGGGAGTCTATGCAGAAGTACATCAGACTCAGTGACCATTCCAAATTATATTTTTAATGAATGTGTGGTCCTCTTTGCCAGCAACAAAGACCCTAAGAAATAAATAATTTAAAATGCACGGAATACCTGCGGGATGAGTCTTATGGGAACCAATCCATACATGTGCCCTAGGAATGAAAAGAAGCCAAGAGCAGTTAACCTTACGTGTAGTTTTAGAAGTACGTAATGAAGATCCTGGGGAGAAGAGTCCTTCTCGAGTGGGAAGTTTTTAATTGGCATGGCTACATGGGATGCAGTTACATCAGGATTGCAAGTCCAATTAGCCAAGAGTTGATGACAATCCCTTCTGTGCCCTCTGCAGTTGAGGAGAACAAATGAAAAGAAACACTGAACACCCTCTCGCTTTCCTTCTCTTCGTTGAGCGAGAGTAGGAATTGGTTTATATCAAGACGTTGATGGTCACTGTTGTCATTAACATTTTTCACACACAGCATTTGGACCGGTTCCCTAGGAGGTTGCTGTCCTGAAATTGTCGCGTCTCAGGTTGGCTCTGCAGTTGTAACAATAAGAGACAGCCAGTGAGGGATTGGATGCTTCTAGGCATTGGCGCCACCAGCATTCTCCCTGCTCCTCCATATTCTGAACAGAGCTTGATGGTGCTGCAGATCCTTACGCCTTTGCATGTTTTCACTTATTGATTGGTTTGAGAATTTAAAAAGGAAAGACAATTTAAAAAACATCTTACCCCTAAAATAATGTCCTCTGCATTCTTTCATCCCCTTTTCAGGTGATGGATAGGTCAGATGCCATTTCTCCAGAAACGGTTTATTTCTCTTTGCTAACAATAAACACGCACCTATAAAACATACTCTTAAGTTCCAAACATTTTTCTCTTTCTGTCTTCTGCACGGTAGGTGAGGATAGATTTTAATTCTCGTCACTTTGCTTTTTTGTTATGTGATTAGCTGAAGGGCTTTGGCCTTTTTTTTTCTTTGTTCTGCCATTTCAGGATAAAGTCTTAAGTGTACATGAGAGCTTTTTTTGTTTTCCCCAAGTTGTCTCTAGTCTCTACTTTTAGTAGTATAAACTTAAAACTTGTGCTTTAAATTTAGCCTAAAATGGTGACTTTTAAAGAGATGGACTCTTGGCTTCGAATGTTTTGGTTTCGTTTTCCTAAAGAAGAGGGTTGTGTGCGTTTTCTCCTTGGCCCAACACACTCTTCGTGGCTCAGATCCAATCTTGGCTGTAGTGACGATCTCTTCCCATTTAGCCAACAGTTTCCGTAAAGCACATTGTCACTGGAAGTGGCTATTCAGTGAGCTTCAGGAAGAGCCTGATTCACTCATTCTTTTTACAGAGCACCTACCAAATAACCTGACTTCTTTTCCAGTTTCTGCTGCAATGCAGTGGAAAGATGACCCCCTTTCCTCCCCAGTCTTAGTGCCTTTCCTCTGTAGGACGGGGCCGATCTCCTCTGCCAGGTGGTCATGAGGCTTGGACAAGACATGCGTGTGAAAGCCCTTATAGCATATCAAATGTGGCAGTTCTTTACAAAGTTTATCACAGAAATCAAACTCTTGTTCCTGCTTCTCTTCTAGTTCTTAACTGCCCACTTGTTCATCATACACTTGGTAGACATACAGATTCCCCATTTATTAGCTCGTTTCTTTACTCAAGAGTAACTTGTCGAGATCTAAAGGGCCTTGCCACATCTTACGCTCCTTTTCTGCAGCGTCTTCCTAGAGATTGGAAATGGAAATGGAAATCTTCAGGTACTATAGATAAATACTCTGTGAGTAGTAATTCAAAGAAGTAGTTCTCTTTGAAGAGGATGAAAATATTTCTAGAACTGAATGCTCGGGATTCGCACCATGGCCAGGATGGATTGACAGATGTGGCATCCCATTACACCTGGTACTGGAGTAGGTGCTGTATCATTCTTCTCACCTGTTTAAAACGAATGCACTCTATTTCTCTTTTCTTGAAGGTTTGCCATTCTGGGTTCATGCGTAAGAGTTGCATGGTTTCACACATCTCTGAAGTCTTTGTTGGTTTTGAAAGATCCTGGTTGGTTGTTATCTTCTGAATTTCCATTGCAACTTTTCTCTATTCTTCTGTTTTTGGGTGTCTCTTGTGTTATACGCCCAGCCGCTAGAAGGAAAATGTAATTTGTCATTGACTGAACCAAAGAGCGCTTATTTCCTTCCCACCACCCATCCCCGACTACACTTGCCCTTTGTTCCTGTCCCGTTTCTTCTGAAAACGAAGTGTACGTACGGTTTGGGAAGGGCTTGGAGTCAGGTCTAGGAAGTGAGCTGCAGCTTAAAGACAATTCCCTGATTTCTTTGGGCGTTAGGATGTTTGTAGTGGGAATAGTCAGGGGCATGGAGCAATTAGTGTGCCTAGTGCTGGCCTGGGTGTTAAGGGGACAATTACCACCTTCCTCAGATACAGTTTGGAATGGGCGCTGGCGTGGTGGGGGCTGACCCAGGTAAAAGGAAAACAAATATTTTGATAAGTTAGGTAGTGAGAAAGGGTACTTAACTTTTACTTAAGACTGTATTTTATTTTACCTACATTCTGAAAGAGATCCATGTTTCTTACATGAGAGTGGGAATTAGTATTATTAGGGTCATCATATAGACTATATGTAATATGTATTTTTCAAATAAGCACAGGAGAGGTAATCATGTCATATCCCTACTTTTCACTTTCAGCTCAAGCTCAAAGAAAGCCCACCTATCCTACCCCCACCCCCATCTCCACCCACTAGTGCCTGGGATGGCATCAGGGAAGAATGAACTTTACCTTCAGCTGAAAAGAACTCGTATGTGTGTGTGCATATATGCATGGGTTTAGATATATAAAACTGTTATGTAGTGAGACTTTGTGGTTACTTCCTTGGACATGCTATCTTCAGTGATTTTCTAGTATCACTAGGATCTGGGCTTGGGCTCTCTTTTGAGGATCCTCTCCTTGGCAGAGTCTACAGGGCCTTTCTAAACATAAAATATGAAACACAACATTTACATTCAGGACCCGTTTACCTTGACTAAGTTTAAGCATTCAAGGTTAAGTAAGCCCTGAACAGGAAGTCAGGAAGTCCGGGGAGCCGAGGGCTGTGGTCTGCTGATTCAGCAGGATAATTCAGGAGGTAGCATTGCTGGTAATGGCACCCACTTCAGCTGAATCCTGGAGAGAACTGGAGGGAGGGAAGCTAACCACAGTCTTTCTCCCTGTTGTCTCATTTTTTCCTCAGGTGTATTTGTATTGGGGGCACAGTCAATTGGAGCGGGGGTGGGGAGTAGGGAGGGAAGAGGGGCAGAGGGAGAGGGAGAAGCATACTCCCCATTGAGCAGGGAGCGCCACACAGGGGCTTGATCCCAAGGTCCCAGGATCATGACCTGAGCCAAAGGCAGACACTTAACCGACTGAGCCACCTGGGCTCCCCTTATTAACATTAATCTTCTTAATCATCCAGACTGGTCCCCTTTGCAAAGCAGGGATACTAATCTCCCATTCAGCAACCTACCATGTTTTAGTGGTTCCCCAGATTTTGGGGTTTTAAGAACCAGTAGAGTAAACAAAAATAATTGGGGTTAGAGATCCAGTTTAGAGTTAAGATTGTATTTTGGCAAAAAGGACACAAACTGAAACAACCACCACTTTTCACTACTATTTCATAAAAAGAAAGGCCATTTTAAAACTAAAAATGTGACAAGTACATAATCTTAGAATAAATTAAACCTTTGCAAAAACTCAATGGCACTTATTTTTCTGTTTCCTGCTGGCAATCATGTCCTCCTAGGTTCGTTTTTGTGAAATCCTTCTTGCAACAGCTAGTGGGGGCAGGCTCTACATTTGTTTTTAGAGAGGCCATCTTTATGCATAGCTTCCTTTGCCAGGTAGGCATTTGTAAGGTGCTCCGCTCTTCCTGCCCGGAGGAGTGTGATTTCTGGACCTTTGTCTGCAGCGCTCTCACTGTCTTCTGAAAGTGCTCAGAGGAGATGTTTCAGACAGATGTGTTCAGTGGAGAAAGCACTCAACGAAAGCAGGCCACTGTTATTCATTTATTTATTCCTCTATTGTTTTCTTCTGAATTTTGACTGTTGACAATCCTGGAGCCTGATAGGCAAAGGAAAGCCTTCCAGAGGTGCACATCTGACGGGGACGCAGCAGTGCGGGCATGCCGCAGCGTGCCGACGGCCGCCCAAGTCCACGGAGCACAGACGCAGCACTCAGTGTGCGGGGGAGGGTCTTGCAAAATGACACTGAACTTCCCAAGCGAAGGAATATCTTAAAGGCCAAGAACTTATGATGGAGCAGGGCAGGCACAGGGATTTGTATAGAGTTAGGCAAGCTGGAGTTGTAGGAGTTGGCTTGGGCTGTTGTTACAAAGACCTCACCCGGGGCAGCTTCTCTCTCTCTCTCTTTTTTTAAGATTTCTTTATTTGAGAGAGAGCAGGAGCCCAGGAGAGGGAGGAGGGGCAGAGCAAGAGAGAGGGGCAGAGGGAGATTCTCAAGCAGACTCCCTGCTGAGCGTGGAGCCGGATGCGGGTCCTCAGTCCTACAACCCTGAGATCATGCATGACCCAGACCAAAACTGAGAGCTGGATGCTCAATTGACTGAGCCACCCAGGCACACCCCCGCCCCCACCCACCCCAGGTGGCTAGTTCTAGAGGCTAAAAGTCCAAAATTAAGGTGTCAGCAGCCACGCTCTCTCTGAAACCTGTAGGGGAGAAGCCCTCCTTGCCTATTCCTAGCTTCTGGTGGTTTGCCACCAATCCTTAGTGTTCCTGGCTTGTAG